>RSEF01000020.1:9465634-9497774 GCA_003993805.1 Himantopus leucocephalus
GGCTGCGGGGAGGGGGAGCATCCCGGTCCGGGGGGGTGGTCGGCTGCGGGGAGGGGGAGCATCCCGGTCCGGGTCCGGCGCTCACCTTTGGCCGCGCAGGGCGGGGGCGGCTCCATGGCGTCCCCGCGGGCGGCGGAGCTGCGGAGCCCGGGCGAGGCGGCGGCGGCGGCGGCGGCGGGCGGGGGCGGCCCGGCGGGTCCCGGCGCGGGCCCGGGGCTGGCGCTGGCGCTGGGCTGTGCGCTGAGCGGCGCGGCGCTGGTGGTGCTGGCGGGGGCCGTGCCGCGGGCGGCGCGTCCCGACCCGGCGGTACCGGCGCGGCAGATGGAGCGGCTGGAGGCGCGGGCGGCTCGGCTCCGCGCCCGGCTCGACCGCTGTACCGTAGCCGGGTTGGCGTTGCTGGCCCTGGGCGGGCTGTTGCTCGCCGCCTTGCTGCTGGCCGCCGCCGCCGCCCGTCGCCGCGCCCGGGCCGCCCGCCGCACCGGCGGCACCTACGGCTCGGTGAGGCTGCGGATGCGGAGGGTGTCGGCCGAGGGGACGCGGGCTCTGCTGGAGAGCCAGCTCAGCCCCCCGCCCCAGCCCCCCGAGGCGCCGGGCTCCTAGTCCCGCATGCCCCGGGGGACCCCGTGCTGCCCTGGGGACCCCACGCTGCCGGCAGAAGCGGGGCTCCCCTCGCTGCGCCCCAACACTGATGCCATCCGGTGAGGCTTCACCCGCGTCCACCTGGCAGCCTTTGGCCACCTTCCTCGCCTCCCCGGACCCTTCTTAGATGGGGGTACATCCAGCAGCACCGGAGCGATGCAGCTTTGGGATGCCCCGCTGGACTGCACGGCCTCTGCCGGGCTGTTTCCCACCACCAGCACCGGGGCAGCGCGGCCTTCGGACGCCCCACTTGCCTCCCCGGCTCATTCCTGGATGGGGTCCTGCCCACCAGCATCGTGGCAACAGCACCTTCAAGATGTCTGTGGGATTTCCATGCCATGGCGTGTTGCAGCCTGGACTGGACGTGAGGCCAAGCTCCCCAGTGCAGCCAGCTCCTTCCCCAGCAGCTGGGGCTGGCTGCTCGTCTTCGGGATGGAGCTTCTAATTTTCTGCCATCAGTGACCTTTTTTAGCAATAGTTTCCTGTAAAACTCTGTGGTGTAGAGTTGGCGCTTGCACCACTCTGGGCAGAAGAGAAGGAGACAGTGAGCGCGACCACCTTCCATGCGGTGGGGTCCAGCCCCCCGCCACCCACCAGCCCTTGCACCCCACCAGCCCCACTCCGGAGAGCAGGACGAAGGCTGGGACATGCGCCCGCACTGTGCCGAACATCCCGCTCCCACCAGCAACCCTGGAACGGCCTCCTCAAAAATCATGGTGCTCTGTCCGGAGGAAAGAGGACAATCCCCAATGCCTTGGAACGATGTGGTTCTTCTGTTCCTGTGTTAGACTGGCAGCTCTGCCCACCGGGGTGCCCGCGCGCGAGCCTTTGTGCTGATCGCAAGGGCCATTGTCTGCGGCGTGAAGGTAAAATTGCATCTCGGGAATTAAACATGAAGCATCATTAAAGCACAATGTTCTGTGGAAAGAAAAATCGGTACGAGCAGGATGCTGAGAAAGGGAAATAATTATCCCATAGGAAAATGCAGACCCACAAAAGGTGGTGTTTGTCATGAACTGCCACCAGTTTTTAATCCATCCCATAAATTACTTGCTTCAAATGTTTCCAGGTGGAGACAAATCTCTCCAGACAGCCTGACACAAGAGGAAAGTCATTTTTACACATGGTGCAATTGCCTGGGCCAGGTTTTATTTCAGGGCTTCCAGTGTTCCCCTCAGATGCTGGGGACAGCATCCTCCACCCGGTGTTTTATAATGCTTCGCAGCTGATTCCTCCTGTTGCTGCGAAGGGCCATGTGTCCCTCTCTCTGCCACCATGTCACCTGTCCACGCTCCATAGTTATTGTAGGGTTCTGGGAAACAACCTTGAATGGCCTCACACCCGCAGCCCTGGCGCCTTTCCCTGGGATTAACCCACCCTTGGGGCAAAATGAGTGGCTGTGCTCTGCTGTCCCCTGAATAGGCATCGCCTCTCCCCACGGGGAGGGCAAATGGCTACGAGCAGAACCTGTGGGGCCAAATGAAGGGCCCAAGCAGGGCAGGGGGAGCAAATGCCATCGCGGCTGTGATGGAGGGGCTGATCCTGGGGGCAGCGGGAGCCACACCGCGGGAGGAAGGGGAGGAAGGGGAGGAAGGCTCTCTGCCAGGAGAGCTGTGGGTGTTAGCAAGGTGACTGCCCCAGGGAAGGCAGAAGTCCCTTCTGCAACTCCCAGTGCTAGCTGTGCAAGCCTGGAGTAGAAAATAAACCTGTTAGAGGGAGAAATCATCCTCATAATTTTTTTTCCACTAAATAAGATGGAAGGGGTCTTTCTAGGATGAAAGGCTGAGCCTGTCTGGAGGTTACTGCTGCTGAGCACCTGCTTTGTGTGAGCGTGAGAAATGCTCCTGTGGATTAGAGCATGCGGCTGCTCGAGAGACTCTGCGAGAAGGGGCCGTCATTGCTTTGTCAGCGTGTTGCTGGGCTGTCCCCTCGAGGACCTGCAGGACTAGGGGAAAAGTCTCTCAACTGAAATATATATATTTAAGGTGAATGAAGTGCATCAAGGAAGGAGTGCCATTAAAGAAGCTCCCCCATCAAGAGCTCCAGGACTGGGAAGTGATTTCATACAGAGACCCCTCGGGCTGAGGTGGCGGGTGGCTGCGGTGGGGGGACACGGAGCTGCCGGTGGCCCCGGAGCTGTGCTGCCACAGCTGGCTGCGCCATGCTTCCTCCCTGCATTGGCCTGGCCATCCCTTCATTGCTCCCGATGGTGTATTTAGGAAGCAATCAAAAATATTCCAGGGTGGTGACAAAAATCTGGCTGGGAAAGGGGGGCTGATGCTGCGCAGCCCGGGCAGAACGAGGGTCGCCAGCCCCTCAGCGCAGGGGGTCTGGGGACTTTGCCCACACATGGCACTTAGCTGTTGGTGGGTGGAACAGCAGCGGCTTTGAGGTACCCCAGAAGAAGTCCTCTTCCATCCCCAGGTGGTGCAGCGAAACCAGGCTGATGGGAGAGCCTTTCACCCCTACGTGTCATTTCTGGATCTTCTTCAGTTTCCGCGGGAGAAGCCGGTTTTGCAGGAGGAGGCGGGAGATGCGGGATGGGCACTGGGAAGAGTGGGTGATGCCATGCCCAGCAACCAGGGGAAGGGGGCTGCTGAAGGGGGCACCGAGGGCAGCTCGGTGGGTAGCAGATACCGGCCTCAGCCCTGCTACCTTCCTGCAAAGCCAAGGACAACAGCAGCTGCCTCGTGCTTCGCAACGCCGCACCCCAGGCAGGTCGCCCCAACGCCATGGGGATGGGCAGCATGGGCGCAGCGAGAGGTGCTGGGCAGGGCACGAGGCTGGCTCCCCTCTGGCAATGGCACCGCACCGGGCTACGGAGTACGGTGCAAGGGCAGGCAGGTGGCAGGCAGTGTGTCCTCATCCCCTTGCTCAGCACAGAGGTCTCCAGTCCCCCAGCTCTGGGGCTTTGGGGGTGTCTCTGCTTGTGCCAGGGGTGAGCAAAGAGGGGACAGTCCAGCACGCCTTTCCCAGTCCCAAATAACGGCAGCTGCTTTGTTTTCCCGTCTGCGCAATACGCACCGGTTCCTCCCTCATGCCGGGCACAGGACACACAGAATCACAGGGACGGAGCATCGTCTGCAGGGTAATTAGCAGTGCCGGGGGCTCTGCCTTTGGGAGCATGTGGGGCAGGTGCCGCTGGGCTGGGTGGGCTGGCAGATGGCCTGAAGGACTCTCTGGGGATCTCAAGCCATTACCAATAATCCAGAGCCTTTCTTCAAACGTGATGTGGAAGTGCCTCACCGGTGCTGCAGGAGGAGGGAGAGCTGTGCCTGTGCCAAGACCGCACACGCCAGCCCCAGCCGCTCTTCATGGCCTCCCCATAAAATTAACTGGAGGTGCGTGGCTTGATGTGCTCCCTTGCATGGTAATGCTTTCCATCACTTACATTAGCAGCAGCCGTGCCGTGGATGGGGACACACAGATGGGAACCTGGACCGTCCCTTCTGCCGGCTGGAGACCCGGCCCTTGCAGCCACTGTGCTTGGCATGGTACGAGCCCACAGCAGGGACAGCTGCCCCCCAGCCATGCCCGTGGAATGTGGTCTGTGCCCAGCCACCAGCCCAGCGGATGGAGTGAAGAACGTGCTCAGGATCGCTGGTCCCCGGGAGCCACCTCTGCCATGCTCCGGGCAGCTCCGCAGCCGCCCTTTGGCGAGAGCTGAGCCAGCTGCAGGGATGGTCTCCTGCCGTCCTGGAGAGGAGGATCCTCACCTCCTTTTACCCATCCTCTCCGGAGAGTGGACGGCACATCCCCAGGAGCCTCCAGGCTCAGGCACGGGCCTGCAGCGTGCACAGCTCAATGCCGGGCACTTGCCCTCTTTGAAACCCCTCTTCTTTCCCACCTGCTCCCCCAGCTGCACAGCATGACGAACCCGCTGGGGTTGAGTGCTGCAGACAAAAGATTGTTTATCAGGACCCGCCGCAGCCTCTCCCGGTGCTGGCTTGCTTTAATTAGCCCCATCAAAGCCGGCTGCGTCTCTCCCTCCTGAAAGGTTGCAGAACATGATTAATTCAGGCGCAGAAAGCAGCCGCCTCCTGCAGAGAGGGGCCCCTCTGATAAGGCCAAAGCTGTTTCCTCTCCCCACAGCACCCTGCGTCTCCCAACCCCACGCACCGAGGTCAGGGGCTCCTTAGTCCTGGGGCAAAGCTGTGGATGGGCTCAGGCTGCCCCAGGAGCCAGAGGGGACAAGCAGGAGTGATGGCCTCACCGGGCCCTGGGTTTCTCTCCCCATCCCACCCATGCCGCAAGCGCAGCCACTGTCTGCTCCGGTCACAGGCATCGCCCATTGCCCATCTCTGGGTCTGCAGGTGGGACTATCCACCACAAGTTCCAGGGACGTGCAGCGGGGCATGACCCCGCTGGGTCTGGGCTCACACTGGCTCTTGCCAACACGGCCAACACAAGAGCCCATGGGAGATGCAGGGGATGCTCCTGCTGCCCCCAGTGCCGAATTCCTATGGCCAGTTTCTCCCCACTCCCACCTCTGCGCAGCCCAAGGTTACACATGCCGTAACTCAGCTTTATTAGCTGCATTTGTAGGCAAAGGGGTTTTAAAAGGAAAAAGCCTTTGGGGAAAAGAGATAGACAGGGGGATCGCTTCCCCCTTTTTATTTATGCCAGCACGGCTGCATGCAGCGTACCGACAGCATTCAATACCCCAGAGAGCCAATTACCGCAAGGAGTGCAGCCAGAGCCAAGGCTGGGCTGTTCTCCACTTAATTTTCTTAATACAGTCACATTGTCTCGGAAAAGCGCTGCTGCTCAGGGAAAGGTACAAAGCGGGTTCCCAGTGTGAATCCTCTGCCCCTGGGAGCCCAGACAGAGCTCCTACCAAGGGAGCCCAGGGGCACCTTTGGGGCTTCCCTTCTCATGGTGGGGAGAAAGGGGCTGTGGCTCGGGCAGGGGAGCAGGGGGGGCGCCCCCAGCAAGCACCAACACAGCACTGTTGTCAGGTTTTTATTTCAATCTCATGAACATCCTTCCAAGAAATCACACCATGAGGAGAAAAAAACAGTATGAACCCCTGACAGGGCAGACGAGCTGCAGCCCGAAAATTAACTGACCTGGGGGGAACTGCGGGAAAGGGAGGGGGGTTTCCAGAAAGCTCAGGAGGCTGAGCCACAAAGATCTCACCCACCATCCCCGAGCTGTTTGGCAGCGTTCAGCCAGGCAGAGCCACACCAGCCTTGTGCAACAGGGCTGACGGTAGGGAAACGTGTCCCTATAAACCCCTTCTGCAAAGCAAATCCCACAGCCAAGCGAGCTCCCTGTGCACAACCCCAGAAGGGTCCCAGCTCGGTGCTGGGTTCAGCTCCACCGTGCCTGGAGAACCAACGCTGGATCCGTCCGGTCGTGCGGGTACCGAGCACCCTCCCTCCTAGCCCAGCCCCACATGGTGCCCGGTGGGCAGCTCTTGCCATGCTGCCTGCGGGGCTTCGCGTGCACCCTGGGAATGAAAGACAACAGCGGCAGGGAAGGGGGGGGGCCAAGGTGGGGGTCAAGAATTCAATATATGTCTCTTCTCATGCACGTTAAAGGCATTGCTGTTGGTGGTCCTTAGAGCCAGTGTGCATGGCCACGCAGAAGCCGAGCTCAGCCGCTGCTGGGGGGGTCTGCCCATGGAGACCCCGTGGGATGGGCCTTCTGGCCCTTCACACGGATCAACGCTTCACTTGGATAAAGAGCAAGAGAGAAACCATCTCTGCATGGAGAGCCCGCTCTGACTGCCACCTTCAGCCAGGCTACTGCAGCACCCCAGCACAGGAGCGGCAAGAAGCCAACTCCTTCCTCAGCACCGACCGCTTGTGTAACCCCAGCAGCAAAAGCGGTGCCACCCCAGAGAAGCAGAGGAGGAAACTCCACAGCACCAGGGCCGTTCTGGGAGCACCAGGATGCACCCCACGCCGCCGCCTCGCGCAGGGCAGGACCAATTCAGCTGGGTGCAAATGGCCGGGCACCCTCAGAGCAGCACGGAAAGAAATGGACCTACTGCTTCCTCTTCCGTTCTGCACACAGAGAAACCTTTATAGCTGGTCTGACACAGGAAGGTGGCCCCAAGTGGGGAGAAACAAAATGCTGCTGA
The DNA here is from genome assembly GCA_003993805.1 of Himantopus leucocephalus. Lineage (NCBI taxonomy): Eukaryota > Metazoa > Chordata > Aves > Charadriiformes > Recurvirostridae > Himantopus > Himantopus leucocephalus. The sequence goes on from RSEF01000020.1 coordinate 9,472,362, forward strand.
AAAGATCGAAGTGCACCAAATGGGGAGCAAAGAGGGGGAAGTGCCCCTGCATCCCAGGAGACTGCTCTGGCCACAGCCATGAGAATCCATGTGGTGACTCCTCACATGAACATGTCGTCATAGCCTGGGGGGGGAAGGTGGTCAGGATCTGGCCTGGAAAGAAATTCAGAGCAGAGTCAAACCAGGAGCAGGAGCTCAGTCCCGCAGCAACAGGGACGAGCGAGGAGATTGAGGGGCAGCCCAGAGAGCAGGCTGGGAATACCAGGCACGGCCAAATACCTACCCGGATCTACCAGCCCCTAACGGGCCAAAGGGGTCGAATCTGGCACCTGGTGGAACTGCTCCTGGGGGAAGCCGGCCTGGGATGCCCGATGATGGGTCAATGCCGGGCTGTCGGAAGCCAGACCGGAGAGGATCCACAATCATTCCCCCACTCCGACCTCTGGGGAAAGGAAAGGCAGAGAAGGATATGAGAAGGGCAGTGGTGAGAGAGGAGCAAAGCGTGTCCCTGTGCCAGACCTCTGCTGCAGGAACGCCAAGCACGGGAACGTGGGCTTAAGTCATCACACAGCATGTGGGAACAAAAGCACCCCTAACTCACTGCAACACGGGCGAGGACAAGCCAGTGAGGTGAGCCCCCGGCAACAAGACAGGAAGCCCTTCATGTGTGTATGTGTAAGAGGGCTGGGGCACATCTCATTCTTGTCCCATGGAGGCTGCTGTCTGCAACAGGAGGGAACCCAAATGCATGACACCCTGCTCCTGCCCAGGGATATCACAGCCCTGCAGACCTGCCTGCACTACAGCACAACACAAGGTCAGAGGCAGGATGCAAATCATCATCATCATGCTAAGGTGGGAGTCTTACTGCTGCAGAGCACGTGTCCAAGTCAGGACAGCAGCAGACACCCACATCTGGGGCACCACTGTGCCAGCATACCCCAAAGCCTTGCTGGAGACATGCACAGGGAAGCAACAGCCCTCGCCCGGCTGCCTTCCCCAGAGCCAAAGCCAAAACAGACACTCAGAACAGCAAAGAGGCAGCTTCCCTCTTCCCTTGGTTCCTTCAAGGAGCCATTTAGGGCATCACCAATGGCTGGTAAGTCTTGGTGGGCTGCTGACTATGTCTGAGGGAAGCGTCAGACCTGCTGGCCCTCGCTACCGGCTTGCACTCCCACCCCTGCTCTCTGCTCTCCCGGGCGAGCAGCACGTCCTGCCCTGTGCACTGTTGCAAGAGAGAAGAGCTGCCTGGAAGTCATTTGCTGACCATGGCGGCTCCTCGGAGCTGCCCCACGCTGTGAGTGCCATTCCTCATGGTTGGCTTTGTGCAAACTCGGCTGGAGCCTCTGGACACCGCTGCCATCACACAAGTCATTAACAACCGCGCTAATGAGTTCCATTACGCCAGGCCGGCTGCCCAAAGCGCCCCGGGACAGCCAGGCCCAACGAGCATATGCCTGGGAGTCTGGGTCTCCAGCCCCAGCACTGGCAGGTGTCAGCACACAAATCTGCTTCCATTTACAATCTTTTTTTGTCATTTACAGAGAAACTTCTGATGAAGGGCTAGAGGTAGCGAGAGAAACAACGTCCCCCCCCAACTGAACCCCCTCTCCTCCTGCTATCAGGTTTCCTTCCAGCCACCCAGGCTCCAGGCCTCTCCTTCCAGCCAGGCAGGACGTTTTTAGCTGGCCCTTTTCTAGCCAAACCCATGGAGAACCAAGTCTTGCAAGAGGGGAAAATATGCGATCCTCACAGGAGAGTGGTTCCAAAGAGGACTCCCCTGGGCTGCAGGACGCTCTGCAATGACTCCAAGAGCTGTTTTTTGTCTGACTATGTGCTTTTAACTGGAATGGAAAATGACAGGTTCTCCTTGCCCAACCAAACCAAAGACCCACAGACGTATCAGTGAAGATCAGTCCCCGAGACAGCCCTGCTTCTAACCAGGCTTTCTCTCAAGGGCTTCAGACAGCCGGGAGGCTCACAACCAGGACTCGAGAATCTGTGGACTTGACTTTAAGCCTCCCCTTCTCCAGACTGCTGGGCTGTAGACACAGCAGCTGGTAACATTTTAAATTAGAGGCTTACATTCACTTAACGACGTATTCAGCTTTGATTTACTGAAGGAATTACTGCATGTTAAATGAATACAAGCTGATTATTAAACAGACGCAGATTGCAACCTATCATCTATGCAAGAGACGGGATCTTATTACAATATTAGAACCATACTGAGGTTTAGCAACTGTCAATTGGTCCCTTGCAATTTGCACTGCGCAACTGTCCCATCGCCGTCTGCACTCAGAAACACTTTGCTGGATGCCTAAGCCAGGCAGACTCCAGCTGTTCCAAAGAAGGTCCCCAGTGACCCCCACACATCCCAAGGGCAGAGCAGGGGATGCTCCCCGGGCACGCAAAGCATGACCTCTCCCAGCCATACTCACCCAAAAGGGTCCAGGTCTTCCCCACCAACAGCAAAGGGATTCAAGGGGGAAGGCCTGAAACACAGAACAGACATTCACTGAAGGGGAGACCGGTTGCGTGGAGTGAGCAGAAGCAAGCAAGCAGGCAGGGCAGTGCAGCCAGCCGTGCTCATGGGTGCTCTCCCATGGCAAGCACTGCAGCACCCAAAGGGTCCCGGGACCCACAGGACCCTGTGTGAGCAAGCTGGTGTTGGGAGTCACCCATGCCCAGAACACAGCGTTCCCTGCTCCAGGGTGCAGCTGGGTGTGGACACCGGTGTGCATGGCAGGCTTGCGGGAAGCCTGCTGAGATGAAGGGGGCCCTGCTGTTCCCACTGCTCCAGGCTGGAGCTGTCTGTGGACTCTGGAGTTTCCATGCCAGGGGCTCCCTGAGTGGTGCCAGGCGAGGCCAGGCTCTCCAGTATGTCCCAGTCGGAGACACAATGACAGCCCCGCTTCCAGGAGTGCGAGGACAGTGGGGCAGTGAGCCTGCAGCCAGCTGTCACATCTCCTTGCCAATAGTATGTGCCAATAACATGGTTTCAGAGCCGTGCCCAGCTCCAGCCTGTCTGCCCAGGCCTCCCTGAGGAGCATCACGCACCCTGAGCAGCCCTGAGCACCAGCAGACAGCAGTGGGGTTAAAGAACCAAGAGGTGACACGCAAGGCAGAAGCCATGGCCAGTCCCCAAGAGAAGGCAGAGCCACCACAGTGTCTCTGACTTCCAGCCAAAAGGGATTACAGCTCGTAGGGAGAGAGAGAGGGGGAAGCCCGCCTGCCACATACGAGTCATGGCTGAGCACGAAGGGGCCAGGGAGCGATGGTGTAGTGGGTGCCATGTGCCCCCTCTCCCCAGCTTTGTCAGCAAAGGGTTTCAAAGGGAAAGTGGGATCAGTAGAGCAAGGAGAAGAGGTCTCTGTTTGCCCTCCACCAAGCCTGCACCTCTTGGGCTGGCCCCAAGCTCTGGCTGGGTGCACCATCCTGGGAGCGCAGCTCTACCGGCCACAGCAGGCAGGAGGCTTAGAGGCAGCCCCAGCTCTGTGCCAAGTGAAGGCAGAGTTCTGCACCCGCCACACACCCTCTCCCCTCTGCCATGAGCACAAACCCCACAGCTCTGATGGAGCCCAAGGCTCGATTTGACACCGAGCGCTCTTGAATCCCTCCCAGAGTCTGCTTGGCTCCACAACGGCACCATCCTTCCCACTGCTGTCCCTGCACTGCCAGCCCAGGAACCCTGATGGCCCTTCAGCCAGCACAGAGCAGGGTCTCCCTCCTTCCACCCTTAACCTTCCGCCCCAGCCCTGCATGCTGCCCTCTCTCTCCTGGGTTTGTAGGTCTCCAGCTGCACCCCCAGACAACGCCAAAGGAGGGTCAAACCAACATACAGCTCCAGAAGAGGCCATCCCTCAGCAAGCAGCTTAAATCAAACCCAAGCATGTGGCCAACAAGGCTGAGACTGGCTGGGGAGGGTCTGAATCCCCCTTGCTCCCTAGCCCACATGTGCAAGATGGAGACCAGATATGAAGTTTGGAGAGCTGTGCCAGGACCACTTCCCTTCTAATGAAGGGCCGTCAGCAGCAGCCACCCAGTCTTTACTCACCAGGATGGTGCTCTCGTGCCTGCTGGCTGCCGGGGAGGGACCCTGAGGGGGTCATAATCCCGAGGCAAGTCAGCATCTTTCTTCTCAGCCTCGGGCTCCTTTTTGCTCTTTTCTGTGGGGGCACTGAGAGGAGTGATGATGCCTGAAGCAATCCTTGTCCTCAGCTCCTCAGTGTTCTTGTACACCCTGCAGGGAGGAGAGGTGAGGTGGTGGGCTGGAAAGGCCACAGCACCTGGGTGGTGAGGTGCCAGACAGGCTGCAAGAGGTGTGGTGAGGGGACAGACAAGCCCAAAGCATCCCTGGCACAAAACGTGTCCCAGGCTGGCAGCACAGAGGGGATGGGAAAGGATAACAGCACTCAGTGGCACCAAAGCCCTCACCCCATTTAAGATGGCAGAGGTGCCACTCAACCCAGGGAAATCCCTTGTGCTGTGGCCACAACCCAACCAGTTTGCACTGGAGGAAACCACAGCACGTGGTCTTTAGCAAGGCCACAGGGTGTCCGGTACATGGTTGAAGCTGTAGCACCACTGGGTAGTTTCCACCCAGCACAGGCAGGCAGTGCTCTGGCAAGAAAAGTGCTGGGCTGGCCCGGTCCATTCCCAGGTGGGGTGGCTCTCCCCTGGGTTCTGACCCACGGTCCCACTATCCCCTGAATCTCTCTGACCTGTCAGCAGTGCAGAGCAAGGAAGGGGAGGGACCTCTGGCTGCCTTTCAGGGCTGGTGGGCCTGCCCCCGGGGTTTGTACTGGGGAGGAAGGGCCTCCAGGCTCCTCCTAAACTGATCTCTGGCATCCTCCCCATGACCATGAGACATTTTCTCCCATACAAAACCCCAGAAAACTCAGATTACTTGTGAAAATCGTCCAGGTGCTCTGGGTTGATGTAGTCGGGAACTGCCAAGGTCACATCTGCCACCTTCTGAGAACTGCGATCCTGGCAAAAGACAGGTGAAACACGGAGTGAGCAGCCTGGCAGAGCAGGGTATGAGGGAAGGAGCAGGTACAATCACAGCCAGGGGCCCGGAGGCGTGGGACACAAGGAACGGGCTCACCTGTCCCTGTGCTACACCCAAAACCCCTGGAGCAAACAAACTCCAGTGTACAGCGAGGCTCTCCCTGCTCACTCCCCCAGTCCGGGCTGCAAAGTGTGAAAGACTGAGCGAAACCACCCTGGGCAGGTGCTTGTGGGGGACAGAAGAAGAGATCTGCAGACTGAGCTGGGAAAGGGGACACAGAAGGGGCCAGAGTATGAAGGCAAACCGCATCGCTGCCCTAGTGCAGCTGGTGTTTGACCAGCTTCACTCTGGGTGACATCTGTTGCACAGGCAGGTCTGCAACCCTTAACACCCTCTGTGTCTGCCCCATCCTGAGGGACAAACGTTGCTGTTAAGTACAACAAGTAACAGCAAAAATTTAAGAAACTGGCCTGGCTGTTCTTTGCGTATTTTGGGTGGCAGCAGCCACTGCACCTGAAGGACCCCAAACATGCAGGGACCAGCCTGGGTGCTCACCATGACGTTGAGGATCATACTGTCTTCCACCATGATGGCCTTGAGCAGCAGCTCACGGGCATCGTCTGTGGACTTGTAGCGCAGTGTATACACCTCCTTGTTGGCTTCCCAGCCGGCAGGCAGCAGCTCCGATTTCCTTTCATTAGGACCTGGCTACAAGAGGACAGACATGCTGCTGAGACCCTGCCCCTGAGCCCAGCACGCCACAGGGCCAGGGGTATCTGTTGCGACTGCACAAAGCTCCGGGAGGGGATCTAGGTCTCTGGGAGTGGATCTAGATCTCCTAGCGAGGATCTCTCAGTGCCTGCCAGGTTTCAACTGCAGGAGCAGGGCTTTCTTTTCTACGGGCAGGCCCTGCCTGCCAGTCTCACCCAGGGTCCCTGCACTGGCACAGGAGGGACACAACCACCTTTCCCTGAGCAGGAGGAGGCAACAAAGATCTAGACTGGGGGATGACGCTCTTCCCTGCCTGGCACCTCTCGGCTCCCCAGCACAGGACAGAGCTGTCTGGGGGGGTGGGGGGGAAGGCTGTTGTCCTGTTTGCCACAGTCCCACAGCAGGGCTGCCGGGGGACACTGCCCCACACTGTCCCCTCCTCTAATACCGGGGGGTTTATCTGCCAAGACAGTGCCCTGCACCCCAACCATTGCCCCCCAGCACCACACCAGGCTCCCAACCCACTAGACCCCCCCGACCCTTCGCACTGGGTCCACCACCGCATTGTCCCCCTCCCCGATATCACACCAGGGCCCGCAGCACTGGGACTCCCCTGGCACCACATTTCCCTCCCAATACTGTATTAGACACCCACCTTTTGGTAAGGGACCCAGCACCAAGATCCCCGCAGCACCACACTGACCCCCTTCCTGCTATCGCACTGACTCCTCCAGCACGGGGACACCCACCATCGGCGCCCCACCACCACCACTCCGCCCTCCCCCAGCAGCACTGAGACCCCTCAGACCCCGCACCGGCCCGGGTGCCCCCGACACCCCCGGCGCCGCACGGCTCCCCACCCCCAACACCCCTCCCCCGCCCCCCCGGGCAGCGGGAGCCGGGCTCGGCCGAGCGGCGGCGGCGAGCGGCGCTAGGAAAGGCCGGGGCTTGGCCGCGGCCTACGCGGCCTCCGCGGCGGAGGCGCCCGGCCGGTCCCGTACCTGGTCGCCGGCGCCGAGGCAGCGGTAGCCGTGCCGGACCAGCTCCCAGTGGACGCCGCAGATCAGCGCGTCCTGCGGGCGGGAGACGGCGGCCCGCGCCCAGGCGTAGAGCGGCTCCAGCCCCGCCATGGCCGCCGCAGCACCGAGCAGGCGCGGCCGGGCCGAGCCGGGCCGGGCCTGCGGGGGAGGCGCCCCGGGCAAGGCCCCAAACACCGGGCCGGGGAGCGGACGGCCGCAACGGGCAGGTCGGGGCGGGACCGGGCCGCCCCTCACTAGAGGGCCCCCGATCCCTGCGCAAGGCCCGGGCCCGCCTCCCCCGAGGGCCCGGCCGGGGATTCCGGCCGCCGCGGCGGGGTGAACGAGGGGTTTTCCTCCCGCCTTGGAGGAATTTAATGTTTCTTCCTACAGCGGGCGGGACCGGCCTCGCCGACGGGTCTCTGCCCGCCGACACCGTCCGGCAACCTGCGGGTTGGGGTCTGCCCGACCCCCCTTGCCTGCCCCTGCCCCTGCCCCTGGTTCTTCCTCCACGCTTGTCAAAAAGCATTAAGACTCTGTGGCAGGGTCTGTGTCCGCTGCCGTAACAAGCCTTGTCCCTGGGACCAAAGGGACCGAAACACAGAACAGCCATCGGCAGGGTTATTTCATTCCTTCCACAGCTCCTTTTCTCTGGGCCACGGTATTTTTAACACCTAAATTCTGTTAAAATTGCCACTGATGGGTACTCAGGGGGTTTTCTTCCTGCCGGTGTCCTCGGTGTGGCTGGCAGGAGGCTGCAGCTCGGGGTGAAGCAGCCCCGTGCCGGGGAACGCCATCATCTGCTGCTTTCCCAATCCAAGCTCCAGCTCCTTGGGGACGCTCATCTTGACTTCATTATGCGTCAATTAATTAACTCGCACTGTCCGCTCTTTCCATTTCCCCCTCGAGAAGTCACTGAGGCTGAACAATTGACCACAGACCGGCAGGCCTGCCCACCCGGCAGCCCCCGTTCGCACGAATCATCGCTGCGCTGGCCGGGGAGCCGCCGCACCTCTCGTTGTTCCCCCTGCCAGTCCCGGCTCCGTGGAAGATGGATGTGGCTTGAAAGCCCGAGTGAGCCACGCCAGCTGTGCCGGAGCCGGCAGGAAAGCTACCACTGATTTTTCATGGGGCCGGGATTTCAGCGCGGGAGCCTCGCGAGGGAGGCATCGGATGGGGATGCGATGAGAACATCAGGAAATGCCTCAGCCGGAGCTTTTCCAGCGCTGGGCTTGTGACTCACAGCAGCAGGCAGCGTTTCCGCCCCACGGCTCGCTCCCGGCAGGCAGCAGCCGCAGTTGCAGGCTTTGACGGCATCCACATTTCACTTTCCCGGCACGGCCTGTCCCTGGGTGGGTGAGGCGGGTATCGGTAGCTTCATCCGAATGCCCCCTCCTGAGGCAGAATTCGAAATCTTGGGTCTCCCTGCAGAAACCTGATCCTAAATCCTGTATCCCAGCGTCACTAACGGGCTTCCCCTGCCTGCCTGCGGACCTGCTGCAGGTGCAGGCTTGTGTGGGTGTTTGGGATCGGCGACCGCGTGAGCTGGCGATACCTCGGTGGGGCGAGAGGCGGTAGGAATCGCACAGAAGCCATGCTGAGTGCTTACCTAGCTTTCATTTTTCCATCCAACTTGCCGCCATCGGTGTTCACCCACTGTCTGCTGTCCACCTTCTCACCCATCACTGCGTGCTCCCATCCAGCCATCGGCTTGTCCTCTTGTGGTCTCACCTCTGTGTCCATCCTTAATCTATTTCCCCTTCCCCATGTTGTGCCATCTGCCCTGGACCACACACAAGGGATGACTTTTGGTGCTGAGACCCCCCCCCCGGCCTGAGCTCTGTGGGCACAGCATGGGGTAAAGCGGGATGCCTCCATGCATCCCCTCACCACAGGACCCTCCTCGGAGCCCGGCTCCCACCGTACCTGAGCCGGTAGCCCCGGGGTTGGCTGCCGCTACATCAAAGCTGCCTTTCCATCGCCCGCTGTGCCTTGCCGCGCCGGCCCGCGCCGCCTGGCTCCCCATCGGCTCCTTCCTCTGCTCCAGCATCTCACTCATTCTGTGGCTCATTGATGATGAAAACCACTGGCCACATGAAAGCGGCTCCCCTAATGCGAGTTAGGGGCCTGCAAGCTATGTGGGAGGTAGCGGACAGCACAGCCCCGGCTGGGACGCAGCGGCCAAGTCATTAACGAGGTGACGAGGATTGCAGAGCCGTCTCATTAGTGCTGCAAGGCAAGTGCGTCACGTTGGCAGACGGGCATGCTGGTGCCGTCATCGGAGCAGTCCGAGCAAAGCTGGGAGTGGGAGCGATGCTGCGAGAGCTGGGCGAAGCCCCCGGAGCAGCCGGTGCCCCAGACGCCTGCACGTGTTCGTGAAGATTCATGACCAGCTCTTGGCACCAGCCAGCACTGACCCTCCTGCCCATGGAAATGCAGAGGAAGCTGAATGTGGCCCTTTTCCTCCCTCTTTTACATGGGAATGGGATCCATGGGGCTGTGTGGCTCGAGGAGAGCAGCTCCCTGCAGGAGCGGGGCTGGAGATGATGTCCCAGGGGAGACGGTAGCTGTAGCCCGGCAGGGCAGTGGTGCTCGGAGCAGGTAGAGGGATGTATCAGCCGGGGTCACCTCCGTCACACAAACCACAGCCTCCCCTGACCTTCATACTTTCCTGCTGCCTCACTGCTCCCGGTGGATGCGCCCACTGCGGTGTCGTAACGAGCAGAAGAAGAAACAGATTTCCCAATCGCCCGCCCCGCTGGCAGCCCGTGAGCCCTCCATGCTGGGAACGGCAACCGGCACAGCTGGGGCAACCGGCTCACCCCCGTGCCGCGCTGTGCCGCGTGTACCGGGTATGGCCCAGTGCCCGGTGGGAGAAGGCGGAGAGGGGCCGTGGGTAATCCCTGGCTGATATTTAAGTGTTGCGAGCTACTGTCATTTGAGAGCATCATCCGTTCCTCGGGGTCAGCTCACTGTTGCTCCTTTTCCATGGACAGGAAAGCCCACACACATCACCTCACCCGGGGTGAGCAGCACTGTGTGCCGGGGGGACGACCCCCCTGTGTTTCCTACCGGGCTGCCCGCACTGCTCTGTGCAGGCAGAGCTTCCCAGCACACAGCTGGAGGGAAGGAAGGGATCCCCCGCTGCAGAGCTGGGAGAGCCAGCGGCGCCGGGGCAGCATCCTCCACGCTCTGCGCAACTGCCTGGGGCTTACTGGCATGTAAGGAACCACCAGAAGGTGACCAAAATCTGCGTGCCAAGGGACATTGGGAGGGACAGGGCATCGCTGGCTCCTGGAACAGGCTTCGCTCCTCGCTTTCATGGGGCTCCCGTGGTTGCCTTGAGAGGGGAGGTAGTCACTCCGTGAAAATTTGGCCTCCTCTTCCTTTCCCCCAAATTCAATTCCAGGGAAAGATGACACCGAGGCAGGAGAAAGGGGGTTTTTCTCTGGGGAAGAAATTCAAACCACATGCAGGCGGGCTCGCCGCAGTAGCAGGAGGAGGCACCGGGGCTGCGAGAGAGCAGGCTCTCAGCAGCAAGGCCAAATGTAAAGTCAATTAGCACTTTCAGGTCTCCGAACGTGCTTGAGTGCTGTGCTTTGAGCAGGCAAAATCCCCCTTGGAAGGGAGGCTGCCAACAGGGTTTGAAAATAATTAGGAAGCCCAGAGCCCCACTGCTTCCCAGAAAAGCCTGTTAGCTCGGCAGTGGAAACCTTGCTTGCAGGGAGCGCGACGCACACACACAGTCGTGACTCATCAACTGGATGGAGCTAAACTCAATTTTTTGGAGGTCAACCCGCTCGAGTCCTAATGAGCTTTAGCCTTGGTGGGGCTCCTGCGCTCCCTTTGCCTGCCTCAATTCAGGGGATGCCTGACACGCCTGAGAGGAACAGGGATGGTTTCACGGGACATGTGTCATCCAGAGACAACACCACCTTCCTAAGGGGCAGTGGTGATGGGGAAACTGAGGCACAGAGTGTTCAAATGACCTGAGCCAGCGGCCCGGAGGGCAGCAGCAACTCTGGTCCCCTGAGCCGCTGCCTCCGGCCGGAGCCTGCACCCCACCAGCCCCCATCCCCGCAGCCTGGGCAGACGCTGCCATTCCCCCTCTGCTCTCGAGGGACCTCAGACGTGAATCCGAATGGCCCGGGACAGCCTTGGAGGAACAAAACAAGACCATCAATCACCCTTGCTTCACTCCCGCCCCAGTCTGCAGGCTGAGCCGGGTTGCATTGTGCGGAGCCGGAGGGACCCCACATCAAAGCGGGGACCAGCTGGTTGCCGGGCCGCCCCAGCGCCCAGACGGGCAGCGCCCTGCCCACGAGCTGCCTGTCTGCGCTGCCTGCGCGGGGCTCTGCCCCTGCTCGCTTCCCCGGGGCCAGGCGGCAAAGCTGGGATGCAAAACTGCTCCCCTGCTTGGGGTACGGCGGGGGGATGCCCGAGGCCATGTCGGCTGCGGAGACCATCAAAGGCGGGGGTGAGCGGATGCTGCCCCGGGGCAAGGACCCGCTTCAGCATCCCGCGGCCGGCAGCACCTTCCCTCCACGGGGGCGAGGAGGAGGAGGAGGCACCGCATGCAGAGGAAGAACTGGTCCCATCCTGAGCTCGTCCCGGAGCACTTCAGAGGCTGCACGAAGCCTGCGGAGCCGCAGGGACGGCACAGCCTGCTCCCGCGGTGCAGCTCCCGCTATCCTCACAAGACCCTTTCCTTTGCAGTTCCTTCCATGACACATGGCGGTCGCTTCCCCCGGGCTGCTGCCCCGGCGCTGCTACAGACAGTACATTCATTTTTGGATGTCGTTTGCAGCTCCCCGGCGTTTCTCCCCATCCCAGGCACGCACGGATGGTATGAGGCAATGTTCTCGGGGAGTATCAGCTTCCCGGCGCAGCGCTGTTGGGTAAGCGCTTTGCCTTTCTTCTGAGGAACTGATGGCGAATCTCCCCTGATGAAACCGGCCTGACGTGCTGCCCGGTGGGGCTGGGGATGGCGAGGGGGGAGCAGGGGGTATGGTCACGGTGGGCTGGGCTGGGCCGTGGTGAGCCAGCGCGAGTAGCTGTTTGGGATGGGGGGGTCTGGGTAAGGCAGAGCACCCAGATCCCCCCGGAGCAGTGCCCGTGTGCAGGCGCAACAGTGCAACAGCAATTTGGGTGCAAACCCCCAAACATCCCCTATCTCCCCACTAGCAAAGTGTCGGGGTGCCTCTGCCCTGTGACCCACAGCACGGGACAGAGTGGGGAGGATCACGTCTCTGCGTGCAAGGAACCAGCCTGAGCCCCAGCGCCTGCGTCGACTGGCCACGCCACGCACAGCCGCCTCCTACACCCCAAAATGGGTCTGCGCTGTGGTCCAGCCCCGCTCCGGTGCTCACTACGAGGCCACCGATGCCACAGCATCACGGATGCAGCTGGGAAAGAGCCATCTGGGCACCCGGAGAGCATCGACCTGCCAGTGGTGCTGGCAGCCTGGAGACCCTGAGCACTGTCGGGGAGGGGATGGAGGCAGCAAAATCCCAGGGCAGGATGGGTTTTATCGTCTGGTTTGAGGGCAGGGTGGGGTGGCAGCATGTGCCACCAGCATTCACTGTCCCTGAGGGCACAAAGAGTTGTGTGTGCAGCGCTGGGGGAGCACCTCCTGCTATTGCAGCCTGCGGTATGCATGTCCCCCTGGTAGGTAACAACTGACATTTTTCCCAGTTTGCTAATTAAGACACAGAAAAAAAAGTCACTGAAATGCGAGGCTGGGTGTTTAAAGGGAAAATTCTCCTCCAGGTGCCAGGTTTATTAAAAGAAGAGGAAAAAAACAAGGGGGAAAGGCAGTGCCACAAGCTGGACGAAGAACATATGGAGAAGGAGATGCCTTTGTGGGGTTGGACGGCGTCGGGTGTGCATGAGGGTGAGGTGAGGATGGGGGCTGCAGTAAGACCCCATGTCATCATGCCACCGAGACACCAAGGTGCCAGGTGGCCCCTGGGAAGCCATACCCTGGGCATCACTGCGAGGTGGGAGGTCCCTGGCTCACCCCGTGTGCCCAGAGCATCCTCCAGTGGGTCTGACATCCTGGCAGAGCTGATCTGGATCCTTCAAAGGTTTCCCCATTAACTGGTAGGAAACTGCCCCAAACCGGGCAGGATCCAGGCTGCTAAAGTGGGATGCGCTCTAAGCACCGGCGCCAGAGCTGGAGCTGCCAGGGCAGGAGGAGGACGCGCTCAGTCAGGGGCCATGGTTTGATGTGATGCTTGGGGCAGCAAAACACCCCCGGCTCCTGCAAGCTGCCCCCAGGGGAGCGGGGACCCCCGGTAGTGCCGGCCGGCCAGGCTGGGGATAGCCGAGCCATGGCCCCCGGCCCCCGTGCCACCCACCTCTGCCGGGTGCCTGCGCACAGGCGCGGCATTTGCACTTACACATGTAAAGCATTAGGATTTGTTTAGAAGCCCTTTATTGTCATATTTTGTTCTTTATTTCCTACAAATTAAATTTGCTGAGGGATATGTGCGGATTGTGAAATTATTTTGAGAATAGTTCCTCTGGGTTTTTTAATTTCCTTTGTATTAAATTTTTACAGTGTTTAAAAGACTATGAAAAATTTTAAATAAAAAAAAAAAGGAGGACAAAAATCCCAGGGAGGAAAGGAGAAGAACCCGAGAAGGTGACCAGCCGCGGGCTGGCACTGGGACCAACCTCTGCCGCCTCTGTTATCGCAGGTGCTGGGGACAGTCTGGCACAGATGCCACCCCCTGCTCCTGCTCCATCCTGGCCCAGCCACGCACTGGAGACCTGGGGCTGGGAGAGACGCAACCGGCTCCCCCAAAGCCGGTGCCGGAGCAGGACCTGCCATCTGCTGAGGACTGCGTGGCTGCGGCTGTTACCACCGGACACATGGCTCAGCCTTTCCCTTTCCTTTGCTCCCGGTGATGGGTCGGGGCAGGGATCCCTCGCACGAGGCCGTGGGGCTCCACCGACCCCCCGCCTACGTTTCCAACCCAGAGCAATTGTTTGGTGCAGACACGAAAGCCCACGGCCGGGCTATCTGAAGCCACCCTCCCCTGCGAGTCATTTCCAACGCGATAATCTTCCCAATTATTCCCCTGAGCTACGACTGCTGCAGAAAGCAAAGCTGCCCCCCATGGAGGGCTCCACATCTTGGAAGCATTAGGGACCCCTTTCGCTGCCGGGGCATGCAGCGTCGCAGCGATGGCCGGCCGGGAGCCGCCCTCCCGCCCCTCTGTCCCCTGCGCTGGGTGTTTCCAGCTCATTAAAATCGCAGACACATTTTTCATCTCTTTATTTCTACCACTGTCATCGTCATTGTTTCAGGCTGGTGCAAATTGGGAACTGGCCGTGCACTGACGCTGCTGCTCCGCTCCACCCGGCAGCCACCCTTGCCCCCAGGACGCGCAGGAAGGCCCCGCTCCGGGGATGGGGACGGGGACCAGGATGGCACCAGCCTCCTGCCACTGCTCTGCTGGGCGCTTTTGCACCCATGTGGAAAATAATTACGCGATGGGATTTCGCCATTAATAACAAGGGAAAAAAAGAATTCAGTGAATGTGTAACTTCGATAGAAAGAAAGAAGGTGCCAGGGCTGCATACAGCAAAGTTGCTCAGTGCAGTAGGATGCTGCCGGAGAACCAGGAGCTTTATCCAACTGGGAAGAATGACAGAGGGTGTTTGAATAAAATGGGCACAGCACAGCCTTCCAGGGAGGCAGGAATGCAGGGATGTAGGGATGTGGGGATGTAGGGAAGTGGGGATACACGTATGTAGGGATGCAGGGAGGCAGGGATGCAAGGATGCAGAGATGTGGGGTGCAAGATTTTTGGGATGCAGGGATGTGGTGATGAGGGGATGCAGGGATGCAAGTCCCGACCTGATGGTCCCTCTGCCCACCGCATCCCTCTGCCCATGCAGACCCTCTCCCCAGCCCCAGGGTGCTGAGGACTCCTCAGCTCAGCTCAGCTCCGCTCCGCTCCTCTGGCCCTGCTGGGGAACTTGGCAAAAAGAAGGGAGAGGATTGCTGAGCGGAGCAGAGCCCAGCTCTTGATCTGTTCTAGGAAAATAGAGGCCACACCAAGAACTTTCTGAAATTCTTTCCCGAAGCCTTGGCTGAAAGCCGCTGCTTCTTTGCCGAGGCATTTAGACCCTGGCAGCGCTGGGGCTCGAGCCCCGGCCCGGCCGTGCCGTCCTGCCGCTTCCCAACATCCCTTTTTAGGGAGCTGCAGCCTTTGCAAGGGCTTGATCTCCCCGGCCCATGCACCATTGCAGGTGTCCAGGCACAGAGCTGCCCCTGCCAGGCACCTCCTGGCCCCTCTTTGTCACCGGAGACGTAGGGTGGTGGCCTCTTCAGGCCAAGGGACCCTCAGCATCGCTCTCCCCCCCGCGCACTGGCAAATTCCTTTCACATGAATGGGAAATATGAGTTCTCCTCTTCCCTTTGTTTTTTTTCAGGAAAAAAATACGTAAAAAAAAATAATCAAATCAAATCCTATTTGTTTGTGGTCTCAGTGGTCTCCAGTTGTTTGGTTGAGTCTGGAGCTCTATGCGATGCTGTTGGGATGGTCACAGACTGTGCGCACCCCAAACCCGCTGTAAACCTGGGCTCACCCAGCCCTGCCATCAGCCACGCTCGTCCCCATGTGGTGGATGTCCCCACGTCTCCACTGAAACTGGGAGCAGTGGAGCCGGAGCGGATTTGGCTCACGGAGCGGCTGCTGGCCCCGTTTCGGCAGGGCTGGCTGGAAGAGGCTCAGGGAGAGGTGGGAGGTGCGGTGGGCATCTGCTGGGAGCTACGGGTTTGCTGTGTGGTCTTCCAGGGGGGGCTCAAATTAGCAAACCAGCATTGTTAAAGAGCTGAAAACATCAGTAACCTCTAATTATGCCCTTTCCCCACGGGAGGAGGCATTTTGCACCCAGGGGACGCCGTGCCACACATCACTCTTTCATCGCAATATTTTGGTATTTTCCCCCAATGCTGATGATTGGAACCAGCCGAGCTCCTGTGGCATGGCCCTGCTCCTGTCTCTCGGCGGGCGAGCACCGCCGTGCTGGGACACCGGAGACCCCCACCCACTGGGACCGTCGCCACAACCCTCGTTGGATCCCTGTTCTTGGGGAGGTCTGGGCATGGCCCAGCATAGAACCATCCTGCAAGGTGACATGGGTTTAGTCCCCGGCCCCGAGGGGCTGTGCCTGCTCTGAGCGGCATCAGGTCCCTTGGGACCAGCATCACACTCTGCATCCCGGAGCATCCCTGAACCAGGGCTGGGGGCACGGCAGGAGGGCCCCTCTGCCTGCAGGAAGGTGCTGGAGCTTCACCGCCATGATGGGTGGCCGTCTCTGCGCTGTTGGACAAACAGCCAGGAAAGAGCGAGGATGGATGGAGTGGTCGAGACGAGGGCGTCGGGTCACAGCGTCCCTCCCTGCTGCGGTCCCCTCTGAGCCGGGACAGAGCTGTCCCCCCGGGTGGGGAGCTGTAAATACCCAAGCCGTGGGGAGGAGAGATGGCATGCTGAGAGCGCCCAGAGTGCGTGCGGGGCTGGGAGGAGGACTGGGATATTTGGAAATATATTTTTTCTGCTTTCACAGCACGGCATACATTTTTCCTTCATTTAATCTTTTTTGCTCAAATTCCCAAGTGAAGAATTCTTTCCATGAGCCAGAGCCTGCCGCAGCGGCTCTGCGCCTGGCTGCGGGCACTGGGAACCGGCTGGGGACCATGCCCCCCATCCTTCCTCCAGCCCCAGCGGTGGTGATGCTCCGGGGCTGGCGTGAGGGTCGGGGCAGCCTCGGCCCCGCTGGCACCATCCCTGGGCATGCTTCAGCTCCACTCGTCCACCCAGACCTCCTTTTCCTCCCGCTTCCGCGGTTCGGTGCTTTTCGGGATGATGGCGAAGCTGAACCTCCTCTGTGTGCTTCGAGAGGGAAGCCGCCCGCAACCCAACAGCGTTTTAAACAGCTCAGACTTTGTCTTTATTCCAGCTCCTGAAAATTTAATTTGTTAGTGGCATAAACAGGATATAAAAGGCTGAAAAAAAAAAGAGAAAAAGGAGAGAGGAACATTTTTCTCCATGGCTTTGCCTGCAATGGAGGAAGCAACCTGTGGGGACCGCATCCCCTGGCACTCCTGTGCATTAGTAAAACTCCTGTCCCAATGGCAAACGCATCCCGGGGACTGGCTCCATCCAACATCCTGGGATTGCTCCTGACCCTTGGGGTTTTGTTAACACGAAAGTCTGCCCTTCACAATTTCTCCTCTTTCCGTCTGTTTGGTTTTTTTTTTTCATGGTGTTCTACAAAATTCACGGTGGTTAATGGTACTCTTTGACGTCACCTGCCAGCCAGGTGGTAATAATTTTCCTGAATGTCGGCTAAATACAATTATCACTCTATTTTCACTTCAGAATATTAAAGTTTTCTGTCCCTCCTGTTATTAATTCTGAGAAAAGCCTTTATAAGTAACCGTGACACATGGCCGCTGGCCTCTCGGCGGTGGCAAGTTCACGTCCCCACGTCCCTGGGCCAGTGGCAGCCACGGCGGGGCCTGTGACCATGGTCCGGGCTGGCCTCAGCCGTGCCACATCCCTGGGCTGTGCCAGAGGGATGGGAAGGGAGGCTTTGCCCACGGGACATGGGGACCAGGGCCAGGAGCTGGGATGTCAGCAGGGTGAGGATGGAGCCTGAGGCTGGGAGGGCGAGGAGGGACCCGTATCCCCACGGGAGACCCAAAGCCCCAGATCTCATGGACAGGGCAGGATGCACCAGGGACATGCAGGGCGGTTCTGCTGACGATGATGAGGCCGAGGGCTGGGGCTGCATTTACGGTGATGGCAGAGCAGGTGTTGGTCACTTCGTCACTTGGCTGCATGAAACCAAGCCATACCCACAGCTTTCTGTGCCTGGGGACATTTGCCCTGGTGTTTCCCATCCCTGTGCCAGTGCAGTATGGTCCATCAAAGGACTAACTCATAGACTAAGGACACGCTGTTTCCTTCTGGCTTGCTGTCCAAAGCATGAGCACATCTGTGCAGGTTTGGCCAGGGCAGGCAGGAGCAGAGGAGCCATCGGCTTCGGTCACGGTACAAATCGCATCCTGCTGCCAGCAGGTTCGCAAGGGTCAGGTTTGCTGTTAAGGGTCCAATTTCAGCTGCAGCCAGCGGGACCTGCGGCGGTGACCAGACCTGACCCAAGGAGGTTGGATTTTAAGCAAACTGGCTTAAAACTAAGCTCCAGCACAGAGACACGCTGTCACAGCCTTCGGCAGCTGAGTCCCAGCCAGGCAGGCGGACGACGCTAACACCGGGTCCTCAGCCCTGGCACGTGCTGGCATGCAGATACAGCTGCACTCCGGTGGTTGCCTTCCCCGTGGGCACCCAGGTCGGCACCCCGCTTGCCCCCGGCTGCCCAGGGGCAGCCTCTGCACCGCATCCCCTCGCCGGCAGCCTCGACGTGCACCGGGAGCCGTGGCTGCAGCGGGGCACGTGCAAGGCTGGCCCAGCGAGGGCAAGCGACAGCCACGGGCACCGGAGCCACGAGCGCGGCGGCTGCCTCCGCAGCCCTCCCCGGGCTCTGCAGCTGCCAGGGGGAATTTCCCCATCCAGGACCAGGAGCCTGCCCAAAGCCTTTGTCTTCTGCTGAATTCCGACTGGTGAGAGTCATCCACTGGAGTCAGAGGATTTACCCTCCTGGGGAATTATGTGCAAGAGGGAACCATGTAGTCACATTAAAATTATTTGAAAAAGGACGGGACTTCTGAGTGCTGTCTCACGTGGAGCCAGGAACATCCATCTGACTGATGCTTCCATCTGTCTTTCTCAATAGTTTCCTTAAATAGCACAAATATTAAAAGAAATTCAACTGGAATTTGGCATAAATGATTCTTAGAACAGAAGAGGGCCAGCTACTAAAATACCACTGGCTTGCTCCCTTCCAGTAACAAACACATGATTTTCACTGCTAGGAAAGCAAGAGGCAGCTGATAGCCATGCCCAGCGGAGAGGAGGATGCTCTGTGGGTCACCGATGCTTTGGCTTTGCTGGGAGAGCGGTGCCGGCTGTGCCCAGGGCGAGGGGCACGGTGGTCATGGCCACAGCACTCGTCTCCCCTGGGGAATCCTGGCTCCCTGGCAGCAAAATAATCTGCGGAAATGCTGCAATTTCAGGTTTCCAGTCTCTCTGAAAGCCCGGTCCCACTGCTCCAAGCCCCAGGTTCCTAACCTTGCACCGGATCTCCTTGCCTTTTCTCGGAGAACGCTTCCCCGAGTCCCCGCCACACACAGGCCAGGGCAGGCGGGGGATCGCTGCAACGGCAGGAAGAGATTTCTGAGCAATTTTTATGCTGTGTCTCAGTTTCCTGAAGGCCTCCGCTGCCTTTTGCTTTTAGTTTCACCTGCCGTCAGCTCTCCCCAGGACACCCGCGGTGCTGCGGAGCGGGAAGTTGAGCCTGGCTTAACGTGGGGGATTTCTCATCATTGTGTTTGCTCTTCATTTCATCCGTCCAGCTCAGCTGCTCCTCAGTGGACAAATAAAGATGGCAGAGTTTCAGTGGCACGTGGGGGATGGATATTGATGTCGGCTGCGATGACGGCGCTCGGTGCGAGCCCTTGCCCGCGGGGAAGGTGGGGCTGGGGGCGCTTTCTGCAGAGACCCTGCCCCGCTGCCCGCCCACTGCCAGGGAGGAGTTGAATAAAATCTTCCACAACCCTCAACCTTCACGTCCATCTCCTCCTTTCGCCTTCTCCGGTGAATACCGAGGTCTAAGCGTGATGGTTCACACAGCGAGCGAGCGCATCCTTCCTCCTTCCAGGGCTCGCCCCATTCCACCATCCTCATCTCCTGACTACCTGCGAGCGCTGCCCAAACGCCACCTCTGCCCAAGAAGTCCCGGCTCAGCCATAACCACCGGCCCTGTTACAGCAAATGAGCCCCAGCACTGGGGCGATCCCCTTCCCGCAGCCCGTCGGTGAGCCCGTCGGTGCCGGCCAGTGCCGAGCCCATCCCGTGTGAGCCGCCGTGGTGTTTTTCCCACTCTGACAGCTGTACGGAAATTGGAAGGCGACGCTGACATGTGTCAACAATAACTAGCGAACAAGCGCCGACGGCGGCGGCTGTCCCCACCACCTAGAGGAGGCTGGCCACTCTTGGCTGAAATCACGACAAATTGCGGCTGGGAAGCAGGAGTATTGTTTCAATTATTTTCATTATATAAAGTCAAGCCATTTAATATATTCTGCCTCAAAGGGGCTCAACTAAAGAGATAAAATAAACACTGGAAATCTGCTCCACTGGCACGGACCAGGAATTTGGTTTCGACACCAAACCTTCCCTCCCACCTCCCACCTCGCCGCTCGCCTTCCCTTTCCTCCTCCCGGCTCCCTCTCCTCCTCCTGCTGTCCCTCGGCCTTCGGCGCTGCTCGACACCAATTCTGTCTTTGGGATTTGCTTCTGTTTTGGCAGCCGGAGCGCTCGGAGGCTGCGCAGCCGCACCAGCAGCCGGGGCCGGAGTGGAGTCGGAGGAGCTGCGCTGGCGGGAGGGGAGCGGGAGCTCCGGTGCTCTCTCTGGGATGAAGGATTTGATTTAAGGCAAACCTTAAACCTCTCGGGGTGCCGCATCCCCTCGAGAGCAGTGGGACCGGCGGGCGGCACAGACCCAGAACCAGCTGGAGCGTGGCGGGAGGAGGAGGAGGAGGAGGAGGAGGAGGAGAGCAAGCATGCCGCGAGCGTGCTGCAGGCTGCTCGGCACGCTTGGCTGACGCCAGCGCTGAAGTCAGCCACCTTCACGCCATCCTCCCTGCCTGGGAGAGCCGACGGCGTCCTGGCACCGAGGGGCCTCCCCGGCTCTTGTGTGCTGGCACGGGAGGCGGCGAGAGGCGCTGGAGCTGCCTCCCGCCGCGCAGAGCCCAGCTGCTCCCACAGGCTCCGGCCAAGCGGGAGCTGCTTCCCATTATGGCTCCCGGCAGCACCGGCCTTGCCGGAGCTCTCCTCCCTTGCGAGGCTGTGCTGGCCCAGGTGTTCCCAATATGCCGGTGCGGGGAGGAGCGCCCGGCCGCACCAGGCTCCTGCCCGGGCAGTAAATCTGCAGTTTGGCCTTTCCCAGCAGGTTTTCCTGTGCATCTGCTGAGCTCCGAGCTCTGCCTCCCCCGGAATGGGGGTCACGGGCAATGCCACTGCTGGGGACCTGGGTGATGGAGGCGGCCGTGCCGCGGGATGCCCGGTGAGGGCCATGGTGCGGCGTTAGGTGGAGACGGCATTTCGTAAGCGCGGGGGAAAGGGCCTCTGCCGAGCTGGCGCGGGGAGCGGCTGTGACTTTCCATTCCTGTGGGAAGTGGGCTGCCACCGTCCAAGCATCTGGGCTTGTTATGATGGGAGAGGAATGCCAAATATTTTTCTTCCTTATCCACTACCATCCGCTCAAACCCTCCCCTGATCAAACCCACATTCATCGCCTGGGATGCACGAGGGCCCCTGTGCTGGAGAAGATATCCCTCCCGGCGGCCGCTCCAGCCCTCACGGCTGCGGGGAGCTCATTGCACCTGGAGAGAAAACCCTGCCTTCGTCTGGGGGCTCCTTCTGTCCCGCTGCCCCTCACTGCCTCCTTCCCCCCGCTGCCAGCCAGCTCCAGCCGTTTCATTTTCACTTTGCTGCCATGGCCAGGAGCATCCCTGGTGCCAGCATCCCTGTGCCAGCGTCCGTTGTGCCAGCATCCCGGGCTGACCTGCGGCCCCAGGAGGACCACAATATTCCCTCCGGAGCTCCGGGCACCCTGAAAATGGCCCCTGGGCTGATGCCACAGGCACGTGCCCCGGGGCGCCGGCCGTGCTGGGAAGCAGGCGGTGCTGCCTTGGAGGGTCACCAACATTTTTCCAAAGAGGAAAGCGTGCTCAAGTGTCAAACAAACTTTCCAAATTATCTTCCTGGACACTTCCTCCCTGGTGCTTTGGAAGACGGAGGAGGAACATTTCATTCCCTCTGCGCTGGCGTGGAGCGGGGCTGCGTGAGGGAGCCGGGAGCTGCCAGCAGCGCCCGCGGCCTCAGCCTTGCTTCTCCCCGGCATCACCCGTGAGTCACCGCGGTTGCCGTCCCGGCACCACCAGCCAAGCTCCCCGCCCCTCGCAGCCCCCCGAAACGCCTCCTGGCACAACAGAGAGGTAACAGGCGCCCGATTAATCAGCAGACAACACATCACCCCTTCCCACTGCAATTTTCAGAGGTGTAGTCATAAATAGCCAAATTAAGGCAAACAAGAGGATTTCTCTGCTCCCTCAGGGACAGCCGGCACCCACCGGGACCAGTAGCTCTGCTGGCTTTGGCAAAGCCTCCACAGTATTGCACAGCCCTGCGATGAGCTGAGCAAATTGCTGCGTGCTGTCCCCAAGGACCCAGTGCTAATGAGAGCCACCTAATTAGCGCACTTGTCCTGCGAGGGGGCTCACCCTGGCAGGGCTCACTCCGACACCCGCTCGCTCGTGCCAGCAGCCGGAGAGCGTGACTGGGGACAAGGCACTGCCCTGGCTCTTGCACAGCATTTTCTTTCCAGGTCCGGACAATAAAAATTCCCAATCAGCTCCTGGGGAGCTGGGCTGGCCCTACCGCAGGGTGAGGAGCTGCCATGAGTTTTGCCAGGGTGACAGTCCAGCCGGTCACCCGCGGCCACAGCCATCCATCACCGGCAGCGCCCACGAGCACCGATGCAGCTGCCAATACTCAAGGATCTCCACTGCCATTCCCATATCCATATTTTTCTCAGCTCCCATGCCGGGATGGCACCGCCATGCCCGTGCCCACACGGTCCCCCCCAGCCCATGCAGATCCGCGACGGGGATGCCGTGTTACGGGCTTGGTTGTTTATGGAAAGTAAGGCTGAGCCAGCTGCTGAAAACCTGCATTTTATGGGTAATTTTTCAATTTATTTCATATTGGCATTAGAAAAAAACCTAAAGCGATCCCAGCCATTAGTACTCCTGGTTTCCTACAACGACGTCAAAGGGGTCTGAAATGGCTCCTTTGTTGTCTGAATCATTAACTGTTCGGGCATGAAACATGGTGGCGCTGGATGGGAGCGGTGGAGAGAGGCGTTCAGGGAGGCTGGGGGGGAGAGGGGGAGCAGGAGGGAGAAATTTGTGGGGGTAGAGGGGAGACTAACTCCGATGTGTTTTCCCTGGGCACGGTTGGATGCCCCAGGACACTGATGGACACATCCAGTGCAGCCCCGTGGGTGGCCCTCCCCAGTGCAATGAGTTTACTGGTGCTCAGTGGTCCCCCAAACCATTCGTCCTTCCCAGATAAAGCAGACTCAGAGCATCCCAGGTGGGAATGAGCCCGCTCCAGCCGGCCTCAGCCTCACCTGCAGGAGCAAATCCCAGTAAAACTGGTGGACCCTGCAAGAGCGAAGCAGACAGAAACTATCCCTTGGTTGACTGGAAGCCCTCAGGACTGAGGTCCAAACCCACACCTCTCCGTGGAGCGAGCGGGGATGCAGTGTGCTGGCACACCTACCTGAGCGCAGCTCAAGAAACCCTGGGTTTTGCCCCAAAAATGTAGAGGCAAACTCTTGGCCCTTTTCCTTGCCTGTGCCCCGCAGGTCACTAGGGTGTGGGACGAGCAGGTGGGTCAACGTCCATTCCCGGGGAGCTTGGGCGGTGGGGGGTGTCCTCTGTCCCCAAGAAGCCCCCCTCTGTGCCAGGTCCAGGGAGAGGAGAGGGACGTAACGTGCTGGTTTGCACTTGCCGCTGGCGGGGGTGGGTGTGCTGCTGGGGGCTGCCATTGGGGCTGTCACCAGTGGCCAGTGGCACCCCCAAGGCTGCTCCGGGGCACGGCTCCTGGTGTGGGGCCGGCATGTGCCAGCACCATGGGGTGAGCACACGGAGCTCCCGGGATGGGGACCCACAGTGCTCACCTGTGGGTACCTGGCGAGTGAGGTTTCGCAGCTGAGCCCCTTCACCCTCCTGTCCTGCATCCCCCTCCTGTCCCTCTGGGCACTCCGAGAACCCCTGGGGTGCATTTTGGGGAGCACTGCATGGGGAGAGGGGTGTGGGCAGCCCTGTGGGAAGCGGGAACCCCTCAGTGCAGCTCAGCTCAGCTCGGCACAGCTCGGCACAGCTCGGCTCAGTGCCGCTCCCGCAGCTCGGAGGGAGGTGAGTTACGAGGCTCTTGGAAAATCAAAGTCAGATGCAATCCTGGGGACAGCAAGGGTAGATCCGCAGCCGCCGCCGGAGGTGCCGGAGACCCACCACAGCTCCCAGCCAGCTGGCCTGCCCCGGGGCTCAGCCCTGCCCGAGGGGCTGCCATAGTCCCCCAGCCCTGCCGGGGCTACCGGGGCTTCCAGGGCTACCGGGGCTACCGGGGCTGCCGGAGCTGGGAGCGGGTGGCTGAGCTGGGGGGGGGGATGGCGGAGGCAGCGTCACTCGCCTGGCTCCACCCCCACCCCCCCCCCAAATCACAGGGGGCTTCGCCGTGACCCCGGCGCTGGGATGGCAGCGGGACAGTCGGACCGCGGCGGGACAGCGGGACGGTTCCCAGCCGAGGTGGCGGCTGAAGCGCTCCGGCTGGGGGGACTCCAGCCAATTTGTTTGCGAGTCGCTTTGTTGCTGCTGGGGGAATTTTTTTATTATTATTATTTTGAAGAGGGGCGGTGAGGAGAGGGGGGCTGGCACCGGCTATAAAGGCAGAGCTCCCCAGAGCAGCCGGCACTTCCCTGCCACCATGAGCGGTCCCCTGGCCTGACAGCCCCTGCATCCCCAGGGCTCGCCAGCTTATGCCACCTTAAAGCTCGTCTGCGTGCCTGCGGCAGCGCGGGGGTGGGATGGTGTGAGCCCAGAGCCGCTCTCCTCCCTCCCACCGCCCCTCCGCTGGCTCTGGCAGGAGGCGAGCCCGCCAGCCGCTTGGATGATTTGATTTCTTCTCTGCCCGAAATTACTCCTGCCCAGATGCTGTGGATAATATTCATGTTGCTGTTATTCATCAGCTCCGTGGAAATGCTCACGCAGAACCGATGGAAGAAGCAAGGTATGGTGCGCGCAGCCGGCTCGTCCCGCTCAGGTACCGCGAGGCAGCTCAGGGATGTGGGGCTGCCGGCTCCTGCCTCCCCTGCCAGCGACGGAGCCGCCGGCACAGCTTGTGTGGAGCGGGCAGGAGGTGTGAAACGGGGCTGATCTACGCCGGGGGCTGGAAGGAGAGGGGGGAACCAGCATCCTCCCAACCCAGTCTCTCGGGCCCCATTGGAGACCGGCTGTGTTCCCATCTCAGTGCATGGCACGGGGCCGGCTCAGGGTAGGCGTGCGGAGAAGGCAATGCCCAGCCCCGTGGCATTGCCTGCCCGAAGCCAGCCCTGCCCTCGGGGCTGGCAGGGGACAGGGGGGTGCTGGCTGGCATGGGGACCTGCTCTGCAAACCCCAGGAGAGCCGGGCACAGTGGGGATAGTGCAGAATGGGCTGATTTTCCAATATTTCCCTTCTCTGCTTAACTCATTAAGTGCGTGGGGAGTAAAACCTCCTGGAAGGATGCTCAGAGCCACTGCAGGCACTGCTTGTCCCCCTGCCCTGTCCTTCCCCTGAGCAGAGGCACCAGCCGAGCTGCAGCTTGGTGCCAGGGCAGAAGGCAGGGTGTGTGCCGGGGCTGTGCCAAGGTATGTGCACCCCTCCGTTGGGCACCGGCTCGTGTCCCCGTGCCAGGCAGTGCTGGG
>RSEF01000020.1:9504892-9516124 GCA_003993805.1 Himantopus leucocephalus
GGGGGGGGGGGGGGGGGGTCACCGTGCCCTGGCCCCCAGGCACCGCAGGAGTCTGGGGAAAGATTTTCTTTTAAAGTTTTTATTTAAAGCATCGCCAGCATCACTCAGTGCCTGAGCCAGCGGCTGGAGCAAGCAGCAAGCAGCATCACCGGGTCTGCTGCCCCGCAGGTATCACGGGCTCAGCTCTGCTGCCGGGAAGCACCGAGGAGCTCGTGGAAGCGCCGAGGAGCTCATCCAGCCGGTTGCTAATTGAGTGAGAGCACCGGGTCTCACGGGGCCCCGCTCACAGCGACGGCCGGGCCCAGCCGCGTAACCCGGTTACTGCGACGGCACAACCGCAGCACGCCAGCCCCACGGCAGCTCTGGTGTTTCCCTCGGGGGGCTGGGAGCACCCCGCTCACCGGGCAGCACGGCTCTGTGCTGCAGATGGTGATCCCGCCAGCTGCTGCAGCGTCCCCGGCCATCCCGTGGTGACCGGGATGGCAGCAGGGTCCCTTCTCCGGCCCCTCGCCTGTGTCAGCAGCCCAGCATGCAGGGACACTCGTGTGCCCCCCGTGCTGGGAGAAAATCACCCTCTCCTGAGACGCGTGGGCATTCCCATGCCCAGGGAAGCCCGCTGCCCCATGCCATCCTGTCCCCACCACTGTGATCATCCCCTCCCGGGGGGAGCCAGCCAAGATCTAACCAGCACGTAGGCGGGCAGCCGCGGTGACCCCCGGCTGCCGGCACGCAGCCATCCCAGCCCCCAGCGGACCCCCAGCCCTCGGGGCTGGGCACCCCGAGCCCTGCGCAGGGTCCGGCTGGGTCCTGCCAAGCTCCGCCTGGGACACAGCCCCCATCCCATTCCCCACGGGCTCATTCCGTGGCCAAAGCAGCCAAAGCCAGGCCTGGCTCCCTCCAGCGTTATAAATAGCCGGGAAGCGGGGAGGGAGCTCTGCTCCCCGGGATGGGGGTGTCCTGGGGGCGGCAGGTCCCAGCGGGTGCTGATCGGGGGGGACTCGCTGGGTGCTGGGGCCGGAGGGTGGGAGGTCTCGGTGCTGGCATGGGCAGCTCATCCCCGCTGGCTGGCGGTGCTGCCACGGCGCTGCCTGCCCTGGGAGGTGCCATGAGCTGCGCAGAGAACGGCCGGGGGGGGGCTGGCGGGTACGTGTAGCCGGGGGAGGGATGGGGGCTGCTTGTACGAGTGTGTGTGAGCGTGTGTGTGTATGTGTGTGTGTGTGAGAGACATTTATAGATCACGTGTGAAACTTGATCTCCCCGCAGTGGGCTAGGAGGAGAGAAAAAAGATAGAAGTATTGTTTTTAAACAGATTTTTTCCTTTGTTTTTCTTTTTTTTTTTTCCCTCTCCCCCTGCGAGGGCTGCGGCCGCCTGGCGATAAAAGGCCGGGGCGGCCGGAGCCGGCTCAGAGGGAGGAAATGCTGAAATCGCAGCGTTTTGACTTGGCGGCGAGCACCCACTGACCCGTCCCAGCAAAGAGCGGTGTCGCGGCCGCCCGGGAAGGGTCGGCACATCCCTGGCAGCAGCACCCTGGTCTCACCCCCCTCCCCAGCACCGCGGGGACCCCCGTGCCATGCAGGCGCTCAGCCTCAGCCTCGTGGCCCTGACCTGCGCCACGACGGCACTGTGCGTGGCCGGAGCCCAGCGCCGGGCGCTGGATGGGGGCGGCCGCCGGCGTTACCACCGGGTGCAGCACGGCCACTGCAGCTACACCTTCGTGCTGCCCGAGGCCGACCCGCCACCATGCCCGCCTG
Source organism: Himantopus leucocephalus (assembly GCA_003993805.1). Classification (NCBI taxonomy): domain Eukaryota; kingdom Metazoa; phylum Chordata; class Aves; order Charadriiformes; family Recurvirostridae; genus Himantopus; species Himantopus leucocephalus. Next base: position 9,506,645 of record RSEF01000020.1, read on the forward strand.
CGCCCGCCGTCCCTGGGCCCGCCAATGCACTGCTGCAGCGGGACTCGCCAGCCGGCACGGCGCACGCCGGCCACGGGGCCGCCCAGCGCCTGCGGCACCTCGAGAGGATCCTGGAGAACAGCACCCAGTGGCTGCTGAAGGTAGGGTGCGGGGTGGCGGGGGGACGGGCAGCGGGGCGGCGTGGGCAGGGGTCTGCCTCCAGCACCCCAGCGTGCAGCATCCCCGTACCGGCTGCCCGCTCCGGCTCCCCGCCTGCCGTAGGCAGAGCTGGATGCACGGGGGTTTCACACCCACCCAAGCAGCAGCGCTGCAGCCAAGGCAGCGTCTCCCCAGCAGGTTTGCAACCTGGGCCTGATCCTGGCACTGTTTCCTCAGAGGGGATGGGTGCTATGGGTGCTGTGGGTGCTGAGGGTGCTGCAGCTTGTGAGCGCCGCAGCTCGTGCGTGCTGTGGATCACCGGTGCTTGCCGCTGCGGCTGTGTCACCCTGCCGCAACTCCCCGTGGTCCCAGCTGGGCTGGTTGTGCCAGGCACCCCTCGGGGCTCCGCACGCCCCGTTCTGGGTCAGGATGCCGCCCTGCTGGAAAGCTCTTGGGAACGTTTTTGGCAAGCAGCGGAGTGAGGGACCTGAGGGCAGGAGCTGCTGAAACCTCTCCTGCTTCTTTTTCCCACTTATGGGCTTTGCAAAAGCTCCTGGCGCTTGGTGGGACTTTGAGTGGGACCCACGGCTCCTGGGTAGTCCCGTGGCACAAAGGCGAGTGGGAGGGGGCAGGGTAGGGGACAGTGGGGTGCCGCACCAGAAGGGTTGCGTACCCACGCGGGTGCCCCCCACCCCGGCTCACCCCATCCCGGCCGCCCACGGCAGGAAGCGGCATTTCCTTCCCAAGGGCTCGCGGAGATGGAGCCCCCATCTGCGGCCCAGCGCAGCCGCCTGCGTCAGACCCAGGAATAGCTCCCGGCCGGCTCGTCCCGGGGGGACACTTCCCTGAGGGGCCGTAAACCCTGCGCCCCGGCGAGGCAGCGGCACCGGGACCTGGGGTGCCTGTGCTGATAAGAGGGTGAGCGGCCTGTCCCCAGCCGTCACTAACCCTCCAGCTCAGTGGCATCGCTAGGACAGCTGCATCCAGGTCCTGGCTGCGTCCCGCTGGGATGCAATGGGACCTGTGTCCCTCTGCGCCCCGATTTCCTGGATGATGCCCCCGGCTGAGCAGGGGCTGGCAGCACTGCGAGATGGTACGTGCTGAGCCCCCACAGCGCTTGGGTCCGGACCCGGGGCCAAACGCACCGAAAGGGGGGGACCAGGGGTGACCTGTGCCAGCCACGCTGCTCGGGGAGCCTCTCCTGGCCATGGGGGACAGGGCAGGCAGCAGGGATGTGCAGGGCTGTCCCCTGTCCCCTCAGCCATCCTAGATGACAAATTCCTCAAAGCTGGGGAAAATGCTGAGCCACAGCTCCGCTGAAAGCCAGCCCGGTGTGTCACAGAGGGACTGGCAGTGCCAGCCAGCACCCGGCTGGTGGCAGAGAATCTCCATCACTGCTGGGTCTGCTGTGCATGCACAGCCCTGGTGTGCCCGTCCCTGCCTTGGGGTCCCTGTCCTGGGGTCCCTGTGGCCTGCGTGCCCAGGCCGGCTCTGAGCTGCTCTCGGGGTGAGGGCAGCCTTTGGGCACGGGCGACCAAGGTGGGGGGCTAGGAGTCCCACCGCAGGTGCGCATGGCCCTGCCCTGGAGCAGGCAGCCACAGGCAAAGTGGGGCTGCACATCTGGGCAGCTGTGGGCAGGAATGCCCCACACCACAGCCGCAAGGAGCATGAGGCAGTGGGGCACTGGGCATCTAGTACCCCGTGTCATGCTGTGCCATGCCATGCTATGCCATGCCATGCCATGCCATCCTATCCCATCCCATCCCATCCCATCCCATCCCACAGCACAGCTCCTCCAGCAAAGGCAGCTTTTTGCTTTTTTTTTTTCCCCCTGTTGTTCCTTGGCTTTCCTAATTTAACCGGAGCTGCCCAGGGAGGCTTGTTTTGGTCGGGCTCCAGGCCTGAACAAACAAACCGGGGCTCGAAGGAGGCATCGGGTTCAGGGACAGATTGTAAACAACATCGCATCCCTGTCTGCTCTGCCCTGGCCCGGGGAGCCCTGCTGGGTGCTCTGGGTGGGGGGCCCTGCCGGAAGGGTCCTCAGCCCCCGGCACCGGGCAGGGGTCCCCAGGCCCCCTCGGGTACCCCCAGCACCCAGTTTCCCCAAGGGACCCAGCACCGGGGTGCTGCTCCATCCTCCCCGTGTGCAGCCCTCCCATGGTCAGGAGGGACAGGGACATGGCACATGGGGACACGTGGCTTCTGCTCATCGTCCCATAGGCTGTTCCTGTCTCGGGAGGAATTAATTTTAGTTCAAACACAAACATTTGATGGTGCCGCCGGGTCTGGGGTGGGATGGGGTCCCCAGTGGGGTAGTAGCAGGTTGTCACCTCTGGGGCGCACGTGGCACGGGCGCTGGTGCTGCTCATCCTGGCATGGGTGCAGGGGTGCGTGCAGTGGGTGGGGGGCTTCCCCCCAACTCTAGCCCGGGGACTCCCCCGAGCCAGGGCAGGATGGGGACAGGGCCAGGGGACGGATGCAGCTGCAAGAAGGCAGCACAGGATCATCCAGTCATGGGCAACAGGTCCCCAGCACTGGGACAGCAGGGTGGCCGGGGTGTCTCCTGCTCCAGGGCAGCATTTTGGGGGGACCTGCAGCACCATGGTCCCCCACCTGGTCGCTCTGCCCTTCTCGGGGAGAAATAAGGCTGGTGGGACCTCTCCAAGCCCAGGAGAGCCCAGCTCACCTCAGCACTCATGGGGCGAAGGGAGGGCGACCCTGATTTTCCAGCCCTCTGCACAGAGCCTGTCCCCCTTGGGTCCCCTGTGTCACCCAGGGCCGGGGACACTGCATCCCCCTCCAGCCCCAGTTGCTCCCAGGGAGCTGCTGGGGCCGGGACCTGGGGCTCCATCTCAGGCTACGCTCAGCCCTCCCCGTGCCAGCCTGACCTTTTCCACGGGTATGTACTGCCCTTGGGCTCGGGGATATGTTTATTTAAAAAAAAAAAAAAAAAAGCAGCAAGATTGAGAGGGAGAAAAGGCCTCCCCGAGCCCTGTGAAGCAACAAGATTAACGACGTGGTTAAAGGGAAACTCTCCAGCAATCACTCAGCTCAGGGAAATGTTTTCCAGACGCGGCTCTCCGACCTTTCCCCGCTTCCTCCCCGTAAGCACGTTCCCGCGAGGGAAAATCCCTGGGGAAGTGGGGTGCAGGCAATGCCGGCTGTGGTGCCCAGCCCTGGGACCCTCCTGCCCTCCATGGCGCACGTGGTGGGGTGATGGTTTCGCTGCTGCCTGGTTCTGGGGAGGAGGGAACGAGTCCCCGCCACTGCCAGTGAGATTTCATCATGCGCAAACAAGTGCAGAGCGGAGCCCTGCGCCCTGGCCCACTGCCGGCCCCGCTCCTGTGCTGAGCATCCCGGCACCGCTGTGTGCCCGCCATGGTGCTCAGCATCCCACTGCCGCTGTCTGCCCGCCATGGCGCTGAGCATCCCGGCACCGCTGCCTGCCTGCCATGGCGCTGAGCATCCCAGTGCTGCTGCCTGTCTGCCATGGTGCTGAGCATCCCAGTGCCACTGCCTGCCCANCGCTGCCTGCCTGCCATGGTGCTCAGCATCCCAGCACCACTGCCTGTCTGCCATGGTGCTGAGCATCCCAGCACCCCTGCGAGTCCCAGCTGGTTCACAACCACACGAGATGCACGAGGATGTGGGGGTCTGCCTGCACCAGCTGGGAGGTCAGGGAGGGAGCAGGATCTGGGCGCTGCAGGGACAGTGGGATCTGTGGGGTGGAGGGAGCTGGGCAGCCCCCGTCCCCTCTCACTCTCGCTTCCCAGCGTGGGCGGCAGCGCGGCCCCTTCCGCTCCCCGCGGCCCCTGCCGAGGGACCGTGCCCCTGCCGAGGCCGTCGCCCCGGGGAGGGGCCGAATGGGAACCTCATGGCGAGGCTGCCAGAAATAGAAAAGCCTTTGGGAAAGGCCGCTCCCCCGCGGGCTGGGAAAGCGGAAGCGACAGCTCGGCTGTGTCCACAGCCAGCTTCTTCCCAGCCCCGAGTGCTTCCCCGTGGCGGGGCAGCACTGGGCGCCGGACACCCACCTTCCCTGGCCAGTGGTGGCCTCCCACCCTCCATGTCCCCAACTATGGGAAACTGGTGGCTGGGGGCTAGCAGCTGATGCGGATGCCAGACGCTCCCTGCCCGGCTACTCAGCACAGGCCACCCTGGCCAGGCAGCGGCCCCAGTTTGCCAGCGGACCTGCACACACGCAAGCCCACGCCAGGTCCCAGCTGGCACCACAGCCCAGGAATCTTGGGTGGCCGGTGCACTAGGTGGGGGCTCCCCTGCTGCAGCGCAGCCTGCGGGCAGCTCGCTCTGTCCTCCGGATAAGCTTCAAAGGGCCCCGAGATGGGTCGTGCTGTGCTGAAACGCAGCCAGGGATGTGCCTGGGGGCTGTGCCGAGTGGTGCCAGGCTCGGCTGTGGTACTGAGGGAGGACCCGGCGAGCTCCCGAAATGACCCACCGCATCCCCGCTCCCCTCCGCAGCTGGAGAGCTACATCCAGACGAGCATGAAGCCGGAGATGGTGCAGCTGCGGCAGACGGCGGTGCAGAACCAGACTGCCACCATGCTGGAGATCGGCAGCACCCTCCTCAACCAGAGCGCTGAGCAGAGCCGCAAGCTCACCGATGTGGAGGCCCAGGTAGGGGGTGGCTGGGGCGCGTGGCATGTGTGTCCCCACGTCCCCACCACTCCCGGGACTATGGCAGGCAAGATGGTTTCTCTGTTGCTAGAAGTGAGGCGATTCCCCGAGGTGATGCATGGTTTAATGCACCGGTGTGCAGAGCTACCAGGGGTGTGTGCCAGGGAGCTGTGAGCCCGGTGACACCGAGGATATGGTGTGGCCCCGGCTGCTCACGCCAACGCTCCCCTCCGCTCCCGGGGCAGGTGCTGAACCAGACGTCGCGCATCGAGATGCAGCTGCAGGAGAACTCCCTGTCCACCACCAAGCTGGAGAAACAGCTGCTGCTGCAGACGAACGAGATCCACAAGCTGCAGAACAGGAACAAGTAGGGCCTGGGGTGACCTGGGGACCCCCACAGCCCCCGGACCCCGAGGGGAGGCTGGTGTCTCCCACCCCAGGAGCACGGCTGCACTTAGGGGGGGGCTTGAACCCCTCCAGGGGCTGGCTGAGGTCCCTGGGGAATTGCACAGCCCCATGGGCTTTGATTCCCCCTAGCTAAGCACGTCCCAGAGGTGCCAGGCGGGGTGCAATTTGGTGGGGACAGCAGGGGACGGGGACAGCTCTGGGTCCCCAAAGACGTGCTGGGGCACCACAGCCAGGGCTGGGTCTGCTCTGCCACCCGCTCCCTGCCCGGCTGCTCGGCACAAACACAGCCCCCCCCTCCATCACCGCTGCCTCCCCCTTTCAGCATCCTGGAGGTGCGGGTGCTGGAGATGGAGACGAAGCACCAGGCGGAGCTGGCGGGGGCCCGATCGGAGAAGGAGAAGCTTCAGCGCCTGGTGAGCCGGCAGAGCGGCACCATCGAGGAGCTGGAGAAGTCGCTGCTGGCCGCCAGCGCCAACACCAGCCTGCTCCAGCGCCAGCAGCTCCAGCTCCTCGAGTCGGTGCAGAGCCTGGTGCGCCTGGTCTCCCAGGGCAGAGGTGAGCCGAGGCGTGCAGGCAGGGTGCAGGCAGCAGGAGAGCTCCTCGCCCTCCCGAGAGGGTGCCAGGGTGCCATGGAAGCCCCAGTGCTCAGCTCAGGCGTGGGTGACTTCACCCCAAAAATGAGCCCTGTGTTGCATCCAAGGAGCAGCTCCGAGTCCCCACGGGAGGGTCCATGTCCCGACCCCATCCCCAGCCATGGCAAATCCCCAGGCTTGGGCTGGTGGCCCTGGTGCATCGCAGCCGCCTCACCCAGCCCCAGGGATACGGTGTAGAAGAAAGAAAAATAATCTGTGGGTACAAAAGCATCCAAATGAGAGGGAAAGAGCAACAAAACCAGGCAGGGCTGTGGGACCGGCAGGGTTTCTGCCATCTCACCGTCCCCTCTGCCACAGCCCCTGTGCCCGGGCAGGAGCAGCTCTTCCAGGACTGCGCCGAGGTGCGCCGGGCGGGCATCCATGCCAGCGGGGTCTACACCCTCCACATCGCCAACCTCAGCGAGCCCAAAAAGGTGAGCATGACCCCGAGAGGGCTCCCACGCAGCACCCTGGGGTGCTGCCCGCCCCAGTGCCACCCAGCGCACACTAGCCCCATACCACAGTGGGTATCCCCGTGGGACTGGCACATCCCAACCCCTCCTGCCGGGGCAGTGCCCCCCACCCCATCTGGCCGTGGGGGCTGAGGTGCCTCAGGGGTTGCAGAGGGGGCAAAGGCAGCAGCTGCCGGGTGAAGGGGCTTGCACGGGCTTTCAGATGGGGGGATAAAATTGATTTTAAAGGCACCCCCACAGCCCACCCAGGAGCGCTGTGTCCCAACCCTTGCCCACAGCCACAGAGGGAGGAGAGACACCCCCCCCAGCCAGGTACTGGGCACGGTAGATGCTCACCAGCCCCTTGGAAAGTTCTAGCACCCATGTTGATCTGCCCAGGCCGGGGTGGAGGGGGGACGCAGCCGGCTGCCCACCCCGAGCCAGCCCGCGTCACCCCGCTCTGCAGCCCCTCCTGGCTCTCCCCGCTGCAGGCGTACTGTGACATGGAGACGGACCGAGGCGGGTGGACCGTGATCCAGCTCCGCACCAACGGCAGCCTCAGCTTCCAGAGGAGCTGGAGGGAGTACAAGCAGGTCTGCACCCACCTGGGGAGGGGGGGAACCCTGCGGGGTACCCTGCGCTCACCCACCCAACTGCCTCCCCAGGGCTTCGGGGATGCGGCGGGCGAGTACTGGCTGGGTAACGAGGCCGTGCACCTCCTGACGAGCCAGGCGCCCTACACCCTGCGCGTCGAGCTGCGGGACTGGGAGGGCGGCCAGGTCTATGCCCACTACGGGAAATTCCAGCTGGGGAGCGAGCGGCAGCTTTACAGGTAGGAGAGAGGCACCACAGGGGCGGCCACCCAGCCCTCCCCGGCTCCAGCTGTCCCCGAGCCCTTCTGGCAGCGGTGGCCATGGGCAAGGGCTGGCTGCGGTGCCCCGGGGAGGCACGTGGCTCCACGGGGTGCGGGGTCACACTGGGCTTCAGGGCTTCGCTGGGATTTCCCAGCTGGATTGCAGCGCGGCAGAGCTCCTCCCCGGGTGCTGGGGTGGGGCATTGTTGTGCTACCCACTCCTCCTTCTCTGCGCGGGCTCCTGAGAACCCAAAGTGGATTTTAATGCATGAAATTGCATCACAGCAGCGGGATTTCCCATCCCAGCCAGTGGCCAGGCACAGTGCCAGCTGGCAGCCAGGGCACTCGCACCACAGCTTGATGGTTGGGCAAATGGAGGTGACACGGCTGCAGCCGCCGGACATTCCAGGGGGTGCCAGGCATCCCCAGGCTGCTACACCCATGCACTCATGCCACCGGACTTGCAAGGATGGCATGTGCTCCCAGGAACCTCAGCCAGGTTGTGGGCAGGAGGGGTGGTGGGCAGCTGAGTGCCTTGGTGCTGGGCTGGAGATGGGAACAGACCCTGGAGATCCCCTGCAGCACGCATCCCATGCATGCAACGAGTCAACCCCCAGCAAAGAGGACCAGAGGAGCCTCAGGGGGCTCAACCTCCACCCTTGGGGACCGCCAGGGCAGGGCCCCCAAGTTGGCAGACCCAAGTCAAGCTGGAGCTGCAGGATCTCTACCTGCATCCCTCCGTGCCAGCCCTTGCTCGGCTCATGGCATTCCATGGCCTCCGACACCCCCGAGCAGGGCTGTGGGGCTCTGTGAACCCCCGCAGCAGCAGCCAGCCGCCACTGATGGTGGCTGTGGCCACGCCGTGCTGGGACGGGTGGCAGGCTCTCGCTGCAGGACTACAGCGGCACAGCCGGGCAGCAGAGTGGCATGGCGCTGCAGGGCACCCGCTTCAGCACCCGCGACGCCGACAACGACAACTGCCTCTGCAAGTGCGCCCAGATGCTCTCAGGAGGTGAGCGAACCAGGGGGGGGACACCCATGCGGCACCCATGGGTGCCCACCCAGGATGCCACCCTCCCGCCCTGCTCCCTCCTCGCAGGCTGGTGGTTCGACGCCTGCGGCCTCTCCAACCTGAACGGCATCTACTACCCGGCCCGGCACAACATCCGCAAGCTCAACGGCATCCGCTGGCACCACTTCCAGGGGCCCAGCTACTCCCTGAAGGGCACCCGCATGCTGATACGACCCGCCAGCTTCTAGCACGCCGGCGGCCAGCCACGGCACCGCCACCGGTGCCAGCCTGGCACGGAGGGAGGGGGCCAGGAGGGGGTCGGGAGAAGGGATGGCTGGGGGAGACTGAGCCCTCCCAGCCGCTGCAGGGAAGCTTTTCCCCCAGTTATTATTTTTTACTATTTTTTATCCCATCCTCCAAGATCCTGCGTGTCCCGGAGAGGGGCTGCGCCTCCAGCTCCCCACGCCACCTCCTTCACCCGGGTATTGGGGTCCAAGACCCCCCCAGGACCCTCTCTGCACGCTCAGCCCGGCTCCAAGGCACAGGGGGGGCTTTGCCTTTTCTGTATGTTTTAGGGCATTGCAAAGCCCCCACCGTCCCGCTTTCCCTGCGGGATTAGGGGAGCTGGAGGGTGTGGGGGTCCCTGTGAGTGTGAGGGGCCGGTGCCATCCCTCCTTCCTGTCCTGCCCGGGTGTAGCCATACAGGGGGACACAGACGGTCCTCTCCCACGTGCATGGCCCAAGCACTGTCCCCACACATGGCAGCACAGGCACTGCTCTTTGTAGGACCGGGCTGGGCATTTCCAGCCTCTGGGGGGGGGTGGGAGGAGCAGGGGGAGTCTTTGGGGACCCTAGAGGGACCGTCGCTGGACTGGGATGGCTGGTGGCCCTGTGCTGGGGGGACAGCGCTGGCAGGGGGCTGGCAGTGCCCCGGGACAGGCAGGACGGGGCTGAGGGGTCGCGGGTGGGAAGGGGGCTGCGGTTTGAGATGGGGCTGGGGGTGGGAGGTGGTGGGAAGGGTCCCGGGGGTGGCTTTCAGGGGGCATCTGAGCTGGGGCAGGGGGAGATGAGATGGGGGTGCAGGAGGGGGAAGCGGGGCACAGAGCTGACACCCCTCACCTGCGGTTGCATTGAGACAGCAAACCCACATTGGGGGCACTTTTGGGAGCAGCCTGGGAAGAGTCGGGCACAGAGCAGCTGCGTCCGTGGCCGGCAGCACCGGGGCCCTGCAGCCCCCGCCCCGAGCTGCCAGAGTTTGGGCTGGGAGTGCTTTTATTTTTGTACTAAGAGGTATTTATTTTCCAAGCATTGCCTGTATCAGGAATAGCGTGGTGAGCAGGACTCGGGAAGCGA
>RSEF01000020.1:9525006-9535093 GCA_003993805.1 Himantopus leucocephalus
CCCCTGCAGAGCAGAGGCGCTGGGGGACCCTCCACTGCCACCTAACCCCCGCCCCCGCTGCAGCTCCCGGGGGACAGAGTCAGTACCCCAGAGTGGGGTGAGGGACGCAGGGACAGTGGGACCTGCTGGCAGGGTGCTGGCACCGGCACCGACTGCGCATGCGGCAGCGAGGAGGCTCCCGACGCCCTGCCCTCAGCGCTGTCCTGAGGCATTCGCTAATTAACAGTGATTAAAAGCACGTGACATAGTTGGCACTTCCAGAAGATGCTCATTAGTGGGGCTCTGTGGAATAATTAAAAAATGGAAAATACAGGGTGTGGGGGCCGCCCGTGAGCCTCGCCCCGCTCCCAGCGAGCGGCACCGCAGGCAGCAACCGCCCCGGCGCAGCCGCGGGCCCTGGCCCCCCGCGTCCTGCCGGCGGCTGGCGTGGCACGGCTGCACCTGGGCTGGGGGGCTGCGTGCCAGGCGGGAGGGTGGCCCCCACCCCGGGGTGCTGGGCTTGGCTCCCCAGACTGGGGTGCTGCCGGTTTTCTTTCTCTCCCGGCTGCCTGCCTGCAGCTCCTGCCTGCACATGGGGCACCCGTGGGAGACCCCGGCACGGAGGGGTGAGGGGGGTGGACACCCTCCCCGGCCGTCCCTTCTCCTTAAAAATAACAGACGGGCTCAGCTGTGGCACCCCAGCGAAACCGGAGCCACCAAGAGGCAGCTGCCAGGGAAAGTGATAGGGAGTGCTGGGGCCGTCCTGCTGTCCCCAGCAGGGACATGAAAAGGAGGGGCATTCCCGAGGGGGGGGGGGATGCGTTGTCTCTCTGCGGCTGTGCCAGGGTTTCATGCTGGCGCAGGGTCAGATGAAGACTCCTACCTCAGGAACACGGCCTCTCCTGTCCCTGCATCTGCGTGCACACATGTGTGCACATGGACGCGCATGCACACAAACACACGTGCACACAAACAGGTGGACACACAAGCATGCATGCACGTGAACACGCATGGACATGCGTGCAGACGAACACACATGCACATGACCACACGGGGCTTTGGACGGCCACGCAGCCACGGCAGGTCCCAGCCACGCATGTCGCGGGATGTCAGGCTCAAGCCAAGGGCCAGCAGTGGCCGGAGGGGCACGCCAGCTGCTCGGCCCCATGCCTGGCGGGGGGGCAGGGGGCCCCCCCCGCCTCTCCTCGGCAATAGCAGCAAATTTAGACCAAGCCTTGGACACGCCAGGCTGAGGAATCCGGCGGCACAGCCGGTCCCAGCCACCGGCAGGGATCCGGTTCCCGCAAAGCTTTCGCCGAGGGCGAAGCCTGGCCCCGAGCGGGTGCCTGGGGTCCCCGTCACCCCCGGGTTTCCGGCTCCTCGGGGAAGCACCCAGCACCCCACGTGCTGTCATTACGGATCCCTTGGGTGTGCGCTTCCTCCCCAGCCCGCTTTGTCAGCCTGACTCACAGGCCAAACGCCATCCCCACGTCCTGCCCGCCGCATCCTGCCCGCCTCATCCCAGGCAGCCGGACCTGCCCATACCCCAGCGGGAGCTGGACGGATCCTGCACCCTGGGCAGTGGCTCTGGGTGGACACGCACAGTGCACGAGCTGGGCTGGGGCAGGAAATCCTTCATCCCCATGAGGGCTTTTTTGGGGACCCCGAGCGCTGGATGGAAGTCCTGGTCAAGAGAAGACCCGGTGCTGCCCCGGCGAGTGGATGACAAGCCGGGGCTGAGCCAGGGAAAAGCGCTGACTGGGGCGGCAGCAGCTCTGGCCCTTTCAAAAATGGAACCTGCAGCCCTGGGATGGGTGGCTGGACCTTGTCCTCTGGCCTGTCACCGCTGCCGCGCACATGGCGTTTGCCGAGCGGGCCCCGCGCCAGGCAGGCTGGCTCCCTGCACATGCGGAGCCATTTGCAGCCACGACCCCATCACTGTGGCTGGAGCCAGAGGGAGGCAGCGACAGGGCCGGTGTCCAGGCGCGGTTCCCTGGGTGCAGGCGCTGGTGGCCTTGGTTCCACCTTCCCCAGCAGCCACCTGCCCATGTGGGATGCACCAGCATCGCAAGGAGCAGGGGGACATCACCGGCGCAGGCAGCATCAGCGGTGCCGGGGGCCGCGGTGCCGCGCAAGGCTGCCTAGGGATAACACACGGGTGTTTTTCATCTTCAAAGCGCTCCCTGCTCTGGCTTTCATCCTCACGCTTCCCCAGCCCGCCTGGGAGGTCTCTGCTATCGCCGCCCCATCTCGCAGCCCCAGAGGAGCCGGGACTCGGCCAAGCTCAGCAGCGCTTTGCCGGAGAGGGGCGAGAGAGAAGGGAGGGCTGCACGGTTGGCACATTGCTGGCTGCGGCACAGAGGGGAATCCCGTCAGCCGGGGCTCTGCCGGGACCTGCTGGACCCGACCGCCGCCCCCGCAGTGCCCGCCGGGCCCCGCGCTGGCACGCCGCGGCACGGCACCCATTGGTCCCACTGGCACCCGGCTGTTCAGCGCCGCCAGCGCCTGCTGAGCCATGCGCACCCAAAGGTCCCTGCCCCATCCCGACCTCCACCGTCTCGAGAGACAGCAACGCACACAGCCTGCAAAGCACAGAGATTTAATAAAACTGGCTGCACTACTATTATTATGTACAGATCAAACATCAGGAAAAACAGTAGAAATGAGGAAAAAACCAACAATTGTCGTCTTCATAAATACCAGTGCCCACCGTGCCCGGGGCTGTGCGCCCACTGGGACCCAGGAAGGGACGCAAGCACTCACAGTCACTGGCACACACACACAGCCCTGGGCTGCTCGAAGGAGGAGATCGGGTTTGCCCCCTCCTACAAAGCACCCAGCGTCTCCCAGACCTTCAGCATTAAGATGGGGGGCCACCAGGATGCCGCTCCCATCCCAGGCAGTGTGGCCCCCTCAGTGGCTNCCTCGGTGGCTGTGTCCCTGCTCCATGCAGGGGGGAACCAGCCCCTTACCCCCCACCACCACCCATGGGTGCTGGCAAGGAGCAGGGCAGGCAGGCTGACCACACGTGGGCTCCTGCAGGAATGGGCACGGGGAGGGTGTTGGGGACCAGCCACGCACCCGGGGACACGTGTCCTCTGCCCTCCCATGGGCTCATGGGAACCTGGCGCTCCAGTGCCAGCCCAGGGCTCTGATGGAGCCAGAGCCAGTGGGAAAGATGCCCAGCCACTGCACCGGGGCTCTGCCAGTGCCGCTGTGGCACAGGGGGCAGGGAAGCAAGGATAGGAGGGCTGAGTCCAAGAGTTCTGTCACCACCGAGAGGTCCCTGCTCCTCCCAGGGTACAGCCAGCGCTCCCTCCCCATCCGGCATCACCCGCTTGTGAGCAACCTGCCCCCGGCGCCCACCACCACCACGGCACTGTTACACGTTGGAGACCTGCTGGGACTCCCTGGCCTGACGCAGCCCGTACAGCCACTTGATGACGCGGGCATTGCGCTCGATGACGGAGATGCCGTAGGGGACACGCTCGGCCGGCTGCCCCTCCGGCGTGGCGATGCTGGGTGGCGAGCAGCCACCCTCCGAGCTGGCCGTGCTCACGCTGTGAAATTTGAGGGACACGATGTCAGAGCTGGCGCGGGCGAAGCGCTCGGCGCCCATGTCCTGGACCTCCTCGGGGTCAAGGCCGCAGTAGTTGAAGAAGCGCTCCAGGTCGGCGGTGGCCCGCGAGAGCCGGTCGCTCAGGTCCGACTTGGAGCGGTGCAGCAGGGGCTGCCGACGGGCGCTGTCGGGGCGGGCGGGCGAAATCCGTGCCGGCGTCGCAGGCAGCCCGCCTGGGATGGGGGATGCAGGCACTGGTGTCACCTGGCCCTGCAGAGCACCGCAAGGACGGACGTCCACCCTCCGCACGGCCACACTGCCGGGGGGCTTGGCGGCAGCGGGGCTCTCTGGCAGCTTGCCGGCACCCTCCGCCCCACCGCCCAGTGCCACCGGTGCCTCCACTCTCCACTTGCACTCCCGGCCCAGCGGGCTCTCCGCCTTGGGGAACGGGCTGTCGCAGAGGTTGATGAGGTTGTTGAGGATCTCCAGGTCGAGGGAGGTCTTCGGGCCGCCGGCCTCGGTGCGGCGTGGCCCCGGGGTTGCCCTGCGGCTGGGGGTGAGCGCAGCCCGGCGCACCCCTGGGGTGAAGAGGGGTTGCTTGAGTAGCGGCGGCTTCACCGGCTCCTGCTTGGTGCTGGCAACCTGCTGGCTCTTCACGTACTTGGCCTTGTCAGCCTCCAGCCTTTCCACAGCGCTGGGCTTACCAGCGCCCGGCTCGGCGCGCCGGCGAAAATACGCGGGACCCTTGCGGAGGATGCGGATGGGCATGGCTGAGGTGAAGGGCGCCGTCACTGTCACCCCCTTCATGGCATCGCCGGCTTGCAGCGCCTCGATGGGCATCCTCCGTGCCCGCACCGGGGCGCGGGGTGGGCGACCGCCACAGGCAGCGAGGGGCTCACACGCTGTCGGCTGCAAAGAGGGGCCGGAGTGAGGGGTGGTGGCGGGGGCTGGCGGGCAGACAAAGGCTGCGCAGGGCTGTGCGGTGCCGCACTGTCTGCACCGGCTGAGCCGGGCTCCCTATTTGAAGGCAAACACCACGCCTCCGCCCGCCGCCGAGGCCTCCCCGAACTGTTCCCCGGCCAATCCGCGGAGCAAGCCTGCTTCAAACCGCTCCTGGGCCAATGGGGCCAGCGGGGAGGGCACCCCGGCCCCGGTGAGAGCACCCCGGGGAACGAGGCCGGGGCGGAGAGGGGCGTCTGTGGCCTGACAGCCCCTCACCGATGCTCTGCCCACATCGCCCGTGTCCAGGGGTGCATTGCCTGCATGCAGGGGTGCATCGCCCACGTCCAGGGGTGCATCACCTGCTCCCAGGGGAGCTTTGCCCGCACTCAGGAGTGCATTGCCTACACCGAGGGGTGCATCCCCCATGCCCAGGGGTGCATCACCCACCCCACTCACCCACCACCCACCCCACCAAGCCGGGGGATTTGGGGCTCCGCTCCCTGCTGCTCCCTCAGCTCTCAGCCCCCTCGCAGGCTCTGGGGCTGCTCCCGGGTTCCCCGCTCCCACCCTTGAGCCCCTTGGAAAGCACCGGTGGGGGTTTCCACCCGTGCTTTCCCAGCCGAGGTGTGCCGGGAGCCACGCTGGGGCTGCGTGCACCCCGTGTCCTTGGGCCCCCGCCAACCCCAACAAGCACAGCCGCCCGCCCCAACGGTCGCGCAGAGGCACCGGCCCGCCCACAGCGACGCGAAGCGGGGGGGGGGGGGGGGGTCAAACCAGCCCTGCACCCCCCTACAGCCCCCTGCCCCGGGGGTGGGCACAGCCGGAGGGGGCCCCAATGCACAGAAGGGCTCAGGCATGGGGGGATATGGGGGTCGGACCTGCCCCTGCCTCCCCCCTCCCTCCCCATTGCCCTTCCTGAGCTGCTCTGAGAACCCCCCCGTGGGGGTCCCAATTTTGGGGCACAGGTGAGCTCCGGGGAGGGTAATAGCAAGCCCCGGCACTCACCGGGTGCAGCAGTGGGCACAGTGGGGGCCAGCGTGTCGTAGCCCAGTCCCTCCCCCGGCAGCCCCGAGCAGGCTGCCGGTACCGTCAGCCTCTCACCTGCACGTACAACTTCCTGGGTGCCACCCAGGGCCCGTCCCAGCGTCGGCCGCGGGCATCAGGAGCCAGCCCCGGCACCCATAGCACCATGCCACGGCCACGGCTGCACCGTCTGCAAGCCCACATGCGCCAGCGTGTCAGTCCCGGCCCCCCGGGGTCTGTACCCCAACACAGTCCCCGGGCAGCGGTCACCACACGGTGCATCTGCCTGATGCGCTGTGACGGGCAAGTGGCCTGGGGGAGGCCGGCTGTCCTTGTCGCCATCCCCTGCCCGAGGGGGACACGCTGCCTTCTGACCTGGAAAGTGTCTGCAGGGGGCCGGCCAGGCATGGGGACAGCTGGGGACGGTCCCAGCGCCAACACAGACCCTCCTGCCTCCTCCCCAGGGGCAGCTTTCTGCCCCCCCACCAGGGGCAACCTGGGGACAGAGCCAGCAGTGCAGGGCACCAATGTCCTTGCTGGGCAAGGACAGGGACAAGCAGGGCAGGCGGGTCCCCCCCCCCCACCGGAGCTGTGCTTACAGCCCCCTCGGGAAGCAGGGCTGGGCTGTGCTCGGCGCTGCACAAACGCACGGACAGAGCCGGGTCCCGCAGTCCAGCTGGTCAGCAGAGACCTGGGGGGTGGTGGGGAGCACCGGGTGCCAGATGGGTGCCCGTGCAGCAGCACCCCTCGGTTCCAGCACTGCCCGGACCCTCTGCCCCACAACAGCATCCCGCCGATGGTTGGCCCCACTGACCTCGTACCCTGTGCCAGGCTGAGGGAGGGCTCCCCAGCTCGGCACGGGGGTGCAAACATGCCACCCGGGGCAAGGCAAAGCGGGGACACATCCCCGCATCAGGCGCTGGAGCTCAGCAGGGTGCCAGAGGCTCAGCCCCAGGGCCAAGCCATGAAGGGAACGGCTGTTGGGGCGCAGGGACGAGGACACAGGGCTCCCCAGCATGGCCACACGTGGCCAGTGTGGTCTCCCCAGCCCGGATGGCAAGGACTGCCCGGCCGGGCACAACCTGCTGCTCCGCATTCCTGCGGTGCTGAGCCGTCTGCCCTGGCAGGGCTGCGCCGAGCTGGGCTACACCAAGCCGAGCTGAGCCGTCCTCCAAACAGCCCCAAAAACACAGCGACATTATCCCATGCCCAAAACCTGGCCGGAGCATGGGTATCCAAGTGCCAGGGCTGACTGTCCCACACGTGATGGGCAATGCCCAACCACGGCCACGGCTCCTCTCCCTCCTGGTGTGGGCAGCCCAGCCGGGCTCACTTTGGCACACCAGATCACCTCCTGCCTGGAGACACCTCCTGCCTGGAGACACCCCCTCACCGTGTCACCCAGCCCCACGCTGCTGGCACAGGACCGGCACGGGACCGGCACCACCACCCACCTGGATCAGCCCTGCGACGTGGGAGCCTCCTCGGTCCGGCTCAGCCGCCACGCTGCTTCTCCCTGTGTTCGTCCCGAGGGTGTCCCGGTGTCCCCACACCTCCTCCACCCCAGCCACGTCCTCCCCTTCTCCTCGCAGGACGGCAGCTGGCGGGGTGGGCTGCGTACCCCGTGGCCACCAAGCCGGCGTGGGGTGCAGGCAACCGGCTGCAGGCAGCTGCCCGGGCACGCCTGGGCAGCCGGGTGTTTTTGGAGCGGGGCGTTGGAGCCAGGCAGCGCCCCAGAGCCTCGCCCTCCCTGGGAGCATCCCGGGACAGGTTTTTGGGAGGGCCAGGCCGCCGCTGGAGCGCTCCCCCAGTACCCGGATCAGTACCTCTGCCCCTGCCCTGGGGACACCGGGACGGGGCAGGGACGGAGGAATGGTGTTTGGGAACAGAGGGACAGGCGGGTGCTGGCACTGGCTCCACCCTCACCTCCCACAGGGGCTCGGGGATGGGCCCCCACTTGAGCAGCTTCAAGGACACCCCGGGAGCAAAATGGCAGCCGCCAACGAGCAAAAAACGAGCTCAGAGGCTAAATCCTCCCTGGAAGTGCTGGGTGGAGGCGGCTGTGGGTGCCCTGCAGCGCCCGAGGAGCAGCGAGGCTGGGGCTCAGTGCGGCTCAGGCAGCCCCGGGCAGAGGCACCCCAAGAGTCGGGCGCCCCCTCAAATTCCCCGTCATCTTGGCAGGTGCTAATTCCTGGTGTTTAATTACAGCCCCTTGCCACGCCGAGGCTGCACCCAGCTTTGCAGTGGGGGAATCACCCCTGCGCTACCTGCCCTGACCCGGAGCGAGCCACCGCCTGCTCCTGCCTCAGTTTCCCCAGCTGTGGGCTCTGCAGAGCAGCTCTGCCGGGTGGGGGCAGCCTTCCAAGGGACTTGGGGACTCGATGGGGAAGCGCTGGCTGTGCCCAGCATCACCTTGCTCCCCGCTGCCCGCAGGCAGAGGGAAGGATGATGCCCGCACCCGGCTCTCCCCGCATGTCTCCGCAGGCGGCAGCTCGGGGACAGGAGCAGGGAAGGTGACAGATGGGGACGTGCTGGGCGCGAGGCCTTTGTCTGCACGGTGGCGGACGGACCCGCAGATGGCAGCTGCCGGCAGGGCCAGGGCCACAGCCCGTGGCCAGGCGAGCACCGGGCCCTGGGGATCCGGCCCTTTTGTCGGGGTCTCACCTCCGGCAGCGGCCCCTTCCCCTGCCGCCCCCCACCAGCCTTTCAACTTTCAACTTGACCTGCTCCTTTCACATGGAAATGGGATGCAAATGGGGCTNGGGGGGGGGGGGGGGGGGGGGCTGCCAGGGGCCAGCGGCTGCGACCTGCCAGCAGATCCCCACACTGAAGTCTGGGGGGTCATACCCACTCGTGTCGGGTAGCCGGTGATCCCTGGGGTGAGGGGGTCCCCCAGCACTGGAACAGCACACAGGAAGACTGTCCCCACTGCTCTCAGCTGAAAGCAGATATTAGGGAATGGCTCTTGGCAGGGCTGAGATTGAGGACGGATCCCCACTCTCCCGGGCTGCCAATCCCCCCCGTGCCCTCTCACCATCCGGGCATCCCCACAGCACAGGCAGCGTGCCCCCCCTGGGCAGCGCCGCTGCCCACCCTGCCCCGCGCTGGCTGCGGTTGGCGATGGGGTCCCCGGCCCTGGCTGGGTGGGGAGGGGGCTTTCCGGCCAGCCAGTCACCGGACCCTGGCAAAGTCCTGCAGCCGGAGACCGCTCAGCTACCAAATGTTGCCATCTGCCTCTGGGGCTTTCTCTCGCATCTGCCAGGGGTGCGGAGGGTCGAGGGGCCGGGGGGCCGGGGGCTCAGCTGCGGCGCGGGGAGGGGGCGGAGGATGCACAGCCACCACAGGCAGGGCAGGCAGCACGTGTCGGGCAAATTTGGGTGAGGAGCGTGAAGCAGCGGCATGGGGGTCCTGCACTCAGCATCCTCTCGGGCCTTCCTGCCCCTGCACCACAACCATTCGCCCTTGGGAGGGGTCTCAGCACTGGCTGATGCCGCTCCTTTGCGCTGCCAAATTAAACACAGGAAAATCACCATCCCGTCCCCGTCTTCTCGCTGTCCCCCTCCCTGTGGACACACAGAGACCTCAGCTGCCCCCAGGCCAGCCCGAGCCCCCCACAACTAGTTTCTCCCACCCTCTTGGACCTGCTCCTCCCCTCCCAAGTCGCCTTGGGCACCTGTACTCATTTTGGCTGGGACAGAGTTAATTTTCTGCATAGGAGCTGGTATGGGGCTGTTTTGGACTTGTGCTGAAAACAGTGTTGATAACCTGGAGATGTTTTAGTTATCGCTGAGCAGAGCTTCCACAGCATCAAGGCCTTTTCTGCTCCTCACACCATCCCACCAGCGAGGGGTCTGGGAGGTGCACAAGGAGCTGGGAGGGGACACGAATGGGACCCCACTAACCAAGGGATATCCCATCCATAGGACATCCTGCTCAGCAATACAAGCTGGGGAAGAAGAAGGAAGGGGGGGACATTGGGAGTGATGGCATTTGCCTTCCTGAGTGACTGTTACACGTGCTGCAGCCCTGCTGTGCTGAGGATGGCAGAACACCCGCGTGCCATGGGCAGCACTGAACCACAGAATCACAGAATGGTCAGGGTTGGAAGGGACCTCTGGAGATCATCTACTCCAACCCCCCTGCCAGAGCAGGGTCACCTAGAGCAGGTTGCACATGACAGCGTCCAGGTGGGTTTTGAATGTCTCCAGTGTGGGAAGGAACTCCAGTGTGGAAGGAACGCCTGATTTTGCTTCGTTCGCGCACGCAGCTTTTGCTTTCCCTATGAAACTGTCTTTATCTCAACCCACCAGTTTTCTCCCATTTAGCCTTCCCATTCTCTCCCCCATCCCATGGGAGAATGGCGGATGGGGTGGGTGGGTGGGTGGATGAGCAAGCAGCTGGGTAGAGCTGAGGTGCCTGCTGGGGTTAAACCACGGCAGCACCTCAAACCATGCCCTGCCACGGGCACCCAGCTGTGCCAGCGCTGTCCCCGCAGCCCCAGGGGCACAGCGGGTCCAGAGGAGGCCACGAAGATGCTGGAGGGGCTGGAGCCCCTCTCCTATGAAGACAGGCTGAGAGAGTTGG
>RSEF01000020.1:9535193-9606307 GCA_003993805.1 Himantopus leucocephalus
TAAGGTCCCTTCCAACTCTAACCGTTCTATGGTTCTATGATTCTATGATTGTCCCCGCCGCAACCCCATGGTTGGGGCAGCGCTGGAGCCAGGAGCAGGGCAGGGTGCAGGGACCGGCTGACGCCCCCGGAGGTGAGGGCACAGGCAGGCAGGGCAGGCAGGGCAGGCAGGCCACTGGAGAAGGCAGCCCCAGGTTTCGCAGGGCTGCAGCCCGCTCTCCCAGCGACACCCGGTGGGTGCTAGGGGAAGAACCACCGTGAGGCATCCCGGGGCGGTGGGTGCTGGGATGGGATGGGGAGGGCGGGGGGTTGTGCTGCTGAGGGTGACCTGTCCTCTGTCCCATCACCTATGTCACCTCCCGGACAATGCAAGTTGCTCATCCACCGGCTCACGGCTCGGCTGATTGTCTGGTCCTGTCTCACTTGGGGGGTCAGAGGTGCCCGGCCCTGCGGTGCACCCAAGGTGGGACAGCCGCCAGGCTCAGGGGTCCCTGAGGGCCCTGTCCCAGCCCGTGACCCTGCAGAGATCCCCAGTGGGGGACAGGCACTGTCACCGGGTGACATTTGCACCTGCGAGAAGCAGCCTGAAATAGGTGGGATGCAGTTCAGCTGCATCAGGGGACAACTGCAAAGTACAGGACACTGCTAAGAATAATCACCGGCACCCGGCCAAGCCGGGGTGCTCCGGGATAGCGGTGACGCTGAGGCGAGCACCCGGTGCCACGGCCGGGCAGGCAGCAGGCATGGGGCTGTCCCTCGTGCCGGGGGTAAGTGGGGACGGAGGGTAGCGATGGCTCCCGGGGCAGGGCAGGGGCTGGGCTGTCCCCGGGCTGTCAGGGAGAGGGCAGGGAGTAGTCAGAAGCTGGAGATGGCACAGTTGGACTTTGGCCACCGACACAGAGTGTGGAGCTGAAAGGCCTCACCCGGCGCCCAGGGTCAGGCTGCACGGGATGACCTGGGCTCGGTGGCGGGGAGAGGGGAGCGGGACCCTGCGGCCGGCGCTGCGCCCACCCGGGGATGGGGATTGAGCTGGCCAAAACCCACTGGGAGAGGACGCATGAGCGGGGGGGTCCTGAACCCCTGCCTCCTCTGGCCGTGCCCGACCCCAGCCCTTGCCCTCCCCCATGGTGGGGGACAGCTGGGACCGGGGCTGGTCCCTCTGGCCCCCGGGCACTTGTCCCTATGGTCACGAGGGTCCCCTCGGGAGTGAGACCGCCCCGCTTATTGCTCCAAGGACTTCAAAGCTTTTCCTTACACTTTCATATCGCTTTTATCTCATCACATGCAGTGCCGGCAGCCAACCATCCCTGCAGCTCATGTGTCCCCCCCCGGGACATGCTGGGACCCGCCCACCCAGGACAGATCTCTGAAACGCAGCTTTGGACCCCGCCGCTGAGCGCGTGGCAGGGGGGTGCGGGGTCCCCTCGGCCACCCCCCGACCCGGGGACTCTGCCAGCTGGGACCAGGACAAGGAGCAGAGCCCCGGGCCAGGCCGTCGCCCGTCTGCATCCGGAGGTGGTGACGTGCCTGCCTCACGTCACTGCCCTGGCAGCCAGGACTCGCTCCCGCCAGCGTGCTGCTGCCGGTTCCCCAAAGCGCAGTGAGTTCCCCCTTGGGAGATTGCCGAGGAACCGGTCAGACCGGGAACCCGCTTCCTTCCTGGCTCTTGCTCCCTACCGGAGCGCCCAACGCCTCCCCGTGGGGCCGGAGCCATGGGTGGGATGTTGCACCTGCCCGGCTCAGCCCCCGGGAGACGTGGAGTTCCTCCGCTGGGCTCCATGCTGCGGCAGAGGGCTGGAGCCGGTCTCTGCTGGACTGCGTGGGGGCACGGGGAAGCGGGGACGTGGGCCATGGGGGTCCTCCTTCCCAGGAGAGGGAAGGGAGCCGGTGTCCGGGGTGGGCAGGGGATGCGGCCGGATCCCCGCTGACTCAGCTCGCCGGTATGAGCCGAGGCTGGTTTGCAGGTGGGGCTGCTGGGGCCCTTCTCCCCGTGGGCTGCTGGGATCACGCAGGACCCGGCTGGGAGGAGACACGGGGGTTGCTTTGCCCGGTCCTGCGGATGCGGTGAGGGGTACGGGGCCTCCGTTCCCGGCAGAGCGGCTCCCCAAGGCCTCTCGGCCCCCAGGTCAGAGCCATCTTCGCCCTGTCCCTGCCTGCGCCGCGCCAGGCTGCGCCGTGCTGCGCCGTGCTGCGCCGTGGGCTGGGGTAGGTTCAATGACCTGTCGAGTCCTGTCCTAACTCCGTGCCTGGTGCTTGCCGAGCTCCAAGCTCTCCGGGATGGGGCCCAGCCAGAGCCGAGCAGGTCCCGCACTCGGTGGAGGAGGGTGCAGCGTGATCGCCCATGGGGAGCAGGGGGCAAAGTGGGGGGGGTCGGGCTGGGCTGTGGGGAGGCCACGCTGCTCTGCGAGTCCCGCAGTCCCACGGCGTGTGGGAGAGGAGCCGCTCTGCCTGCCTGCCTGCCTGCCTGCCGGCAGGAGGAGGAACACAGGCAGCGGTCATGGGAGGCCAGAGTCGGGGTTCGAGGGGGTCGGGTCTCACCCCGCCACTGATCGAAGCCTCTCCCCACAGCGCGGCAGAGTCGTCTCCGGGCCCAGGCACTCAGCCCTGAGCCATGGCGCTGCTCACCCATCTCCTCGCCTGCACCTTCGGCATGGGCTCCTGGGTGGCCATCAATGGGCTGTGGGTCGAGCTGCCGCTGCTGGTGTCGGTGCTGCCGGAGCAGTGGGACCTTCCCTCCTACATCACCATCATCATCCAGATGGCCAACGTGGGGCCGCTCTTCGTCACCCTCATGCACCACTTTCGGCCCGGCTTGCTGAAGGAGGTGCCTGTTATTTACGTGGTTGTGTCCATCGGTGTCGTGGCCTGCTTTCTCCTGGCCTTCCTCTGGAACTACACGTCCCCCATCGCCGGGAGGCCCCACAGCACTGCTTTCCTGGTCCTCACCTTCTTCCTGGCCCTCGTGGACTGCACCTCCTCCGTCGCCTTCCTGCCCTTCATGATGCAGCTGCAGCCCCAGTACCTGACCACCTTCTTCATAGGGGAGGGGCTCAGCGGGCTGATCCCCGCTCTCATCACCCTGGGCCAGGGCTCCGGCATCTCCACCTGCGTCAACATCTCCCGCGTGGTCAACATCACCACCGGCAATGAGACCATGGAGACCACCATCTACAAGCTGGAGACACGTTACCTCCCAGCCAAGTTCTCCACCCTTGTCTTCTTCCTCCTTATGACTGCGATGATGCTGGCCTGCTTGCTGTCCTTTTTCTTCCTCACCAGGCAGCCTAAGGTGTGGGAGCTACCCCAGCGGCAGCTGTTTCCCAGCAGCGTCGTGTTGAGCTCATTTGACCAGCTCCCTGATGAGGGAGCTGGCTCGCGGCTGAGTGGAGGCTGCCCATGCCCAAAGGATACTAAGGGGCCTGGGGACATCTTGCCGAAGAAGGTCTACTACTCCTTGGCCAAGCTCACTTTCATCTACTTCCTCATCACTTGGGTGAGCGCTCTGACAAATGGGGTCCTGCCGTCTGTGCAGTCCTACTCCTGCCTGCCCTACGGCAACACCGCCTACCACCTCGCGGCCACGCTCAGCTCCATGGCCAACCCCCTCGCCTGCACCGTGGCCATGGTCCTGCCCAACAGGTGGGTAGCGGGGCGCTGAGAGCTGTGGCAGGGCGCACCTCAGGGACTTCTGCCCCAGGAATAGCCCCTGCTTTGCAATGGGGTGGGGGGAGAAGGCACCGGGTGGGAGAGGGTCTGCAGGGTGCTGGTGTCCTGGCACCAGAGACACCCCCAGAAAGGAGGATGGGGTCAGCACAGAGCCCGTCAGCCCGTGCCGCAGGTCAATGCTGCTCACTGGGGCTGGGCTGGCAGCACTCCCTGGTGTCATCCGCATGTCCCTTGCAGGTCCCTGGCCCTGATGGGCATCCTCACCATGGTGGGGACAGGCTTTGGTGCCTACAACATGGCCATCGCGGTGATGAGCCCCTGCCCGCTCCTCCAGCAGTCCCAGTGGGGCGATGCCACCATTGTAAGTCATGGGGTCCCTCTTGCCCGGGGAGGTCTCTGGGGCCACCCCCGGCTCCAGCTTCACCACAATGTCCCCCATCCCCACTGTGGGGAACCCCCAAGCCCTCCTGACTGCTCTCCCCCCATGCGCTGCCAGGTCCTCTCCTGGGTGCTCTTCACCGGGACGCTCTCCTACGTGAAGGTGATGGCTGGGGTGATCCTGCGGGGCCGCAGCCACAGCGCACTGGTGTTGTACGGGGTGGTGGAGCAGCTGGGCTCCCTCCTTGGAGCCCTGCTCATGTTCCCTCTCGTCAACATCTACGGCTTCTTCAAATCCGATGACTACTGCAGCCTGCAGTGCCCAGCGTGAGTGGGACAGGCATCCTTGGACAGCCCTTCTTGCCAGCACGCACCCCCAAAACCAACGAGGGCCGCGGGGCCAGAAAGCAGCACTGGGACCAGGGGAGCTGCAGGCACGTCTCCTCGCTGGACTCTGCCGGGTCCGTCCCCAGGTGGGAACAGCTCCGTGGCCTTGTCCCCAGCGCGGGCACGGAGCGTCCCTGTTGTGTTCAAAGCAATAGAAGGTGTTTGCTCAGCCCTCAGCCTCCCTGCTGCCTGCGCGCCCCCCCCAGGGAGGGGCTGCCTGTGCCGGTGCCCCCCACCTGAGTACCCCTCGGCTGGGGCCACGTCCTGTCCCTTCCCCTGGGGGGTCTGGTGCCATTTGGCATCATGCCTCGAGGCCACCCCAGGACCCCGCAGGTGGGCACAGTCTCAGCTGCACCAGGCGGCACCGACGGTGTTCCCGGCCCCATGCCGTGGCGGAGGCGACAGCTGCCCCCAGGTCGGTGGGCTTGCAGCCAGCTGCGGGGAGTGGGGGACAAAGGTCGCTCAGGCAGAGCTGTGCCGGAGCCTGCCATGCCCGGCAGCGGAGAGGGACCGCTGGGGGGACACGGGACAGGGGGCTTTCACAAGGGCACCAATAGCAGCTGGGGAAACTGAGGCACGGTGGGACTGGGGGAACCTGCCCGGTGTTTGCCATCCTCTCCTGTGGCCCTGTCCACGCTTTCTGCTCCCTCCCCATAGCCCTGTGCCCCCACCGCAGCCAAGTCCAGCCCTGCTGCACCCCAAGACGGGCAGCACTGGGGGTGCAGAGCCGGAAAGGGGCCACAGCACAGCCCCACGCCTGGAGCGGTGCTGGGCACAGCGCCGGTTGAGGGGGGGAGGCACGGGACCAGTGCCAGGGCTGTGCCACCTGGTACCCAACTGCGCCCTGGCCGGGCCAGCCAGGGTGGGGGCCGGGTGGGCACTTGGGGCATGGTGGGGACAGGGGGTTGGGGGGCAGCGGCAGCCCACAGGATGGGCCGGCACCCGCGCCCCGCACACGCCTGCGCCCCTTCCCCGGGGCATGAGGCAGCCGGGCCTTTGTCCCCATCCCTTTGTCTGGCAATCTGCTCCCCGAGCCGGCGGCAGCGCCAGACCCGCGCCTGGCGTGCCTCAAAGCCACGGATTGGAGCCACTTCGGGGCTCCGGCTGCGGCCCGGCCGCCTCTGGGAAGGACGTGGCTGGAATAGCTAATGGCCGGCAGCCCCCCGAGCCGGCGGCGCTGGCGGGGGTCCCGCGGCCGAGGCGGCAGAGGGGGCAGGAGCGAGGGCAGCGGGCTCTGCCCCCCGGCACCACCGGGCAGCCCCCCCCCCCAGCAGCTCCTGGGTGACCCCCCAGCAGCACATGTCCGGAATCCAGCACCGTGGGGGACGAGGGGCAGCAGAGGGGATGCTGAGGACCGCTGGGAGATGTGGGGGCACCACGGGGCAGCTTGTCTCATCCAAGGAGCGGGATGTGTCCCATGGCCCTTGCCGGGAGACCCGGAGCTGAAGCAGGGACCCGGCCCCTCTCCCCCTGCACCCCAAGAGGATGCTCCTACCCTTGGAAGCCCCCAAAGACCCTCGCTCACCGGACACCCGCCGCCCCCTCCCTCTCGCCGGGGAAACAATCGCCTCCAATGGGAATTATTTCCATACAGCTGCTCAGGAAGGCACAAATTCAGCCCTGGCCCGGCCGCAGCGGAGGAGAAAGGCTGAGCCTTTCTTCTGGCGCTCCCCTCCCTCCCCACCGCAGCGGGGGCAGGTTTGGGGGGGCCGGGGAGGGGGGGGGGGGGGGGGGGGCNGGGGGGGGGGGGGGCGTGTGTGCAGCCGCTGCAGTCAGCAATATTAGCACAGCTCGGCAGGACTGATTGCAGGTTATTAACATACATTATCTCAGTCCCCTGCCTCTGAAAGGAGCCGGGTTCCTATTCCCCCTCTCCCAGCCCTCCCTCCCCCCGTCTTTTACACTTAATTACCTCCCTTATTACACCACAGCCTGGAGAGAGACAAAATCCCAGGGCAGCGGGCAGGCAGGCAGGCAGGCAGGCAGGGCCGGCCCAACTAGGGCGTAAGTAATCGCCCGTTCTGCGAACGTGCCTTCAAGGAGAGAAACAGCACACGCGCGGATAAATAAATCAGGGAGCAGAGGCCGGGAGTCCAGTGCATCGAGGAGGGCGGGGGGGGGGATGCCAGGAGCAACCCGGCAGGCAACATTCCCAGCGGGGCCGCGGCCCTCCGGGAGAGGTGACCTTGAACTTGGCAAAGCCCTGACGTCAGGGCCGCGCTGCGGGGCCAGATGGGACTCGTGTCGCTGCCTGCGAGCCCCGGCCAAGCGCTGCGGGAGGCGGGGGAGGCGAGACCCCAGCCCACGTGGGGAGCAGCCCCGGGACCCCCAGCCCCTGGGAGCAGGGGCTGGTGGGGTGGGCTGCAAGGTGCCCTGGGCTGTGGAATGATGTGGGATGTCCTGGGGTCTGGGATGCTGCGGGATGTGGGATCCTGTGGGATGTCGGATGTTGTGGGCTGTGAGATCAAGTGGGATGCTGTGGGATGTGGGATGCTGTGAGCTATGGGGTGCTCAGGGATGTGGGATGCTGTGGGCTGTGGGATGCCCTGGGATGTGGGATGCTATGGGATGTGGGATGTCCTGGGCTGTGGGATGACCTGCGCTATGGGGTGCCCCACAAAGCAGTGAGCAGCGGCACAGTGGCCCAATGCGATGCAGGGATGGCCCCAGGCCGGGCTTCGAGCATGCCTGAAGGAGCAGCCACAGCTGTGAACAGGCAGGCCCAGGGTGCTGGTCGCAGGGGTGCTGGTTTTGGCCCCCAGGCCCGATGCCACGTGCCCGGACAAAGGGGCTGGTGCCTCCCGAGACCAGGGCTGCCCTGTGCCAGCCATGCCAGTACTCTGCCTGCAGTGACAAATGAGGGACTGTCCTTAGTTAACTGCTGCAACAGAATTGGTGTGGCACAGGGCTCAGGGAGAGCAGGGCCCGCTGCCAGCCAGGTCCTGGTGTCACCTACCAGCCCCCGGCCGGCACAGCTCCGGGGAGAGCCAGCCCTGGGGCCACTGCCTGTCTGCAGGACCAGGGCCTCATCCTGCTCCAGGGAGGGCGGCAGCGGAGCACCGGAGATGGGAGGTGGGGGAGCAGGAACTCCACGAGGGAACAATGCACCGCCACAAGCCCAGCTATTGTTGTGGGCTGTGAAGGTCACNCAGGTCCTGGTGTCACCTACCAGCCCCCGGCCGGCACAGCTCCGGGGAGAGCCAGCCCTGGGGCCACTGCCTGTCTGCAGGACCAGGGCCTCATCCTGCTCCAGGGAGGGCGGCAGCGGAGCACCGGAGATGGGAGGTGGGGGAGCAGGAACTCCACAAGGGAACNTGGGCAGGGATGGGGACAGGACAGAGGCGAGACAGGGATGAGGGCAGGGAAGAGGGGACAGCGATGGGGACAGAGAACAAGGGATGGGGAAGGCACAAGGGAAAGGGAAAGGGGTCAGTGGGAAGGGACAGGGGACACAGATGAAGACAGGGAAGAGGGACAGCAGTGGGGACAGGGAAGAGCGATAGGAACAGGGAGCAAGGATAGAGACAGGAGAAAGGGGCAAGAAACAGGGACAGGGGACAGGGATGGAGACAAGGGACAGGGGAGAGGGAAGGGGACAGGAACAGGCACAGGCATGGGGACCCCCTCCCCACAGCCCCATCCTTCGCAGGCCCTGGGGGCTGGCGGCAGGGAAACAAAGGCGGTGGGAGACAACGATGTGTCCCACCCCCCACCCCCCCATCCCCGCGTGTCCCCATTGTCCGTGGCCGGGGGCGGGGGGGGGGGGGGGGGGGGGGGGGGAGGGGGGGGGGGGNGGGGGGGGGGGGGGGGGGGGGGGCGGGGAGGAACAGTGGGAGGGACCGGGGACCCCCACACTGCCGTGATGCCCGGGGCACCCGGCGCTGCCGGCGGTTTGGGGGGGCTCCGGGGGGACTCCGGGTACGGCCGGGTGGAGCGGCCCCCTCCCCCCATCCCGCCTGCCTTCCTCCCC
Source organism: Himantopus leucocephalus (assembly GCA_003993805.1). Taxonomy (NCBI): domain Eukaryota; kingdom Metazoa; phylum Chordata; class Aves; order Charadriiformes; family Recurvirostridae; genus Himantopus; species Himantopus leucocephalus. The sequence continues at coordinate 9,543,594 of RSEF01000020.1, forward strand.
NCCCCCCCCCCCCCTCCTCCTCCTTCTTCTCCTCCTCCCCTCCTTCTTCCATCTCCTCCTCCTCCTCGCCGCCCTGCTGCCTGCCTGCCTGCCTCCCCGCCCCTCGCACTCGGCTCCCCGCTCCTCGCCGCCCGCACAGCCGGGGCCGGAGCGCCGGGAGCAGCGCGGGGCCGGGGCGGGGCGGGGCGGGGGCCGGTGCCGGGGCCGGTAGCGGTGCCGGTACCGGAGCTGTCCAGTGCTGAGGGCGCCGGCCCGGCCCCGCCATGCCCCGCTCCTTCCTGGTGAAGAAGCTGAAGGCGGAGGCGTTCCCGGCCACCGGGGCCCCCGCGCCCCCCTACGCCCCCCTGGAACCCCCCTACGCGTTGCCCGGCCCCGCCGCCGGTGATGGTGAGTGAGGGACCGGGGGCTCCGGGGGCGGGAGGGGGGGGACCCTCCGCCGCTATTGTGTGTGCGCCCGGCGGGGCACCGGGGAAACCCGGGGGAAGGGCGAGGGGGCGGGGGGGGGGGGGGGGGGGGGGGGGGGGGGGGGGGGAGAAGGGGGATGCGGGGGACACAGGGCAGGACGGGGCAGGGGTCCCGCAGCCGAGCGTCGTGCGGGGAGGAGCGGGTCATCCCTCCTCTCCTTGTCCCCAGCTCCGGGGCCACCGACCCCCGCAGAAGTTGGTCTTTGGGGAAACATTCCCTGCGTGACAGCGGCAGCCCCCCGTGGGCAGCACACTCTGCCCCGGCCGGCCCCGCTCCCCCCACGCCCGGGGTGTGCAGCGAGGCCGGCTCCTTCCCACGACAAGTTTTTTGGGGGGATGCGAAGCAGCCGGGCTGCGGGGGCAGGCGGGGGGGTGGGGGGGTGGCGGCGGGGGGAGCGGGAGCCTCGCCGTGCCTGCGGGTTTCATTGTTCGCAGCGGTGCCCCGAGCTCCCCCCGGGAGCGCGGTTGGGGGCCGTCACCTCCCCGGGGCACGGGGAGCAGGCGGGGGGCAGCCCCCTCCCCACAATGCTGGGGGAGGTGTAAAGAGCTGGGCTGGGGGGTGGCCGGGATCCCTGGAGGCCCGTCCTGCCAGGGGACACTGGGGTGGAATCTGGGGGTCACCCGGGCTAGGCAGAGACCCCCGACGGGGCAGTCCAGGGACCTGCCATGGAAGAGGGGGCCGGGGCGGGGGGGGGGGGGGNAATATGTCCATCCCGGGCTGTGAGCTGGCAGGTCCTGGCTGCTTGGGGACCAGGAGGCTGAGGTGGGTGCGGGGATGTGCCTGATCCAGCCACGCACAAGCCAAGATTGCCCGACCGCTGCATTGCTTGTCCCCCCCTTTCCTACTGCTCGCTGCTCCCCAGCCTTTGGTGGGCTTTATTTGCTGGGGACAGCGGTACGAGGCCCATCTGGCCCGGGGGGTCCTCTGTTTCCCCCCCTTCATCAGGATCCAAGAGCCAGTGGGGGAGGGATGTGCTGCAGCTGGGCAGAAGCTGCCGACGCTGCTCTCCTGGAAATAACCTTGCTGCATGCTCGGAGGCAGCGTGAGAAATTGCTGAGCAGAGCGCTTTCTGCACAGCCCGCGCGACCGCGCTGTCAGCACGGCGCGGGGGGACGGGGGGGCCAAGCTCTGCCCTCACCGCACAGCCCCCTCCCCACCACAGGCACCCCCAGCCTGCACGGGGCAAACGGCAGCAGCCGCTCCTCCTGGGCAGGGGGTCCCATGGGCTGGGGCGGGGGGTGGCCTGGATTTAGGGGATGCTCAGCCGCAGCTGGGGTGGGGTGTCCACACTGCCCCACTGGCACGCACAGGTGAGACCGGCTGTACACCAACCCTGGGCACCCGACAGCCCCCGCTGTCACCAACAGCAGGGACGTGTCCTCTGAAGCAGCTGGCAAGGGCCAGTGTGCACGAGGCAGGAGACCACTGGGACCAATTTGGGGGGCTTGGGGTGGCAGTGTGTCCCACAGGGTCACTGGTCTGGCTCCTCCCACGGTGACCTTCATGTGACAGCACGGGGGGACAGGGATGCCCACACAGCGCCCACTCTGCCATGGGTCAGGATTCTCTTACCGACAGCCAAGCCATGAGCAGACATGCACCAATGTCACACGGGGGTGACACTACTGGAGTGGCACCTGCACCCAGATGTGCCCCTGGGAAGCTGTGGGTCCCTCTCCTCAGCCGGAGCCAAGGACCCCGGTGCTGCTGGCCTCCAGGTGCTCTCCCATCCCTGGGGAATAGCCCCTGCAGGGGACGGGGTGGGAGGCGGGGGGCCCTTCCCGGCCCCTTTGCTGGGGAAGGGAAACACATGGCGGCCTCTTCCCCTTGCCCTATCTGCCCCAGGTTTCGAGAGCTGAGGATGTGGACAGAGCAGAGCTCATTACCAGCGCCTGCCCCGGTGAACAATGAGGCTCTCGGCACCGACAGCTGTCTGGCGGCTAATGGCCCCCGGGGGCTGCCTGCAGCCGGGGCAGTGGGGCGGCACCAGGGCAGGCACAGCTGGACATCCCGCAGCCCCATCGCCGGCTCCCACCCAGGGCAGCCCCGCGGGATGGGACCCATCCTGCCAGCAGATGCGGACAGGAGCCAGGGCAGACTCAGCCCCTTTGCGGACGAGGCAGCAGCGGTGCTCAGGGACAGCCCCCGGGGCCGAGTGGGAACAGGGACCAGCGCAGGGTGGGGGAGACAGCCCCAGTTCTGCAACCCCAGTGGGCATTTTTGGCTCGTGGCTTTCCCGCATCCCCAGTGGGACTGGCCCAGAGGGACGGTAACCCTGCCGTGTCATCCCTGCAGGGTACCTCCAGCACTGCCTGGCACCTGCCGGCTACGACACCGATAAGAAGCAGGGTCTGCCACCACCACCACCGGACCCAGCCTACGTACCTGGCCATGAGGAGTACAGTGACCCCGAGAGCCCCCAGTCCAGCTTTTCTGCCCGCTACTTCAACGGGGAGGCGGCAGTGACGGACAGCTACTCCATGGACGCCTTCTTCATCACAGACGGGCGGTCGCGCCGGCGCAGTGAGAGCCAGCGCCGTGGCAGTCACCGTCACTCCTGCCCCGAGTGTGGCAAGACCTATGCCACATCCTCCAACCTCAGCCGGCACAAGCAGACCCACCGCAGCCTGGACAGCAAGATGGCAAGGAAATGCCCAACCTGCGGCAAGGCTTACGTCTCCATGCCCGCCCTGGCCATGCACGTCCTCACCCACAACCTCAAGCACAAGTGCGACGTGTGCGGCAAAGCCTTCAGCCGGCCCTGGCTGCTGCAGGGCCACATGAGGTCACACACCGGGGAGAAGCCATTTGGCTGCTCCCACTGCGGGAAAGCTTTCGCTGACCGCTCTAACCTGCGCGCCCACATGCAGACCCACTCCGCCTTCAAGCACTACAAGTGCAAGCAGTGCGAGAAGACCTTCGCTCTCAAGTCGTACCTCAACAAGCACTACGAGTCCGCCTGCTTCAAGGGCTCTGAACACAGCTGTGCAATAGGGAACTAGCCCTCCAGCCCCCTGTGGCGCATCCCCATCCCTGTCCCCATCCCTGTCCCTATCGCCATCCCCACCCCTATTGCCATCCCTGTCCCCATCCCCATCCCTATTGTCATCCCTGTCTCCATCCCTATTGCCCTCCCCATCCCGGTCCCGGTCCCTGCGCCAGCTCTCCTGCAGCTGCAGGCAGCCGGTTTGTGGCTATGCTGTGGCTGTAGGACACATCCCCGCAGACTCGCTCCCCGCCTGGGAGGAGGGTGCCCCAGCGCTCCCTGGGAAGGACCGGATCCAGCCGGGCCCTCAGTGGGACCTGGTTCCTCGCCCTCAGGTCCCTGAGCTCCCCTGCAGCCAGGCAGGTCTCTCTGCGGGGGACTCACCTGGGGACCTCTTCCAAACCCAGGAGAGACTTTCCTCCTCCACCTCGTGACGTTCACCTCTATTTATTTAATTTATTACTATTATTTATTTAGAGCTGCTGCTTCTCGTCCCGGGGGATGCCGGGAGAGAAAAGACACTTTTCTGCTCCCCCCAGGAGCAAAACCTCACCTTGACCCTAACACTGATGGGAGCATGAGCTGGTGCTACTGATGGCTCAGCGGGACTGACGGACAGTGCGGCTGACGGGAGGGCACAGCTGTCAGTTGACCTTGGAGGCTGGGGTCCCTGCAGCCCACCGCCTGGGCCCTGGGGTACCCTGATGCCCCCCCTTGCCCAGCACGGTCCCATGGGACACGGCCCCATGGCACGCTGCTCACCCTGGCACTGAGGCTGCACAGCCCCGGGGTCAGGAAAAGAGTGAGGGGGTCCCAGCAGAGACCCACGGGACACGTCCCCCACCACCTCCCAGCTCGGCCAGGCACAACTGGCCCCTGCCACAGTGATGGGCTGGGGAACAGCCCCCACGGGCAGGTGCAGCCCCCTTCATGGTGCAAAGAGCCATGCTGGTGGCGGGGCTGGAGACCCAGCCGTGGGGCAGCACCAAAACCCCAACCGCCCCCTGCGCACCCCCAGCCTCTACCCAGCCCCCTCCCTGACCGGCTCCCGGCCCCCCCACCATCGCCCCCCGCCTACGAGGGGGTCAGTGTAGCCGTATAGATAGGGTGAGTCTATTTAAATGTTCTTATTTATATTATTTATTACTTATACTTTTCACTATTTATTTGCCAAGACTGGCAGGGCCGTGCCAGTGCCGGCTTGCAGGAGGTGGCAGAGCTGCAGCAGAGCCACCATGCCCAGGACACAGCCGCGGTGACACGGACGGGGACAGGACCCCGAGAGCAGACCGTGCAGCGGGCACAGAGGCAGGAGGGGACGACCTGGCCCAGCAGCCCGGGCCCTGTGCCCTGCACGCCTCCCCCAAAGGCAAAGCCCTTCTCCTTTGTGTTCTTCGCTGCCACAGGCTCCTGCTCTGCTCCCTGCCCTGCGCCAGCCCGGTGGGGACAAACCAGCCATTCTATGCAACCTCCCGGTGGAGCATCCCTGCACCGGCCCCGGTGCGAGCGCGGTGCGCACAGCATCCCGGAGCGGGGCCCGACCCACGCCTCCGCTTCCTACCTCGGGCCGCGAGCTGCCACGGCCCCATCACCCTGTGCCGGTCCCTGACACCTTCAGAGTTCAGCCCGGCACCCTGCGGGGCCACGTTCGCGTACCCCCACACTGTCTTCCTGCTCTGTCTTCCTCCCTGCACCGTCTTCCTCCCGCCACCTCGGTGCCTGCATTGCCACGGCCGCGGCTCACAGGCTCGACACCTCCCGGGGACATCCTTGTCACGGTCCTCGCTGCCGTGGCATGGTGGTCATGCACCCGCACCCCACGCCAGGGGAAGAGCATCGCCCCAGCCACGCAGGCACCCCACTAGCGAGGACACAGCGGTTCAGGCTTTCCCCGCGATGCCGGCGCCTTTCCGCGGCAGCACCGCGTCCCTTGGCCGGGCAGGCACGGAGCGCCGCGCCTCTGCCCCTGTCTATACTGTAAATAGCAGATACTACAGCAATAATTTTCCGTGCATGATAGATTTTTTTCTGCCAGGTTTTGTACTCGCCAGCCCCCAGTAAGACAAGTCTACTGAGAACCGGCCGCCCGCAGTATTACTTGTAATGCAATTCAGGGATATAAAAGGGATTTCTGCCACTAACCGTGTGTCTCGGGGTATTTGTCCAGGCGGCGGCGGGTGGTGGCACACGAGCTGCCAGCCTGCCCGTCCCTCGGTGCCCTGTGCCCACACCCATGGGCAGCCCTGGGCAGGAGCATTGCGGAGAAAACATCTGCCCCAAAACTCTCCCCGCTCCTGCCTCCACTCCTGCCTCCTGCCCCTCTTTCTGCCTCCCTTCCCCACAGATGGGTGCTAAGGGGGGAGGAGGGCAAATTATTTTCAGCCTCTAGCTCATCAGCTGAGCCCTGCGCTCCCGGTGACATCGGTGCTGCCCCACAGGCGAGAGCGCAATAATTCACCCGCAAAGTCATCACCAGATTTATCCTGCAAAAAGCTCATCCCGGAGCCTTGCAAGCCCATCCCCAACCGTCATTGTCACCGGCCCTCGCACGGGGCAGTGAGTCACCCAGCATATTTCTGAGTCAGCACTGGGGCTGGGAACCCTCCGTGCCCGCCGGGAGCCAGGGCAAAGGGGGCTGGGAGCAGCCGTCTGCCAGTGCCACGGCTCCACTATGGATCCAGGCTTCCCCAGTTCCAGCAGCCGGTGGGGCGGGAGACCCAGTTCTCCCTGGGACCCTCTCCACTGTTTGGGATGCTGGTCTGGAAAAATGACCTAGAAAGATTTGGGACTGGAGTACCGCGGTGCCTGCCCGGCTGCAGAGCATCCCTGCTTCGCGGCTCAGCTCTGGGGCTGTTTCATGATTCCTCTTCCTCGCCAAGGACCTGGCACAGCCGGGCAGGGCGGGGGACACATCCCAGCTCCCAGCTGAGATGCCGCAGGCTGATCCTTAGTGCCCTGGGCAGGGCCAGGTGGGAGCAGAGACCCCCGGGCAGCCCCAGCGTTGGGACCCCCAGCACACGGAGCAGCCATGGCGGGGGACTCAGCCACTGCGTGCCAAGGGCTGCCCCGCTCGGACAGGGAGCCGAGGGCAGCCCCGACCGCAGCCTCGCCGGGGCGGAGAGGAGCGGGCAGCAGGCCAGCCGGCGTTGGCACCGGTCCCAGCAGCAAGGCCCTGCCTGTCCTGCCCCTTCACTGTGACTCTGCAAAACGGCGGGGCGGTGGCGGTGACGATGGCGATGGCCGGGCTGGGAGGAAGCAGAGGAGCCCGGCTGGGCGCTGTGCTGCTCGGGGTGGAGCGGCAGGCTCGGCCGGGCGGGTGGGAGGAAGGACGAGGCCAGCACCCGGTAGCAGCCATGGCGGAGGCCGGGGACCGGAGCATCCACACGCAGCATATCTCAACCGTGCACAACGTGCCCATGAGTGTCCTCATCCGGCCCATCCCTGCGGAGCTGGAGCCGGGCAAGGTGCAGAGCCTGGTGGAGACCCTGCAGGTGAGTGCGGCCCCGATCTCCCCAGGGTCTTGGGGGCACTGACCCCTGCCACCCCAGGGGGCACTACCAGGGAAGTTCACAGCACCGAGACATGCCGGGGGTGCCAGGGTGTGCATTGGGGATCTCTCCCTTTCCCAGGAGGATCCCGAGCGGGTGCCCCCCATCGACGTGCTCTGGATCAAGGGCAGCCAGGGTGGGGATTACTTCTACTCCTTCGGGGGCTGCCACCGCTTCGCCGCCCACCGGGCGCTCAACCGGGAGACCATCCCTGCCAAGATCATCCCGTCCACCCTCAGCGACCTCCGCACCTACCTGGGCTCCTCCACACCCCACCTGCGCTAGCCCGGTGCCCCGGAGGATGCACGGTCCCCCGCAGCCACTCCACGGCCCCCCCGCTCCCCGTCCCGGTGGGTCCCCGGGGGCTGAGCTGGGCCTGATCCTGGGGCTCCGTGACCCTCCGGTGGGGATGGAGTCAGGGTCCCCCGGTCCTGGGCGGGGGGGGGGGGACCCGGGGNTACCCGGGGTCCCCGAGGGACTGGGGTCCCCCCGCGCCCCTCCAGCCGGGGTGGGATCAGGGTGTCGCTGGCACCGGGAGGTGCCCGGGGCGGTGCGGCGCGGCGGGGCCGGCAGGGGGCGCTATTGTGCCGCGCTGCGCCGCCGCGAGCGGCCGCGGGGACCGGGACGGGACGGACCGGGGTCAACCGGGACGGGATGAACCGGGACGGGACGGGGTGAACCGGGACGGGACGGACCGGGGTCAACCGGGACGGGATGAACCGGGACGGGACGGGGTGAACCGGGACGGGGTGAACGGGGACGGAGTGAACCGCGAGGGGACGGGGTGAACCGGGACGGGACGGTGTGAACCAGGACGGGACGGGATGAACCGGGACGGGATGAACCGGGACAGAACGGGACGAACAGGGGCAGGACAAACCGGGACGGACCAAGAAGGGCTAAACCGGGGCACGACTCAACCAGGACGGGCTGAACCGGGACTTCACAGGCTGAACTGGGGCATGACTCAACCGGGACGGACAGAATCGGGACGGGCTGAAGCGGTGCACGCTGGAACTGGGCCAGGTCACAGCCCATCCAGGGCACAACCGAACCGGAAAGGGATACGGGCAAACCGGGACATAGCGGAATCGGGACACAGCCGTACCAGGAGGAGGCACAGGCGAACCGGGCACGGCCAGTCCCTAGGTCCCCCCAGCGACTCTGGGCTCACCCTGTTCCTGGACTGGGAGGACCCTGGGCTGTGCCTGCCCCAAAACCCGCTGCCCCTGTCCCTGGACACATCCTGCAGTCCCCTTCCCTGTGGGGGACGTCTCTGGAATGGGGTGGTGGGGGCACCCACTGCTGCACCTGGAATAAAGGCAATTAAAGCTATGGGGCCTGGTACTGGGGGAGGCTGGGGTCAGGAGCAGGCATGCACTAGCACGGCATGGCACGGTGTTGAGGCCTGGTGGCTGTGAGAGCAGGTGGCTGCGGGCACACGGGACAGGGACGGATGCTGTGTCAGGGGATAGATGCTCTGCAAAGGGACAGATGCTTTGCTGGGGGATGGAGGGTCTCTGAGGGGATGGATGCTGTATTCGATATGGATGCTGTGCTGAGGCAAGGATGCTGTGCTGGGGACGGATGCTCTGCCAGACCACACTGGCATGCAGCTGAAGTCAGAGTCAGCTGTGGCCTGGCTGTGGGAGCACATGCACGCTGAGATGCTGTCATTTCTGCAAACGCCACGTCTTCACCCCATGTGCAGGCTGGAAAAACCACCCCGAGCATCCCCTGGGCGTCTCGGCATCCCTCTGAGCCGGGAACCTCAGTCCAGGGAGGGGAAAGGCCACTGACTCACCCCACCGTCCTGTGAGTCAGCAGCAGGACTGGGACAGGAACCGCGGCTGGACACTTCTGCCCTCGCTCTGCCCCCTCGGCCACGCTCCTCCCCAGATGGATCCTGTCCTCCCAGGGCAGAAACAGGCTGGGGAGAGGGGTTGGGAGGAGGACACGGCCCCCCTGGGCAGCAGCTCTGCAGGGCAGCATGCACGGTGGGAGTTGGCAGCACTGCCCGCTGCACGGGGCATGCTTTGCCACTGCCTGCCAGCACGGTGTTTCCGCAGGAGCCACTGGGGAGGAAAAGCAGGGTGGGCTGGGGGCTGCTGTGCCAGAGCCTTCCTCCGGCCCCTTCCCTCGCCTCCATGAAAGAAGGGGCCGGAGGGAGACTCCGGCGCGGCAGAGCTGCATGTGCCGCATCAAAGCCGCTCTCCGCCGGGAGGAAGCCCTGCAAGCGTTCACGGAGAGAGCAGCCCTGGCCCACGGCTCCCCGATGGGCCATAAATTTCTTGGAAGAATTGTGGCGTGCTAAAAAGTTTCCTCTTGTTAGAGAGCAGGGGGGGAAGGGAGGAGGGAGCAGCTCCTGTGGCTGCACGGGACATCCCCCCAAAATGGGTGTCCCATGGCAGGGACTGTATTTTGCCCAGGCCCTGGGCCGTGCCCCCAGTGCTGGGCATCTCCCGTGGGCTCTGCTCACCCTCCCTCTCCCTGGTTTTGTGCCCCTTACAAAGGGAGCTGGGGGTGAGGCAGCTCAGCAGAGCTGGGGCCACACGAATGGGGATGAACTGAGGCTGCCTGGATGCTACAACCCCCTCTCCCATGTGCCTGCACCCCACAGGGGCTTCTTCCAGCAGGTCTGCTCTTCCAGCTTCCCATCCCCTGCAAAAATGTGCCAGGCCATCCCTGCCAGCCCTGCGGGTACCCCGTGACACTGCTTCTGGGACTTGGTGGCACCAGTACATCCCCGGGGCTGGCACGGTGCAGGCAGTGTGAGCTGACCCCCAGCCGGTGCTGCCGGTGCCGCAACGCACTGGCTGGCACAGGAGCAGGTCTTGCCAGAGCCGGCAATATCTGCATCGGTTCTGTCCTTCCATCCCTCCATCCCTCCACCTGTCCTCCTTCCCTCTGCCTGACCTGCGGGGTCTCCGGTGTCGCCAGCTGACAGTCGATCCTGGCTGCCTCCANGACAGCCGATCCTGGCTGCCTCCAATCCATTCGTTCCAGGGCAGGAACAAAGGCGCTTTGTGGGCTCCCCCCGGCCTGGGCTGAGTGGGGGGGGGGGGGGCCCCCCCNACTGGGACAGACTTCCCCGCGCGACAGGCGTGTAATGCCTTCCAGACCAGCAGCCCCAGCCTGCAGGTACAGCCCAGCGGGCGCAGGGGGTCTGGGCCTCCCCACACTGCCCCAGGGACCCACTGGGACACACTGCTGCAGCCCCGACCCCGGGGGGGTCAGGCAGGCACCTCTCCAAGGGCAGGGACTGCTCTTGTGGGGAAACGCTCCTGCTCCCCAAAAGGTTTCACAACACCCCATCCTCTTGAGCCCGTTTCGCTGTTCCTCCCCACCCAAGGGAGCTCCAGGTTTGCTGGCTCTGGTCTCCCTGTGTTGGCAAGCAGGGACAGCTGCCCCTTGGATGAGACCCTGTCCCACTGGGAAGCAGCTGGACTTGGATGCTTCATGCACCCGGCTGGCCAGGGCAGAGCTCCCAGAGCTCACCCGCAACGGGGCAGCTCCGTGGGGCTGACCCAAACTGCCCCAGAATTGGGGAGCCGCGGGCAGAGGGGCCAGTCCCAGCCATTTCCCTGTGCCGCGGGGCTGAACGGGGGCTGCAGGCGAGCAGGGCCAGGCAGCGCCCTCGGGGGTCTCTGTGGGACGGGATGGCATGGCATGGCATGGCATGGCATGGGATGTGGTGGGATGTGATGGGTCAGGTCAGTCCAGCGCTGCTTTGCCACGGCCCAGCAGGGTCAGGCCCGGTGTCCTGGTGGCCACATGTGCCGGCGTTGCCGCAGGTCTGGAATCCATTTGCCTCACCGGCAGCGGTGTTTTCCCAGCAGGGCCGGAGCGGTCCCGCGGGGCTGGGGGCAGCCCTGGCCCCCTGGCCCATCTGCTCCCTGTTTATTTTCTTACACTTAAGTATCACCTCGCAGATAAACACTCCCCGGAGCGGGGGGAAGGGGGCATTTCCCCGCTAGCAGAGGCAGGACACAGCCCTTGGGGCACACAGCACCCCAACCCCAGGGATGCCCCGCCACCAGCCCGCTTGCGCCTGGGGGTTGCCTGGTGGGTTGGTCTGGGGCCATCGCTGTGACCCCATGCTCGGGCCATGTCCCCTCCATGCCACGTGTCCCATGCAGGGTCCCATCCGCCCCCTGCCCACCATGCATGCCCAACCCACCACCCGGTGCTGCGCTCTCTGTGCCCAGGGCTGTGGCAGCGTGGCACCGCTCTGCCGGGGTGACAGCTCTCGGCCTGGTGGCCAGTTTGTTTGGCCGGATCATCTGGGAGAGCTGTGATGCCAAACACAACCATGTCCTGGCACCCGCTCAAGTCGGTCACGCGGCGCAGGGACCGGCGGGAGGTTTGCAGTGCTGCGGCCCCCAGCTGCGCCTCGTGCCGCCCGTCTGAGTCAGACCCGAGGTGCTCAGTGCCGGGAGGTCGGAGGGGGTCCAGGCACGGGGACGCACGTCCTGTCCCATGTGCCCGCCAGCCAGCACAGGAAAACCTGGCTGCTGCCGTGCGTCTTCCCGCCCCAGCGGCAACAGCATCCGCAGGCAGCTGGCAGCTGGACAGGCGGGGAGCCGGCAGCGTTTGCTGCTTCCTGTGGCTCTCGTCGCTCTCCTGGCCCCGACTATCGGCTCCTTCTGTCTGTCTGTCCTCCCGTGAGCAGGACCTGGTGGGGCAGTGGTCACACACACACAGACACATGTGTATGTGTGCCAACCTGGAGAGCTCTCTGCAGCAGGAGGTGGTGGCAGTCGGGGTGTGTATGGCACCATGCACATGCAGACCTGCTGCATGCACCAGCACAAACATGCATGCACGGGTGTGCACATGCACATACTCACACATGTGTGCAACTGCAGACACACGTGCACGCACACCCATACTCACGTATATCCATGAACACACACGCATGGATATATACATCCATGCACACACGCGCACACATGTATGGAAACACGTGTACAGCTGCACATCCACGCCAACGCACACATGCAGATCCATGCACACACCTTAACGCACACACACGTGCACACGTACGTGCTGCCCCACCGCCCCACACCGAGCCGTCTCCAAAGCCTGCTGCTCCTTCCCTACCCATGTCCCCAAGTACCCTGCACTCACCACAGCAGCACAGGCCACCAGCACCCCACGCGTGGCCGTGCCCCCCCAAAACACCCCAGAGCAGCTCGGCGGGGGCCCCGGGCCCGGGCTCTCCCCCCCCAGCCCGTCCCCGTCAGCTGGTGGCCATGTGTGGGGCAGCCACAGCTGAGTACACAGCCCCTGCCATCAGTCTTGCCGTCTGTCAGGGCCGGGGGCTGCTGTGGCCCCCCAGCCACAGCCCAGCGGGACACCGGGGCGAGAGCGGGGCGAGAGCNCAGCGGGACGCCGGGGCGAGAGCGGGGCGAGAGCAGGGGCTCCCCTCTCCATGCAGGCACCTGCCTGCTCCCTGCCTGCCGCACCAAGGGCTTCCCCATCCCCAGTTCTGCCCCCATCACCTCTGCAGGGGTAGGAACAGCCCCCGGGCAGGGGCTATTGCCAGCGCCAGGAGAGGGTCGGGGTGCCCTGCAGGGGTTGATGCACAGCGAGGGGTGGCAGGGGACGGAGCCAGCAAGGGACACGTCCACATGGCAGTGCGGACACCCGGCGCAGCCTTGCACACCCCCAGCCCCAGCAGGACCTCCGGCCCCTGGCGCGGCCCTCTCCCCCCCGCCGTGTGATTTACGGGCTCTGCGCAGGCAGACAAATGGCGAAGGAAAACAGGGCAGGGGGGTCCCGCCGGCGAGGGGCTGCCTGTGCCCCGCGGGGGGGGAAAGGGGCCGTTTGCTCACAGCCTGCCAGGCCAGGCAGGCAGCGAACCAGTGCCAGTGCCAGGGAGCACGGCCACCCCTGCCACGGTCCCAGCGGTGACAAGCCTTGGCACACACGAGGCCAGCCCTGGTGGGACCCACCGGCCCAGGAGCCACCTCACGAGCTCCAGTCCCACAGCCATGGGGCTTCAGCCATGGGGCATAGAGGTATGTGATGCCACTCCATCCTGTTGCTCCCAGATCCCCCCACCGGCCACCTAGCCCTGGGGTTTGCAACGTGCCTGCTGCGTCCCACGGCTGCCATCCCAGCCCCCAGCAAGCCCCCGAGCTGGCTCTTTTTGCCTCATTCGCTGCAGATTTCACCCAGCATCCCTCCCCGGCTGCAGGGCTGCCAGCCGTATGGGGACTGCAGCTGGCATGGACCTCGGCCACCGCCAGACCCTGGGGCCACGTCCCCACTAGCCCAGGGACCATCTGCCGGGAGCCAGGTCCTGCCCTCCATTTGCCTTTGCCACTTGACCTGCCGTGCCCGGAGCACCTCTGAGATGACGACCTCCGCTCAGCCGCGGGCCGGGGAGGAAGGCAGGCAGGAAGCCTCCTGCCTGCTCTGCTCAGCTGGCCACCCCCCTGCCTGCTCTCGGGGGTGCCGGGATCGGGGCCAGGGGGGAAATAAGCAGAGTGGGACCGCACAGACCTCCCCGGTGAGGAGGAGCAGGGGGTGGCCATCGCCTGCAGTAGTGGGTGCCCAGGAAGGACCAGGAGCTGAGCACAGGCTGAGGGACACCCCCAGCCCTCCCCGGGATACCGGTGGCTCCCGCTGCTCCCAGCTCAGTTCTTCCCTCACAGGAAAAGACTCCGTGTTTCCACTGTCGGCACACACCTTCCTCCTGAGCAGGAGGAAATGCTCCTGGCTGCCTGGCAGTGCTGCCTGCGACGCTGCCCGTGCCCCTGACCATGTCCCCCTGTCCCCTCCTGCAGCTGGCAGGCAGGGTGCCAGGCCCTGGGGACAGAGGGGTGAGGGGTGCAGAGCATCCCTGCAGGGCTGCCGGCCCTCGCTGCTCCCTGCCCACCCTGGGCATCCTCCTGGGCATAGACCCCATCCCAGTGGGGCACGGTGGGGTGTGGGCAGCAGCATGTCCCCCAGCCGGGCACCGACATTCTGTCCGATAAACGCCCTGGGGACTGCACTGGTGCCACCCGCTCCTGGGTACCTGCCCCATCCCGGGTCCTGCACCCCGTCTTCACCCCACGCTGCCCTGCGCGGGAGCCGGGGCTGGCCGGAGACAGGCGGGCAGTGGCTGGGGACACGCTGCCCACAGGCTGGCACTGCATGTGGCATTGCTCTGCAGGCGCTGGGCACGAGGGCTGCAGCACAGGGAGGTGGCCATGCAGTGGCCCTGGCACTGTCTGTGGCACTGCCGGAGTCCGGTACCACCACGGGCATGACCTGTAGCCCGGCCCCGGGTGCAAGGTGCCTGCAGCGAGGGCCGACGTGCCGAAGCAGGGCCAGGCCCGTGGCCGGAGCCAGCGCTGGCTCCCGCGGGCTGGGGCGAGGACGCTGGACGCTGGCCGGCAGCTCGGGGGGCCGGCTGGGGGTGGGCTCCGGCGCCAGCCCCTCCCCGGCCGTATAAATCCCAATTCCCCCTGCAGACAGCCATCCCAGCCCCGCTCGGCCGCTGGAGCAGAGCAGCAGCGGGAAGGCGTCTGGAGCCGGCCGTCGCAGCCGTGCCGGCGGGGGAAGGCTCCCCGCAGCCTGGGGGGGTCCCCCCAGCAGGGCCGGGGGCACGGGCGGGCGCCCCATCATGGCCTTCACCATGCTGCGTCCCGTGGCCGCCCGCGTGCTCTACCCCGACCTCAGCATCCTCTCGGAGGACGAGGAGAACCGGAGCGAGAGCGACACGTCGGACCAGTCGTTTGGCTGCTGCGAGGGTGCCGAGGCTCGCCGCAAGCTGCCGCGGAAACCGGGGCCGATGGTGATGGTGAAGCAGAGGCAGGCGGCCAACGCGCGGGAGCGGGACCGGACCCAGAGCGTCAACACGGCCTTCACCGCCCTGCGGACCCTCATCCCCACCGAGCCGGTGGATAGGAAGCTGTCCAAGATCGAGACCCTCCGCCTGGCTTCCAGCTACATCTCCCACCTGGCCAACGTCCTGCTGCTGGGAGAGGGCTGTGAGGATGGGCAGCCCTGCTTCAGTGCCATCTACGGGGCCAAGGGCGACCTGGACAGCAAGCAGCCCCGCAGCATCTGCACCTTCTGCCTCAGCAACCAGCGGAAAGGGGTGAGCATGGTGGTGGGACGGGGGTAGCACCCCCTGCCCAGGCTGAGTGGGGAAGGAGGGTCGGCACGTTGCCGTGGGATGGAGGGCATCAACCCCTGTCCAGGCTGAGTGGGGCAGGAGGCTCGGCACGTCTCAGCGAGAACTGCAGGCTCTGCCTCCAGCCCCCGCTGGAGGTTTTGGCTGCTTCTGGCCAAATCCTGCTCGTAGCCGCACGCCCACAGCTCCCGCTCGCGTCAGAGGGCCGGGCTGCTCCCCCACGTCCGCCCGGGATGGGAGGTCTCGGGGGGTTAAACAGTCACCCTGGTGCCGGGGACACTTGGCCACCCTGGGGGCAGAATTTGGAGCCCAAAGGCTGACCCTATCCCCTCTTCCCGACCCCACCAGCCCCCCTGGGCACTGTGGCAGGGCTGCCCCAGGCATCACCCTGACCTGATGGAGACAGGCAGGGCGCAGCAGACATGGGGGAGTCAGGCAGGGCTCCCCGTCCCGTGGCCCCACTCAAGATCTGTTGGTGGTGCCGACATGGCTCCCACCGGGGACGGGGGGCTGAGCTGGGCACCCCTGCCCTTCCCTGTCCTGCCTGCCCGGCTGACCCCCCGCAGCACCCTGTGGCTTGGGGGACATCTTTCCCGTGGTGACCCCATCCCACTGCCCATGCCGGGGACCTGGGTGCCCACGTCGGGGTCCTGGGTGCCCCTGCCCTGGGAAGGGCCATGCAGGATGTAGAGTGAGGGGCTGGCAGCTTCCCAGCCCCATGGGCACCCCCAGGCAGGGCTGTGGGCAGGGGCTGCCAGACCCACCACCATACCCACAAGACCCCTAAGCCATCCCATATGTGACCTCGAGCAACATGGCCACGGGGCACACACCAGGCCTCGGGGCTCTTTCGGTTTCTGCTGCTCCATTTTTAATTGCTCCTTCTGCTCCTGTCCTCCTGTCCCGTCCCATCCCGTCCCNCAGCCTCCCCAGCTCTCCCCAGGGGACCCTCAGCCCCGGTGCTTGGCAGAGCTGTCCCCCACCAAGACCCTCTGGCCAGGGCTGAGCTGTGTCCCTAGGCTGCTCCCCGGGGTCCGAGCCTGGGGGTCTGGCACAGTGCTGGATCCCCCAGGGGACCCTGCGGAGGCACTGGGGCTGGGGACCTCCTGCGGCACCCGGGACCCTGGGGACAATGGCAGGAGCTGGGCTGGGACCTGACTCTGCACCTCCCAGCTCTGGGGCTGGGCTGGAAATGGGCTGTACTGGGCTGGAAATAGGCTGGAAATGGGCTGTACTGGGACATGCTGAGCTGTGTTAGGCTGGAAATGGGTTGGGCTGGGCTGGAACTGGGCTGGGCTGGAACTGGGCTGTGTTGGGCCATGCTGGGTGGTGCTGGGCTGAGTTGTGGGGGCAGTACTGGGCTCTGCTGAGCCGTGCTGGGTTATACTGGGTGGTACTGGTGCTGGGAGGTGGGGCTGAGCCTCCTCATCCCCTGCGGGGCCGTGGGCCTGTCCAGGGGCCGTGAGTCTGTCCAGGGCTGTGGGTCTGCCCCAGGGTGACGCCAGCTCAGCCCACAGGTCTGAGCATGGTGGCACTGAGCAGCCATGGGGGCCATGTCCCTGCAGGGCGACAGGGCCGCGGGTCGTCCCCGCTCAGCAGCCACCCCACAGCCACCTACCCAACCGCTCACCAGGCACAGCCCCATCTGTCTGCCCATCCTGGGCAGAGCTGAGCTGCCCCAGGACCGGGGCACCGGCCATTTTGGGGCAGTTCGTCCCGTGTGGAGCCGCCATGGAGCAGCAGTGGGCAGGAGCGGGACACCCCATGGCCGGGACAGACTCTCTCCAGCGTCTGCAGCTCTCTCTTTCTCTCTTCACAGGGCGGCCGGAGGGACGTCGGGGGCAACTGCCTGAAGGTGCGGGGGGTGACCCCCCTGCGAGTATCGCGGAGATGAGCCGGGGTCCGGCAGCACCCGCCTGAGACAGCGGCAGAGCCGGCCGGAGCCCACGCACGCCAGCCCCAGAGACCGGAGCGGGGAGGGAGGGAGCTGCCTGCCTGAGATGGTGGCAGCCGAGCCCTGGGCCGCAGACTGGGACAGCACCGACACCGGCCCCGGAGCCGGCAGCGGGGCGGGAGGATGCTCCCGTGGCCGAGGCTGCCGGCACAGGGCAGGGCCGGGGAGGGGGGTCCCCGTGCCCCGGGGCTGGACTGGAAGGGGCCCGTGTGCGGCTGGCGTCAAGGCGCTCCGGGGGGGGACGGTGTCGCAGCCCCGCGGGCGCTGGTTGTGCACATGCAGCCGCTTGGAAAATAAACCTTATTTTTCTGATGAGCTGGTGTCTGCCTGCTGCCCCGGCGTGGGGCAAGGTGGGGGACACATGGGGTCCCCAAGATGGCCCCGACCCCCCAGCCCTGCGCCTGCTGCTGCTCTGTGATGCTGGAAGCAGTGTGGCGGCCCTGGCTCTCCCCGTGGGTGCACCAGCGTGCCCCAGTGGGATCCACGTGGGGCAAGACCCCCAGGCACACGCTGTCCCCCCGTCCCTAGGCTCTGCCGACAGCTTTGGCCCCGCAAGAGCTACGGGAGCCCCGACGCGCTCTGCGCTGTACCATGCTGCAGGATGGGGACGGCACTGCCAGCCCCGTGCCGCAGCCACGAGCAGCGGGTGGTGGGGCTGGGCTGGTGTCGCTGATTTGTGCCATTCCCTTCGCCTGGTACATCATGGCTGCCACGACCGCCGCCGCCACCACAACTGCCACCGTCACTGCGACTTGCCACCATCACCACAAATGCCACCAATACCATGATGGCCACCAGCACCGTGACTGCCACCACCGCCGTGACTGCCACCACCGCCACGACTGCCACCACCGCCGTGACTGCCACCACCACCATGATGGCTGACCAGGGCCATGCACGGCGGGGCTGCAGGCAGCAGCACTTGCATGGGGTTAGGTGGGGACACGGGGGTTCCCAGGCCGGCCCCCCTGCCCCGAGAACCCTGCTTGGGGGGGCTGGACTCGGCTGGGCGGCGGGGACTACTGAGCCTGGGAAAGGTGCTGTGCCAGGACCGGCGGCTCCCAGGGGCCGGTGCGTCCCACGGAGCAGAGGCAGCTGCGGATGGGGCGTCCGGGGGCTCCTGGGGCGGCCCCCCGAGGGCTGCGGGGCTGAATCTGCCCCGTCTCCCCAGGGTGCTGGGACCAGCAGGGAGCAGAGGGAACAGCCTGGGGGTCCCGCAGGAGCCTTCCCCAGCCTGCCCTGGGGAGGGGGCGAAGGCAGAAGCCCACCGGCACCTTTCGGCCCCCCCGTTCGGCCGAGGCGAGCCTGCCCCGGGCTCCCTCCCCCCGGGTTTGATTTATGGAGCTGACAGCGCAGCGCAGCTGTGAGAGCTGGTCCCAGGCAGGGACCGGGGTGGGTGGGAGAGGTTTGTTCTCAGCGTGGCTAATGTGTCCCAGACCCCAATAAACAGCCGTGAGATTCTCCAAACAGCCCAGGACACAGAATCCCTGCCCTCGGGTTTATCGGGGGGCAGGGGCAGCGGGGAGGGGGCTGCGCTCTGCAAACAGCCCGACCCGCAGATGAAAGGGGACCGGCCCCATAAAGCGGCGGCTCCGAAGCCCCCGGGGGGGTCAGCAAGGGCTGGTGGTCCCAGTGCTGGGGGCATGGGTCCCAGTGTGTCCCAGCCTCCGGGTTGTGGGTCCCAGTGAGTCCCAGGGCTGAGCATGAGTGTCCCAGCATGTCCCAGTGCCAGCAACTAGGGCCCCAGTGAGCTGCAATATAAAAACCACGGGTTCCACTAAGTGCCTGTGCAGTGCACCCAGTATGTCCCAGTGCCAGGGACTAGGGCCCTAGAAAGCCCCGGTGTAAAGGCCATGGATCCCAGTGTGTCCCAGTGCAGAAGCTGTGGAATCCAGCATATCCCAGTGCTGGGGCCATGGGTCCCAGCACGTCCCAGTGCCAGCGACTAGAGCCACAGCAAGCTCCAACATAGAGGGCATGGGTCCTAGTATGCCCCAGTGCAGGATCTGTGCACCCAGTTTGTCCCAGTGCTGGGGCTGCAGAATCCAGCACATCCCAGTGCTGGGGCTACACATCCCAGCGTGTCCCAATGAGAAGCCCACAGGTTCCAGCACATCCCTATGCTAGGGACTAGGGCCCCAGTAAGCACCAGTGTAACAGCCATGGGTCCCAGTTAAGTCCCAGTGCTGGGACTGTGCACCCAGTATGTCCCAGTGCTGGGGATGTGGATTCCAGCACGTCCCAGTGCTGGGACCATGGGTCCCAGCTCATCCCAGTGCCAAGCCCACGGGTCCCAGCATGTGCCGGTGCCAAGCCCACAGGTCCCAGTACATTCCAGCCCCTCCCACCACGGCGAGAGGGAAACAGTGACTCAGAGGCGCCAGAGGCTGCCGGGCCAGTGGGAGCTGGGTGCCCCTTTGCCCCATGCAGGGCGACTGCTGCGGCCACTCCAGCCGATTGCCTACGGATGCTCTCGGCTCCCCGGCAGCCGCAGCCCCGCGCCGAGCCCAGCCGCGCCGCCTCTCTCGCGCTCCCCTCCCATCCTCTCCCCTTCCTGCGCGCGGACACCCTTGGAAAGGCTCTTGGCCGCTTTCTCTGAGACAGGAAGGTGTCCCCGAGTCTCAGGAAGGAAAAACACTCAGTGCTGAACCCACAAAGACCGTCTCCGAGGGGCCGGGGCTGGAGAGGCTCCAGGCCTGACATCACCTGGGAACTGGAACCAGAACCGCAGCTGCACTCCGCGCCTGGTATTTTTTTCTTTAACTGGTGTTTTTAAACTTTCTTTTTATAGAATTTTTTTTTCCCCTTTCCCTTCTCCATTCCCCTCCCAAATATTTCAGCCTCTCTGCAGTTTAACCTTGCCGGGCCAGCGAGGCTGGAATGCAGCAGGGCTGCACCCGTGGCTGAAGCCCGGCAGTGCCGAGAGCCACCTCGCTGGTGGGACAGCCGAGGTCGGGTCTGGCTGGGCAGGAGCTGCTGGACCCGTGGGCAGGCAGGCAGGGGGCTTGGGCAGGGGCTCACTCCCTGGTGATGGGGGGGGCAGGACCCCACAGCCCCTGGCACTGCTGTGCACCGGGGCCGGTGCAAAGGGACTCGTNTGGGGCCGGTGCAAAGGGACTTGTGGCATCATGGGGACCCGGGAGGGTCTGCCCAGGCATGGGGGTGTGGGAGGATGGACCTGCCACAGTGAAGTGGTCTGGCAGAGCCTGCGGTCAGTGGGCAGTGCTGCTTTCCCAATGCATGGCCTCCAGGANCGGGGCCGGTGCAAAGGGACTCGTGGCATCTTGGGGACCCGGGAGGGTCCGCCCAGGCATGGGGATGTGGGAGGATGGAGCTGCCACAGTGGAGGGGTCTGGCAGAGCCTGCGGTCAGTGGGTAGTCCTGCTTTCCCAATGCATGGCCCCCAGGACAGGGCAGCAGGGTCAAGTCGTGCCTGAGCCTGAGCCTGAGCCTAAGCCTAAGCCTGGTCCTGATCCTGATCCTGATCCTGATCCTGATCCTGATCCTGATCCTGAGCCTGAGCCTGAGCCTGAGCCTGAGCCTGAGCCTGAGCCTGTGCCAGCCGAGCAAGCAGAGCCAGCCAGGGATGTGGGACACGAAGGCAGGTTTCAGCCCCGGGATCCAGCTCTCCTCATGCTTTGTCCTTTGGTAACACCTTTGGGTGCTGTCTGGCCTTCCCTGGGCTCCTCCAGAGCACAGGCTCAGGACAAAGACCCAAATATGTCCTGCACCTGCACCAGTGCAAAGCTCAGCCACTCGCTGGTCAGGGAATCCTCCCAGTTGCAGTGACCGCAGCGATCAACCGAGCATCACCGCTCGGTCACCCCCAATGTGTCGGATGTGGGGTCAAATGACTGTGAAGCGACCCCCAAGGTCTAGATGGCAGCAGGTGAGGACAGGGGGACAAAGGGTCAGGGAGACAGGGCTCTGCTGCCCAGGGCAGGGCAGGGGGAAGGACCAGGGAGGGATGGGCAGCCAGCGCTGAGATGAGATGGACACACCATGAACCATGGTGTGATGGGCACACTGGGATGGGATGGGATGGGATGGGATGGGATGGGATGGGATGGGATGGGATGGGATGGGATGGGCAGACCAGGGCTCAGTGTGATGGCCGCCGGGCTGGGGTGCTGGGCAGTCCCTGCCTCCCCATGCCGGCAGACAGATCCTACCACAACCCTGCTGGGGTCCCTGGGGAAGGAAAAGGGCAAAGGGTCTGCTTGAGACTGCCAGGACACCCACCGGCTCCTCGCCACTGGCTCCAACCCCTCTGTGGGCACCTGTGCTTTCAGGCACCCCTGGTGCCACCACCCCACCACATCCCCCCGTGCACTGGACCCCTCGGAGCTGCTCACCCCGCCAGGACCCCATGCTGGCCACGGTCCCTGGGGACGTGGGCCCTGCGGGCAGGGACAGGGTGTGAAGCCACGGCGCGGGGTGAACGCCAGGTTAATCTCCCGCTGGAGCTTCCCTCTGCAAACAATAAGACAATGCCCGGCCGGGGGCCGCCTGCGTAACCAGCGGTGCGGAGGGGAAGTTGTAATATTTGGATTTAGCACTCAGTAAATTAAGGAAGAAAAAGGAAAAAGCGCTGGGGGTAATCAGAGCGGGGCTGGCCCTGTGCCCTGCCCCACGGCCAGCGGCCCCAGGGGGCTCAGCCTGGCCTGAGGATGGCGGCTGAGCGGGGCCAGTGTTCTTGAGAGCCAGCACAGCCAGGCACATCTGGGAGAGGGAGATGTCCCCGAGGGCTGGGCAGGGGACAGGCATGTCCCTGCTGTGGGGACACACAGCCTGGAGGGTTGAGGCTCGGGCACTCAGCAGGGCTGTGGGCAGCCCTCCCAGCGAACACGGCATCTCCTGCAACACCAGAAAAGGGATCTGGGCCAGGAGTTTATTTTAATCCAGACCTGATCACACTCATGGGAAATAAAATCCTGTTTCTGCAGCTGGGGTGGCCAAGCAGGAGAGGGCCCCAGGGGGACGGTCACCTCCAGCTGACAGCGGTCGGGGTGGCAGGGGGTGACAAGTGAGGGGGCTCTCCCCAGAGTGCTTCCACTGCATGGGGCCGCTCCGGGGCTGCGTGGTGTCAGGAGCCCCTCTGAGCGGGTACGGAGGGCCACAGGCACGCCAGCTCCCAGGATCCATTTGGGATTGGCACTGGGGAAGAGGTGTCTGGGGGGGGGTGCTGAGCCCTGTCCTGCCACAGCGCAGCCCCTTCCCCAGAACAAACCCTGCGGGGGCTCCTTAACCAAACAGGGACGGTCAGCAAAGACGGGGCCGTGTTAGTGGGGCTTTTGCTGGGGGCCAGGGAAGGGCCACACTGTGGATCATCCCTGCAGGTGGCCAGGGCAGGGACAGCTCTGCAGGGCTGGTCTTAACCCCTCCAAAACCTGGCAGGGGTCTGGGCTGCCTTCCCACCCTCCGGCAACCCCGCTCCCCCCTGGGGCAGACCCCTGCCTGCCCTGGCCCCACTGGGGTGAGCAGGGCAGGGGGCACGTGGGGAGCCCTGGGGTGCTGGTTAGGGGGTGCGGGGCTGGAGCCCACACTGTGGCGACTGAGCCAGGGGCTCAGGAGGGCTCCATCCCCGGCGTGCCCTGGGCAGAGGCCTCCCCGCATTTGGAGACTCCAGGGTAGGGGTCCGGTGCAGAGCTGGCAGAAGGGCTGGGACAGGTGGGGGAGAGGTAACCAGCGGGCAGCAGCAGGCAGCAGCGGGCAGCGGCACGGCAAGGCCTTCGGCACGCAGCCGTGCGCCAGGAGCCCATTTCCCCACAACAGGGTCTGTTATCAGCAGCGAATACTCGGAGTGGTCCCAGGGGGGATCTCCAGCCCTTCCCCTCCACCTACCCCACCGCTCTCCCGCTCCGGCCCACGTCAATGCCGCCGTGAAGGTGTCGGAACAATCGCCTGACAAAGAACTATTTTTAGGGGCCGGGGCTCGGAGCGAGGATACGGCCCGGCCGCTGACAATGGGGGGAAGGGGGCCGGGCTTCCCCCGTGACCACTCGGCAGCAGAAGGACCTGTAAGATTTCCTCGATGACCCAGGCCCGTACAATACAAGGAAAGCGCGAGAGGGAGATACCCCCGCCAAGACGAGCTGCTCCTTTACCTAATGGGAGTGACCTGGGGTGAGGGGCTGTGAGATTAGGGCCAGCAGCACCTCCCCTGGGGGAGACTCCCACACCGGGAGGGAAGCGGGGTGAAGCGTGGCCAGGCTCAGCTTTCCATGAGGCCATGGCTTGGGGGAGAATTGGGGGGGGGCCAGGCTGGCTCCTGTCTGCTTGTGCCACACACCCACATGCTGAAGGGCAAACGGCTCCAGGCACAGGGGACTCTGAAGGGCAAAGGGGTGCAGATGTGGCTCAGCACAAACCCCTCTCCCCTCCAGAATGACTCACAGCTCTGGGTGGGCTGCAGTGCTTGCCCAGAGCCCGGCCGCGGTGGCAGGGCTGCGGCCAGCCAGGGCTCCATGTCCCCAGCCAGCCCTGCTCTGAGGGTGCCATGCGCCAGGGCGCACTCCTGCCCTGCCTGGGGGGATTGGTGCAGTTCCAAAGGAAGCAGCAGAGGGGTCAGGCTGTGCCCCAGGGTCTCCCCTGGGCTCAGGCTGTGATAGAGGGGATGGTGGATGATCTGCTTTGGTCAACCCTTGGAGGTAAAGATAATATCCCTTGCTGCGGGGGTAAAGATAACATCCCATGCTGCACTACAGGAAATCGGGGCTAAAAACGTGAGAGGCAGCGAGCGAAGGTCACCGGGCCCTCCAAGAGGGGAGGGCTCTGCCCAGCTTCGGGCCCGGCGCTGCCGCCGGCGCTGCCAATGCTACGGGGGGAAGAGCCCCTCCATCAACCCCGCCACAGCCTCCGCGGCCGCACGGCTCGGGGATCCCCCGACGCTCTGCCGCGTCTGCAGAGCTCAAGCCCCGGGGCCCGGAGGGCGGGCGGGCAGGCCGGGGGAAAGGCCGTCCCCGCCGCGGGCCCGGCTGCCTCGGCAGGCCGCAGTTGCCACCTGGCGGTGGGCCCCGCGGGTCGCCAGTTGGTGAAGGAGGCCGACGCGGGTGGGCCGCGCTGGGCTACAGGCCCCGCCGCCTTGCCTCGCCTCGCCTCAGCCTGACGGGGCAGCCCGGGGAGGATCTCGGGCCTTGTCCCCGCTCCGTGCCCCCAGGCCTCCCCGCGCCACCGGGGCCGCCGCCGCCGCCCTCCCCGAGTCGGACTACAGCTCCCACAACCCCCTGCGGCGCGCTTCCGCCTCCCCAGCGCATGCGCGCCCCGCCCCCGCGGCACGTCACACGCCGGCGGGCGGCTGGATTTCCGCTTCCGGCGCGCCTCGCTCTGGTCCCTGCGGCTGGCGGCCGAGCCTTGTGCCTCCGCCATATTGTCTGTGTGCGGCCGGCGGGCGGGCGGCGAGCGGGCGGCCGCGGCAGGTACCGGCGGGCCGTGGGGGCTCCGGCGCTCCTCCTGGGGCCCCGCGGCGGGGGCGGACGGAAGGGGCAATGGGGGGGAGGCGCCACCGTGTCTCCCGCGCCGCCCCCCCCCCCCCCCCCCCCCCCCCCCCCCCACCTCCAATGCGGGCACGGTGTGGGCTGAGGGGCTGGGGCCGCCCGTCAGGAGAGCTGGGCCGCGGCGGGGGGCTCGGTCCGGCGCCGCTGAGGGGGAACGGCCGGTGGCGGGGGGGAACGGGCGGGCCTGGCACGGCGGGGACGGCAGGGCCCGCCGCCTCCTGCCCGCGGAGGGGGCCTCCGTGCCCCTCGGGGCGGGGGAGCAGGGGAGGGTACGGCGGGGGCGCTGCCTCGGCTGCCCTCAGCTTAGCCTGGGACCAGCTGTAGGGCCACCCGCTGCCCCCGGCCACGCAGGAAGGGCAGGGCCCCACGGAAGGGTAGCTTTCCCCTCCCCCCAGCTCTCCGGGCTCGCACGTTTAGGCGGTGTAGGTGTTATTTATTTAAAAGGCTCTGTCTTGCTTTTTCTGCGTCCTGCCTAAAAAAAGCAGGGGGATGCGAGGTGTACGGAGGGGCAGAGAGAGGCCTGTTTCTTCTTGCTCCCACCCCCAGCCGCGCAGGGGCTCTGTTCTGGGCCTTTCTGGGTGGAGGGGAAGGTGGTTCTCGCAGATTTCTCCACCAGTGGCTGTCCTCTTCTGAAAGCAGTGGTGGTCAGTCTCACCCCTGCTGTAATTTAGTTAATTGTGCCTTGGGGCAATGGGCTGTGTGGCTGCTGGTAAAATATGCTTTGTAAACGAAAGGGCAGATAAGATTAGGAAATCCCATGAGTGTTGTTTGTCAGATTACTTTATTCTTTCTTACTAAGGGCTTTGGGTACAACCAATAAAGTTCGGATTATAAACACTCCGTCATCGGTATATTTTATGCTGATACCAGTGGTTGATCTATGCAGAGACTCCTGAGGGCATGTGCATCACTTATGCAAGCTAAATTTATGGATCCTGAGCCTGTGTTGTTCAGTGTTTCAGTCCTTCATGCCTATACCGAGCCCTGGTACCTGTGGGAGAGGTCCACAATGGCACAGGGTTTGTGCTGTTCAAACCTGCCACCGGGTTGGGGTCTTGGAGAGCTGCTCTTGCATTGACTGTTGATGCCAGGCTGCAAAACTAGGTCCTGCGCGCATCTCTGGAGGTGGCTGCGCTGTGTGCTCCACATGCGCTCGCCTGGCTCCTGCAAGCTCTGTCCTCGGAACTACTCAGGAAGAGCAGCTCATTCTGTGTCTGAGGGTCAGCACCCTTCGGAGGTGACTGGGGGCAACATCATTTTGTTAGAGGGAAGCACACGGAGACAGAAGTGTTCTGCTTGGGGGCAGGTAGCGATTAAGTCTGTTCTTTGAACACTCTCTTCAAAAACGTAATAGTTGCTCAAAATATTTAGGCTCAAATGGAGTTGGTGTTCATGCCGTGTTGCCAATCGACCTGTAGCATAGGCAGGTGCAGAGAAATCACTCGTCTTGTGCATTGTTCATGACAGCGTGATGTAGAAAAGGGCGAAGTTTGTACTAGGAGAGGGGAGACTCAGCTTGGGAAGACTTTAGGCAGGATTTGTGGAAAGTGTGAAGCTTGATCAGCTCCTTAACTAGTCCTAAAACTAGGACTAGAGTAATGTTCCAGTTCTTACAGCACGATGCCATGCCTGGGTAAAACATCCCAGCAATGGTACATCCTCTGTGGAAACACATACTGTGTCTGTAACTGGAAAAAGAAAACTGGAGTAGGATGCAGCTCCCACCAGCAGAAGAGTGTCCGATCCTGTGTAGAGGGCAGTTTGCTTTCCGCCCTCAGGAGAAGATCTGCCCTTGTCTTGGGGCTCTTGGGATGCCTTCTGGCAGAGAATGGTTTATTGTAAAGGTCCAGACCTTTGCTTGAGTATGAAGTATGTAGATCTTTGGTGATAGGCAGTGATCCTCCCTTTCATCTTGGCAATGGAGAGAGATTTCCTTTTTTTCACCATTCTCTGTTACTTGGTAATATAATTTCTATTATTTTTGCATGGTTAGTGAAACCTCGCTGTCTTCTAGTTCCCAGTGTGGGTGGTGGTAGAGAGTTCATTGTATGCGTCCTGCAGGTCAGACCAGTGAGCTAGCCGAGTCGACTGCTGCCCATGAGGAGTTGAAATGGGGTTGAGGAAGGTAACACCATCTCAGCCCTGGCTGTAGCAGAGGAGAGGAAGCTAGTGTAGCTGAGTAGCTGGGTAACATGCTGTGGTGGGGATAAACCACAGAATATGGAAAAATGTGTTGAGAGAGTCGGATGCTGGAGGAGAAAGCAGAGACTTCCAAGTGGGAGATGCAGAACGGGTTCTCTGGGTTTGACGGGGCACCTGGGTTCAGGGATTGAGGAGAAATGGGTTCTGTTGGGAGTATGGCCCTTTGGAAGCGTGACAGTAAAATTGCAGTAGGTTCTAGCAAATGCGGAGGAAATTGGATCATGGAATGTTTCATGAAATTAAGTGGAGTTTAGTTTTGTGCAGGGGCAGTTAATGGTACTCATTTACTTGAAAAAAAGCTGATGAAATGTGAGAATGAAGATGCAAACCTGTTGGGGGGTATTACTGGGGAAAGACTTGGTAAAATACTGTTTCCTGAAGGTGAGACATGGAAAGACTTTAGTATTTGAGGTGTGGGGCGTTTTCAAGTAGCGCAGGTTAGGTACATAGACGTGAAATGGGTTTGTGGTAGCAGTCTTGAGAAGACAGGGTGTCAAAAAGGGATTATAGATTTGTGGAGTTGTAGAGAAAGAAACTGTGTTTCTAATGTGATAAAAGGGACAGGGACGTAACTTTTCCCAATTTTATTAAAAGGTGGGTGTCCTTATACCTTCCACTTGAATTTTTTCTGCATTTTCTCCTTACAGAACTAATTTTCTCTTTTTGTCTTTCCTCATGTCCTCTGAGGAATAAGGGAAAGGAAGACAGGAGAAACAAATGGGTGACATTGTGGTGGTGTGATTAATTTCATGTCACATTTCTGAAGAGGCAGGGATTTATTTCTGGGTTACCAGACCTGTCACCTCTGCTATTCCTCCATTATTGAATTGCTTACATTAAGGCATCTGTTTTATAAACTATCTGGGTGAGATCGATGCCATCTTAGATTTTATTGTCCCGTGATGGTCTTGAGAGGATAAACCCCACAGATTTTAAGATCAGGAAGGACTGCTGTGATTCAGTCTGGCTACAAACATTATCTGGTTTTGATTGCAAGACAACTCTTGGATAATTTTTCTGAGCTTGGATATCTCTTTCCAGGGGCTTCCAAGAGCTGACTTTCCTAGAATTTACAGAACCTAATTGGAGAAAAGGAGTTCTCCTTTGAACCTAGAAAAGCTGCTTTCTGAACTGGCATTAGTGTTGTTGCTGAAAGCAGAGTGTTTTTACAAGCTGGTTTTTGGACCCCATTTGCCATCAAGGTGCCAAACCTATCTGTTATTATGAAAGATTGATAAGAAATGGGATTGTTGATGTGGTCATACGATCAATGGTTCATGGATATCTTCCGTTGCTAAGGCGTCAGCAGTAGAGGAGCAGCAACATGAGCCTGACACAACTCTTACCTGCTCCTTTGTTCAGACTGTTCTGGTCTGGACAGTTTTATTCAAACAAATGATTTTATTATCCATTTCATGCTGCTGCTTTGGGAAGCTGAAGACCAGAAGGGGAGACCTTGGAGTTCTTTGCAGACTCAAGACAATACCACCACAGACTCATATTTGGAAGGTTAAAATTTCAATAATTTTAATTTTCCACAGAGTTTATTTCTGAAAGTTAGGCCATGTCCTTCTTATGACTGATTTCTAAATTTTAAGGAACATTACGGTTTGCAGGGAGGCACTTTCTCAAGCAGGCTGTCCGGCTGCTTAATCTAATGGCTGGATTATATTATGGCAGTTTACTTAAAGTAAAGGGTGAATAAAATGTGTACTAGATGGAAGTGGAAAATAATTTTGGGCCAAGGTGGAATTTGACTGCAGGTTGACAATTGGATAGCCATGTCTTCGAGTATTAACAGCAGTCCTAGAAAAATGAAGTTACTCTGTCCTTTTTTGCAGAGAAGTAGGCCTCTGCCCTTGCACCTTCTGGAACAGCCAAAGGGTAAAGTAGTTTTTTTTTTTTAATTAAGCTAAGTGTAGGGAGAGTCCAGCGTGTTCTGCAGTGTTAACATAGAATTACGTGCCAGAACTTGTTTTCACTGAGTGGGAGAGGTCTCGCCATGTTGTGAAGAAGTGCCCCCAAAGTCTTCCTGCATGTCCAGGGACATAAAATGGTGTCTCTCCCATGTTCTTGCCAAAGCCCTCGGAGGAGGCAGTTTCTCAGCGCATTTTTGCACACGTGTGCATGAGTTGTCAGTAAATCTTTATTTTTAGTGTTCTGAAAATGGATGACCGTGGATGCGCACAAAAAATTAATTTCCAGTATAGAAAAGCAAGAGCTCCTGCAATGTTCCTTCTCTTACAAGTTTTGTCACAGATTTCTCTGTTAACAGTGTGCTGTTAAATTCCAGCCTTGCCTTCTGCAAATTAAGCAGTGCTTTGATTGTACTCCAGAAGGAAAATAAGGTTTTTTTTGCTCACTGAGGAAGTTGTGCAGCATCCAGACTTGTTTCAACTGAGTTTACAAATTAAGTTACAGGTTTTGGTATTTTAGAACGTGTGGCATCCAGGTGTACATCCAACATGTGCATCTTACCAGGCATATAAATATATACTTATCCTAAGCTGTGACTTCATGCTATGCAGTGGCTTTAATGGGTGATTGCAAAGTGTGAAGAAAGATGCTGTGGAGATGGACAAATGTGTCTTTGTATGTGGCCGACAGTGGTGTGGGTTTGTTTGGCATGGTGAGGGTGGGTTCAGCATTCATGTCCCTGCTGGGTTACACTGAGTGATGAATGCTGTGGTCACCAGGCTTCAGTTAATCTCCAAAACACTGGTGTGAAATATTAAAATCTTAGTCAGTACATTTACATCACCTACAATGTCTGGGAGAGCTGCCTGTCTGGCTGTAGCTGTGTAAACCCAGCACTCGGTGTGTTGTGTTAGTGTACCTGGTGCATAATATATACTGATTTCTGGAGTTTAACGGCTCTTTTTTTTTTTTTCCATTTGATTTTTTGAAAGGTTGTAGCTAGGTTTGTCTTGTATTAATAATGATGAATTTTTAGAGAATTATGTTAGAACTTCTACTTTCTAGCAGGGGGTTGCACCTGGTGTCTCTTGCTGAGCCTTCTGGATGCCAGCTGAACCGTGAAGATGCTTTGCAGTGCATTGCCTGCTCGATGGGAACAGCTGATCACGGGGATTTCCTGAAGAAATAGTTATATGACATGTACTCGGGTTTATCCTTTGGCTCTGGTAACTGTTCCTGCCTCTAGGAATTGCATGATCTGATCAATTACAAACATAGAACTTTTACAGCTGGTAGGTACAGTTCAGTTGTCTGAGTTCTGGCTAAATCACTCTCTGTACATGAGCCATAGGAGTCAAATCAGCTGAACGATTGGCCTGTCAGTACTCTGTGCGTACTAATTAATGAGGAAAACAACTGTGTCACTTAGCAATAATTAGGAAGGTAGAACTTTCCAGAGGACGCTGCCAGTTGACCTGAAGTCAGCTGTGAAGAGCCTGTAGTGGTGCTGAAACATTCGCCTTTGTGAGCCTTCAGGAAGAGTTACCTGGTGTTGTCAGGATCTCAGAAACGGTAGTTCTGGTGATTGATTTCTTGGAAAATACTGTCCAAAGCTCCAGCAATAGGAGCTTTGGTTTTATTAATGCTCTTAGAAGAAAAAGAATCGCTTCACTTTGAAGTCATTGCAAGTGTTCTCGCTTTGGCATGGTCAGACCTAAAGAGAAGTGCCTCCAAAAAAACCCACCACCTTTCCTGCACTCCCTGCTTGGCCTGAACTGTTGGGGCGGGGAGGAGATGCCAGCAGAAGAGTATTGTCATCGGTTTTTGTTTAGTACGTGTGTGCTCACAGATTAGTTTGGTGATTTCTGGTTATGTTTGTAGCCATTTTTATTCGATTGTGTCAGGAGTATTCAGCGCTGGCAGTAGGGATATCTGCTATGATTTGTGGGAGGCTGGGAACGGTGGCAGGAGAAGCCGCAGGTGTGGGAAAGCACCAGAGGTTGCACTCAGCTGCCGGGGCTTGGGTGTCTCGCTGGTGTCACTGCCCACTGCGGCTACACAGTCTCACCCAAGATCAGTCTTGACGGTTTTGTGTTAGGAAAAGCTTCCCCTTTGCTCTGTGTGCTGTGGCGTAGCTTAGCTCAGCTCTGAAAACATGAGGGAGAGTCCATGATTTTGGGGGAGAAGTGGGAAGAGAAGAACTTTCGAAGTTGACTGTTCTGTATAAAATCCCTTAGGAGACAGAGTGAGGAGCGGTCCTGTCGCTGGCAGCTTCCTGCTGCTGGAGAAAATCCTGGCTCTTCTGCTTCAGGTATACGTGCTGTTGCCACCACTGAAGTTTTGCAAAGGACACTTGTCCAACTCGGCTGAGGTGCTGGAGACTTGTAGATGGTCTGTGTAAGCTCCGCTAAAATTTAGCTGTTACAGGTCTGAACAGAAATGAAGACTTAACCGTGACAGAACTTCTGCTAGGAGAGCATGTGGGCAGCAGTCATACTGCCAGGGCAACCTGGGGAGCGTCAGACATGATAGACGCTGCTGTCTACATTTGTGAAGTGCGAGAGTTAAGTTTTCCCCGAGACTGTGGAGGTTATCATAAAAATATGGAGTTACAGTAAAACCGTTCTGTGGACAGTCCTATGACTTCCGTATAGATTGTGGTCCTCATTGGAA
The DNA here is from genome assembly GCA_003993805.1 of Himantopus leucocephalus. Lineage (NCBI taxonomy): Eukaryota > Metazoa > Chordata > Aves > Charadriiformes > Recurvirostridae > Himantopus > Himantopus leucocephalus. The sequence goes on from RSEF01000020.1 coordinate 9,574,966, forward strand.
GGGATGGCTTCTCCGTTGGCAGGAATTGTGAGGAATTCAGGGGAGGAATCAGTGAAGATGATGAAGGAAGAACCAGTCTCAGTTTTAGGACATTTTTTTTGCAGAATTACTCTAAAATGTTTCGTCCAGTTTAACTAAACCTGTCAACTGTTTTCCCTAGTGACTGGTCATGTCTTATTTTGAATTAAATCACAACTGTTCCTGTTTCTTTTTTAAGAGAATATTTGAGGTAGTTATATATTATGATTTGTTCTTTTTCCACAGCCAGACACAACCAGCTATTTAAAAGAAATCTGGAAAATAATTTTGGTGGGAAAATGTAGTTAGAGCAGATTGTGCTGTTCCAAAAAAATACCAAGAGAAAAGTTTGATTTCAAACCTAAGCTTTTGTTAAAACTCAATTAGATTTTAAAATCTGTTTTTCTATTGATGTTGTCCCTTTAGTAGGTAAATGGTCTTCAGGATAAGATGTAAAATGTCAAGTTTTGTTAATCGAGGCTTGTTTCTATTTCAGCTATAAATTCATAGAAAAATATAGGTTGCAAGGGACTTCTGGAGGTCATCTGTTCCATACTCGTATTGCTGCAGTTCCACCATCATGAAAATACACAAATCCAGATTACTTTTGTGAGATAAAACATATTTTTTATAAAGTTGGTTACTATTATTTCTTCCTTTAAAGGTAAGCTTGGTTTTGATTAATGTTGGCTGCCAGTAGGCTGTGCTATAGTATTTAAGCATATCTTGATCTTTTAATTTCAGTGGTGTCTATCCAGTACTAGGTATTCTCCAAACTAGAAGCGAGTGCTCCTTCCTTGGGAGGCTGACAGGCAATGGACAAATGGGCTATGTGAAGGAAATCATAATCAATTTTATCTGATAATTGCAATGCTTCCTCTCACTAATAAAGCACGCTATGCACTCATGATTTCAGAGGTTGGGTTTGAGCCATTTACTGTGAAAGGTAATGCCTCACTTGCAGTTGTGGATAAAAGAAAGGAATAACCTTTTGATTTCAGGCTACTTACTGTAATTCTGCTCTTAGTTGACAGAGAGCTTTTCTTTTTTCAAAATGAGCCGGCTGCTGTCTGTCTTAGCCTATTTACAGTCTTAGTCTGTCACAATCGCAGCTGGTAATGAGCTTACGTGGGGAAAGTAGAAGTGAGAGGAAAGTCTTTAGACCTGTTTGACCAATCTGTGCATCTCGCTTTTTCCTTGAGAGGAAGATGAGGTGGTCTGGGATGGTCTATCTAGAACTGATAAAGCGACAGAAATACTTTCTTGGCTCTTTGAGTTTGACTTGGTGCAATTTGGGACCTAACTTACTCCTTTGGGACTGCTCTCTGCTAACTGAATCTGAGTTCACGTGGGTCACGGCTAAAGATCACGTTTATGTGGTGTTGAACGTAGTTCACTGGGTTCAATCTGCTCTGTCTGGATGAACTTGGAACTACGTGGCAATATACTGCTCATGCCGAGGGCATGTTGTGCTGTTAACATCAATCCACAGGGAGCCTGGTGTCAAGCCGTGCTCGTGTTCTTGGGTGCATTATTTATACTCAGACCTTATCCACAAAGGTCATTGCTTGGATAGCACCTGCAGGTTCCTCGGAACACCAGTCTTCTGGGAAGCTTTTGGCTTCCAGCTCACTGGGGGTCTGTATGTGCGCTGTGTCATACTGGTGTAACTTCTTAGGTTTAAAGTTCTGAGTAACTGTGTGCTTGAGCGAAGCTCCATGCCAAGAACATTTCCATTTAAAAGGAGGGGGAAAAAAAAAAGGTTCCAGTATCTATCTCAGTTATTCTTCACTAAAAAAAAGGGGGGGGGGGGCAATTTTACTAAAAGCTAAGTAGGTATGTTTTTCAGAAACTAATTTGCCTAGATTTCTTAGCTATGTTTTGTTGCTACTTGCTGTAAGTGGTTACATCTGGAAGTACAGAGGGCATAGGAGATTCCTATATGAATAGGGGATAGGTGCTGTAAGTACAGATACTTTGCAAGAAATCAGGTCCTCCATGGGGGTGGGGGCTGCCATTTGGATTAGAGTGCATTGTTAGGATGGTAAAATCCCTTTTTAAAAAGGAGGGGGGTAGTAACAGTGGTTTAAATTAAAACGTTTTAAAAGTCAAATTCAAGGTAAACATTGAGAGGCTTTTTACCGTTTTGTTCAACATTAAGCACAGAAAGTCTAGCTTACCAAGCTGCTCAGACAATAGGCTACTGTTAGAATGATTTGAACTTTTAAGAACTGATCTCTTTTAATTAATAGACCTTCCAATTAAAAAACTCCTATATGGTGGCAGCACAGTTGTTTCTGTCTCTTGACTGGGGCTCTCGGGCACTCCTGTGGAGTCATTATCAGTAGTACATGCAGTGCTGCATTTGGCTGTGTTCTTGTGATATTTTTTTTTGTACACAGGATGAACAGGGTCCTGTGGGGTGCTCTTGGTAAGGATGCTGTGTAAGACATTAGCTAATTGGCAGTTTGCTGATACTTAAATGGCATTTTTAAGGGCAGGCCTAGGTGGGAAAACCAAGCACTGAAACTTCTGCCTGGTGCTCATTTGGTATAGCTGCCATGTGAGTGCTGTTCAGTAACCTCTTCCCAAGGGTGTCACCGCAAGTGCTAAAACAGAAGAGCTGTTTTCTGTCCTTGTGCTGGCAAGCCTTAGCATTGAACAGTGTGTGTCAGACAGTAACTGGAAGCTTTGTCTTCCTCGCTCTGTGACCTCTGGTATATTCCTAAAAGCTCATGGTTATGTTTCCTAGTTAAGCACTTCTTTACCAGAGAAATTAAAATGTTCAGAGATGCATTGTGGTTTTTGGAGATGCTCAAGGCTACACTGGACACGGCAACCTGATCTAGTTAGATCTACTTTGACTATATTACTTTTAGCAGTCACTCCTAATACAAATTTTTCTATGATTCTGTCATTAATGCAGGAATTAATAAATGACATGTTCTGTTTGGATTCTGCAGAAATAGAACTCATCCTTTATAACAAGCTCAGGACACTCCTCTTGTCTAGGTGTAATCGCTGCTCATACTGTAGATTTTCTGCCTTAAAATTGCAAGCTAAACTGACATTTGCATGACCACACCTATCGCCATTATTTATCCTGGTTTGTGTCGGTTCCTTCTTTCAGAGCTTGGATCCACTGCAAAATTATCCCTCTCTAGGGACAGTGAAAGCAAAATATATACAAATTCCTTAGCAGTTTTGAGTAGAGAGAGGGAAAAGCTTTCAGGCGGAGTAAGTTTGTATAATGTGCAGAACTTTGCTTTAAAGCCAAATTGTCTGTGCAGACTCTCTCCTCTTCCTGTATAAAGAACAGTAGACAATAATACCTACCTTCATAAATAGGCATTGTGTGCCATTCTTAGAAGCTGCAGTCGATGATTTCCTGAAAAAGCCCTTCTCTGAGCAGTCTGCAACAACGTACAGCTTGTGCTAGGCTAGAGCTATGTGACAAAAAGTATCCACTGTGAAATTTGATCTATCTTTAGATAATGTGATTGATTTTTCTTTTTTATTATTTTTTCCCATGCTGAAACTGATTTTGCTAAGTGGTGAGGTGGAGCAGTTGTGTTCTTTATTCATACAGAGTTGTGCTTAAAAATTAAAATTGCTAAGTCATGTTAGACAAACATAGTTTCAGTTAATTCCTACACAAGTAATATTGGGCAGAGGAAATTAGCCAGTGCATCTCCTGCCAGAAGCACATGGAATGAGGAGAAACAAAAACACAGTGATTAAACTTTGAAATCTAATAAATTCCACTGTACTCAAAGTGTTCTAGTAAACTTGCATGCTCTGTTAATGCCTGAGTACGTTTTTGGAATATACATCTAATTTCTAAGTGTCTGAGTCATGCCACATAAATGGTTTGAGGTCTTAGATGATTGCTGCCTAATCATCTGAAAGTGTATTTTATTAGAGGACTAACATTTTGTCCAAGAATAGACTGGGTTTTTTAGTGATGCTCCATATTCTTCCATAAGCTGAACACCTGACTGAAGTGCCTCGTCCCTCCTTTATTGGGCTGAGGCCTCAGTCACACCTCTCTTGTGGACTTTGGAATGGTGCCGTGTCCCTTTTTAACCTCGGGGCTGGATTACTGCAACCTGGTCTACCTGGAGCTGCCTTCAATACCATTTGTATGTCAGTAGGTCAAAAAAATAACCAGTGCTGCCAAGGTCCATACCACCTGAGGAGGCTTAATCCACACCGGCAAGAGGCCTCATGTATGTTTCTGCCTCCATTTCTGCAGAACCAGCTGCTGGTCCAGTTGTGTGACACGATGGAGGACATCAGACCTGTGTCCCCCAGGTCCTTCACCATGGTTGTAGCCAGTGGTTCTTGCAGAATGAAGTACTGCAGGCCTCCAGTAAATGACAGGACACTGCTGACAGAGCAGGGTTTTGCTTCTAGAATTTTCTTCTGGTGTGACATATCCTGATAGCCTAAGCTAACTGCTCTGAGCAGATTTCTAGGTCTTTCTGATTAATGGGGCTATTACTTCCTCCTGCAGTCTGGCGGTTGCCCATTTGCTGTGAAATTTGCATAGCAAATAAATACATTATATTTGTTTAGATTATAGCATTGCCCACTGATCGAGTGCCTTTCTATTGACAGGGCTGTGTAGTCTCTGCAATGTGCTATGCACGAAACAATACTCTTTTGTGCTCTGATGCAGCTTCCTTCCTTGTAAGTTATTTTGAAAGCTGACAAAGAGATTCTTAATTTAAATGTTTAGAAGCGTGTCAGCTTTCACTTGTGGTGAAAGATTGGAGGGGTGCAAAGGCATGACTTATTTTAAGCAGGACAATACTTTGTTATGAAATTGTAGTAAGTTACCAGTGTCTTAAATATTCAGAAATTGGAGCCTTTGACCTACAGTAACTTTCTTTTGAGTTATTTTGACTAGTCTCAATAATGGTAAAACTTAAGATTTGCTAAAATCACATTGTAAGGAGGAAGAAGTAGAGGTGCTTACTAAATCCTTTGGATAAGCCAAATGCGAAGAAATGCCTTTAGACTGTTGCAGCAGAATTTTTCTTTCATGTTTGGATAAAGCATCGTAATCCAACACAGATGCCGCTGACTTTTGGACAGTTGAATTTAATGTCTTGACTGTAGAAAGTTGTGAACAGAACTGGTGCCCCGTCCCAGCAGAGCTCTCCTGGCTGCCTGGGTTTGTCCTGAAGTCTTCCAAGCATTCTCAAGTCATTTAATCCCTGAATGGTTCACAGTGACTGGCCTCTATGAGGTCTTCCCGATGTCCCTTCTTGTCTCAGTGCTGGTTGGGGGTGTACTTTTCTTCATGGTCTAATTAGTGTGGAGGTAGCTTATCACTATAAATGTCCTACATCTTCTGGAGAAGATGAATGCTATTGTCTCTGCTGGGACTTAATTGCATTGTGCAGTGTGGTGCTGCTTTTTTCCCTAGGTAAGCCCAGAGACAATACCAAGCTTTTAAACTAAGAAACCCAGTGGCTGCCTGCTCTGTACATCTTGCTTACTTTCAAGTGGGCACTGGATTTTATGTAGAAGGTATTTATTGTGAGATGATGGGATGAGATGTCTGTGCAGGAGGGCATGAGTAGCAAAGGCCTTATTCAGAAAATGTGGAAAATGGGAGAAAATGTTGTACTATGAAAATTCCCAGTGTTCAGACAGCAATTTTATCCTCTTTGGATAATGTTTTGGTTCCTGATGCTGCTTTCAGGTGAATACATTTAAATTTTTACTTTCTGGGGAAAACAGCATGGGTAAATGAGTTGAAATGCCGTTAGAGCTGTTAAAGTAATGTATTGCTCTGATGCGGTGTCTAGATTTCTCTGCGGTCCTCCTGAAACCTGTTCCTGAGCTGACCAGCCTTGCTTTGTACATAAATGCTTTGGTTAGTACCTGCATTTTCCAGGGGATGAAAAAGGCACAGTAGTGGTGGATCAGTTTGGGTTTGGGTTGTTGGTTGGTTTTGTTTTTTTTTCTTTCCACAGAATGAATCAACATAGCCACACAAACCTTTGTGTGTGAGCACATGAAAGGCTTCAATTTATTCCTAGTGTAAAACAAATTGAAACACTCTGCTCTGCCCAATACTGAACTTCAAAATCTTTGCAATTTTGTTGTATATATTAAATAAAATGGCTGGATTATCTGAAAATAAAATAGTTTGAGGGTTAGGATGAAGCTGAGTTGAAACTGTTGGCTGAATTTTAATAAAAATTAAGCACAGGAACAACCAGGAATAAAAAAAATCAGAGTTTTTGAAGCTGGTGGTAGTGTATGTGAGAGTGATAAAATCAGTCTGCTGAGATCCTTTCAAGAATTGCAAGTAAATCCTGGAGTTCTGATTTAAATGAAAATTTGTGTTTCTAGAAGTTGAAACTTCAGAAAGCACTTAATTTAGGTTGCACAGGTGATCTTGTTGATCTGTCAGCTCTGTTTACAGCATTGTTTATTAGTGCAAGAGGTGATAGTTGTGCATCCTGGAGTGAATGAAGTGTTTTGGTTACATGGGATGGCATAAGGCTGCTTCTTGGATGGGGGAGAGATTGCAGCTGGTGGCTGTTGCTTTCATTCTGGAGCTGAAAGGAGGGAGTCTGTCTGCAGATATTGAGCATGTTGCATTTCTTCCCTTTTGGAAAGTTATCTTTGCAACCATAAGTTGGAAACTACATATTGTAAGTTGCAAGGGGAGATGTGTTACTTTTGCAAGTGGGGCCAAGTGGTCCTGTCCTGTGTGAGGTAGAGCAGACAAATTGTTTTCAGGCTCTAACAACTGGTCCCAGGCCTGTGGCTGGGCTCCAGCCTCTCCTTCTCAGCAGCTTTTAATGATTAACTTAAATATTTTTATTGTATATTGAGATTTTAACCTCTCGTTTATTTTCTTTCTGCAGTTGGAAGAATCTGAGGCCTTTATCTTCTGTCCAGCTTTGCAGTTCGGGTAGCCTCTGATTTCAGACATCTCATCATTTCCGCCTGCCAACCTGTCTGATATGTCGGGACCCGTGCCGAGCAGGGCCAGAGTTTACACGGATGTGAACACACACAGACCCCGGGAGTACTGGGACTATGAGTCGCATGTTGTTGAGTGGGGGTAAGTCTCTGGGCTGCTTATGGGTGTCCCTGGACCAGGATCAACCCCTGTAGGAGATGGTGCGTGGGAAGTTCAGTCACCTGTGCTGTGTTAGGCTTTTTCATGCTCTTTGGCACATGTCTAGTGTGCATGGCAAGTGTTAGGGTCACAACTTTTCTCCAGAAAAGTGTTTCTTACCAAAATTTTAAATCCCCAGAAGCGCAAGAACATTTTTGGCAGCTCTCTTAAGAGTTTGGTTTGAAGAATTTTTGCCAGGTAGTCAGGAAACATCCCCTTTCAGAGGGAATAAAATTTTTTCTGAAACAAAAAAGTGAGAAGACATCTGAAGTTGCTTCTGACTCAGATGAGTTAAGAGACTCAGCAGACTTAAATAGGTACATGCTATTTTGTGACTTGTAACTCAGCTCTCTGCGAGTGACTGGAAGAGACATGTCTGCTTCTTTGAAGGAAGGAGGTGCCTAAATTGAGTTCATGACTAAACCGTCCAAGAATCAGAGAGCAACGATGCCAGCTTCGTAGCTCTGCGTTCCTGCTTTTGTATAGCAGGCCCCAGACTAAGTTCTGCTCTCAGCTTTGTTGTAGTTCCTGGTCTCTGAAATGTACACAGTCTTTTGAGTCTGTTTTTAAACAGGCTAGCACTTAAATTTTTTGTCTTACTGGCTTTGTTGATTTTTAACAACATTATACAAGGAAAAATGTAGCTTCCAAATATAGAGAGACCAGTGGAAGGGATAGCTCGAGTTTGTTGATGCTGAAATGCATAGTTGGGCTTACCTTACCTACTGCAGAAGAAGTAAGTTCTGGAATGACTCTCACTTGGGTACATAGAAGCTCCCTGTTTCTCTCCTAATTCTTAACGATCGTGTTCAGGAGATGTAAGATACTCGTTCATCCACCTTGTCTGGAAAGTGAGGCAGTGATTTAGTGTTAAGGAGAGGTTTGTAAGTTGTGATAGAAATGGCTGAGCTCTTTGGAACTTTAACTTCTTATCTCCACAGAAATCAAGATGACTACCAGCTAGTTCGAAAATTAGGCCGAGGCAAATACAGTGAAGTATTTGAAGCCATCAACATTACAAATAATGAAAAAGTAGTTGTTAAAATTCTCAAGGTGAGCTGGGGATTGGGCAAAACATAAAATCTGTCTTGAGGTGATTAGGAGGCCGGGAAGTGCAGCATTTGGTCTAAAATGTTTGATGTTCTAAAACTGAAATCCTTAAAGCCTGGCTTTGGAGTGTCATTCAGGGAAATGGACCATCATTTTGAGTCTCCTAATAGAACCCAATGCTTGGTTATTAAGTCAAATCTCTGCCTGTAAGGATGTAGCCTCTATGTTAAGAAGTCCTGATGTGCAAAACATTTTCACTTGGAGCTGAGCAACACTTCAGAAGCTGACTAGAAAATTCTCACCTCCCCTAGCTACCAGTGCCCTGGCATGCTGTTGTGTGCATACAGGCCTATGAGCTAATGAGATCATTGTCTTTTAAAGCCACTGATTAGATTTAGGGACTGCTAACCTTAAAATGTTGGTTTCTGCTCTGCATGTTCCATTGCATATGTAATATCCTTCCAGACTGCGTAAGGGTCTCCTAGGTGCTGGTTATTCCACAGCCTTGATTGGTGAAATACCTTCATTTAGTGGCCCTCATATAGCTCATGGACTTCTCGTAGTTACACATTTACCACACACCAGTTAAGACGTTTTGGACTATCAGATCACTTTCAGGCAGCTTTAAAAAATATATGCTGTCTTCCTAACCCTCATTTACATGAAACTAATGTTTGTAGCTGTTGGGGTTCTATAGTTAGAAAGGAGACTGTAGATATTTGAGCCCTTACTGGAATGATGCATAGTCAGGTAATAACAAGATCTAGCTGTTTGAACTTAAGTTGCAACGGCTCCAATGTATTTTGCTGACTTGCAGTCACCTATCTTTGTCATCTGGATGTTGAGCTGTCTGTTAGCCTCACTTTACTGGAGTGCTTTGTCTTACACTTCGGGTTTTTATTCTTCAGCCTGTTAAAAAGAAGAAAATCAAGCGTGAAATCAAGATCTTAGAGAACTTGCGAGGCGGTCCCAATATAATTACTCTTGCAGATATAGTAAAAGATCCTGTGGTGAGTATGGAAGGAACTTAAAGGGTACACTGGGGTTATGGGTGAAGTTGCTGTGTTTGACTTCAGCTCTGATCTGGCTTTTTGTTTTCGCCTGCTCTTAAATCCCGCTTTTGAATTGCTTAATCAGATCAGCTCTTAATCTGATTAACTTCTTTTAGAGGGCCCTTCCCCCACAGGTCCCTTCAGCCCCTCACTTTGTAAGGATGAGGTACCAGTGAACTGAGACAAGTTAATTCATTCTACAAACAGCGCTGCCAGGGCCTGCAGGCTTTGGCTCTGCTTTCTCTGTCTGAGGGGAATCACAAGTATGTTTGAGGCAGAGGGGCTTCTAGCAGTTTTAGGGGTAAAAATAGTTTAATTTGTTATCCTAAATGAAAACATATTGTCTCAACTTAACATGTCCGAACACTTTTCTCTCTGTTTTAGTCTCGGACACCCGCTTTGGTTTTTGAACATGTAAACAACACAGACTTTAAGGTACAGTGTGGGATGTGAACTTCTAATGTTTTCCACTTGTAATGTTTTTCTGGGGAAAGGCAAGTATGTAGGGGGCAGGCAGGTTATTTAATCAATTCCTTCCAACATAGTAACTGTCTTTAAAGGTAAATATGCTTGGGACAGAAGTTTGTAATTAGTCCTTTAGTACCATTTTGCCACGTAAGTTACAAGATGACAATCCAGATTCCAAGTGGTATTCTAACCTTCAGAGCAAATTAATCTGTTATCTTGTGGACCATCAGTGCCTGTCTTTTTGAAACATTTTGCTTTTATGTTCAGTGTAGAGCTATTTATTGGAACCACTTTAAATGTGGACAGCCGTTTCTCTGCCTTTCCATACTTCTGGGAAAAGGGATTTAAATGTTTCTTTGTCCCCTTCCCTACTGACCTGCTTCAGGAGAAGAATGGCTGTGCAATGCCGTCTGGAATAGCTGCTTAATGTTGCAGAGCACCCTTGGTCTTTTTGAGACCCAGTCTGCAGGCATAATGCATCATGCTGGTGGTGGGGAAGTGCTACCTGAGGGAGTTAGTGACAGCAACCAGAATGCACTGTCTGAGCAGAGCTGGAAGTAAACTATCTATGTGATTTGCAAGGGGGGAGGAACAGACTGATCAGAGTCAGGTGTGGGATCAGAGTAGCTTGGAAAACTTCTGCTGTTCCTTCAAATGGGTTTGGAGAACCACAGCAGCAGAGAACAGGCAGGGCTGGGTTGTTCTGGATTGGCAGGGATGTGATATTTTTCTTGGGTATTGGAGCACTGATATGATGTGTTTGTGTCCCACAGCAATTATACCAGACATTAACAGATTATGATATTCGGTTCTACATGTATGAGATTTTGAAGGTGAGTTGGTGTTTTGCTGTTTTATTGGTTTATTTCTAGGATTTGCACTCAGCTAATCCTATAGAGGTGGTTATCATGTCACTAATGGGGGTGAAGAGAAAGCCTGTGGAAGAATTGGAGGGGGAAATATATATCTTAAGATCTAATACATAAGATCTGAGATCAAAAGTACATGTAGCCTCTGAAAATAGAAAATGGTAAGCTGTTACTGGCTGGTTTTGTGCCCTAATGTAATGTGAGTCAAATGTATTTGTCCATTCTTCTGAAACAAATATTTTCTCCTCAGGGGCCTGGAGAAGGGGAGACTTGTTTGATCAATAATGCCTAGTAACTCTGCTCCTAGGTACTCTGAAATTCCATTTTTATGAGGAAGTATATGAGGTGAAGTCAAAACACTTCTGTTGCTGGGACCTCCCTTTGAGAGGGGGCTCTAGAGGTGTCTTCTGTGGTCCATGAGTCTAGTCCAGCATATAACACTAGACAGTAAAGTCTTGCCGTCTAGTTAGGCTTGGTATATGTGGAAATACTTCTGAATATGGTTGAACTTGAAAGATTCTTGTGACTCTAGCATCTGTTTCTTTCCATGTCACCTACAGGCTCTAGATTACTGCCATAGCATGGGAATCATGCACAGAGATGTCAAACCTCACAATGTCATGATTGACCATGAGCACAGAAAGGTAATAATGTGGGGCAGGCGGGAGGGCAGGGAGAGGTCCTGCTTTTCTCTTGGCAAACAAGGATCCCTTTCGGGTACTCCTATGTAGTGATATTAGCAGACATCTTTAAGGGGGGCAGCTGCACTTCCATCATGTGGAGAAATGTGAAATGAAAGTCTATATGCTGCTTTTCGTAAGTTTTTATGGGTTACATGTAACCCATAAACAGGGTTGGTAAAGAGAGGTATTTTATTTAGACTGATTTGTGATACGGGTGTGGGAAGAACATCTAAACAGATATTCCTATCAACTTCAAATAGAAGACTTGTAAATGAAGCTTTAAAGTAGTGTGGTTCACCCAGTGGAGAGCTGGAGCATCCCTTGAGCCTTTTTTCTTTGTTTTCTACCATTTCTAGCTTAGACTAATAGACTGGGGTTTGGCTGAATTCTATCACCCTGGCCAAGAGTACAATGTCAGAGTGGCTTCCAGATATTTCAAAGGACCTGAGCTCCTTGTAGATTATCAGGTAAGAATTGCTGGGGTTTATTGCTGACTTTTATATGGAAAGTCTGTGCCACTTCACGGTAGCAGACCAGAAATTCAGATACCTAGAGAGCTGAAGCTAAAGACAGTCCATTCTAAAATGTATCGCAGAAGGCAGTGGCTGTAAAGCCACTAAATTAAAGAAACTAATGAGTAGTCTCAGAACCTGAGGAAGAGCCGTAGAACTGTAACCATTGATCTTGGGATACAAATGTGGAATTTTTTTTTTTTTTTTGCAAGGCTGCTTTTGCAGTAAGTACAGGAATGAAACAAAGCCCTTGTGGGAATAGCTGGGACTACCTGAACTTCTAAATTAAGCTATAAAAACATCCCCATACCTGACAGCGGTTTGCATTATGGACATGCTGTTAGCTGGAAAGAGCAGTTTTACTGGTGACTTTCAGATTGTGCCGTTTCTGAATGAAGTCACTTCCTCACCTGCCCATATACCTAGTGGAGTCCACTCCTTTTGTTGCTTGTGCTGCTTCCCTTCTCAACATGTGTTTCTCAATGACTCATAACATTGAAGTCTGCAGTGAAAATAGAAAAAGGCACTGGTCTTTAATACCCTTATGGACAAGGATGGAAATGGGATACCTGCTGTTCTGCTAATTGCTGTATCCCAGTTTGAGTAACTGGAACACTGAGCTGAACAGTGATATAGTGATGAAGATGCATGAAGATATTTCAGTCTGTTCCCAGCGTAACTTGGCTGTGTTTGTATCACTGGAGGGAGGGGGGACCCTGCTAGTACTGAGAGTCTGTTCTGCTTAATTCATTAGCAATTGAATTGTCCTTCTGGTTTTGTACAGATGTATGATTACAGTCTGGATATGTGGAGCTTGGGTTGCATGTTGGCTAGTATGATATTCCGAAAGGAGCCATTTTTCCATGGCCATGACAACTATGATCAGGTGAGAGCTGGTCATGTACAACCTCTGTTCTCTTAGCACGATGAAGGTTTCCTGCTTACACTTCTATCGAGGGATCCAAAGGGAAAAAAAATAAGCATTTCTCTAATAGGTTCTTTGCTCTGTTTGAACCCACGTTCCTTTTCTCAAGTGTGCAAGATTATCTAACAAATTATATAGAAGTAGATTTATAGTGTGTTGTATTTATGAGCTCCTCCGTAGGTATCTGGAAAAAGTTATAACAATAGTTATATTAAGGCTGGTGCGTTCTGGTACATAGAGTGACTATTCCTGAGGTTATGTTACGCGGAAAGCCCCTGCCACTATCCACCCTCCTTCCCCCTCTGTATAGAAACTGAATTTGGTACAGATTTATATAGATTCTGAAATCTTTGATGCATTGCCTTTAGGCCAAAATTTTTATACTTAAGCCTTTAACACGTGCTCTGCATCTGAACTAACATGCAGACATTCAAGAACAGTGACCTTCTGTTCTCAGACCTTCATTCTGGAGCCTTCTGGGGTGGTGCTTCACCCTTCATGTGCAAGATACAGAGTATCTGGGGTTTTGACTGGTTGTTCTTGCCTTCCTACCCTGTTGGTTTTGAATAGTTTTGTACTACAAAGGGAGTTAGTGTTGCACATTCTCAGGGTTTAGTGACGGTTAGGGTATGTAGCTCCCTCCTGGCTGCCTTGGATTGCTAAGTTCCGACTGTGAGCAGAGGCATGTTCACATGTTCATGATGCCTGTGATGTAGGTGGCCGGGGAAGTCAGAGCCACGGGATGACCCTGTGGCTGTTGGTTCAGACCATGGAGGTCAAGTTCAAGCTCCCAAAGGAATGTGCTGCTGTATCTTCACACTGGCTCTGGCATTATCTTACCTTCACAGCAGTGACTTACTTTTCTGTTTGTTCCCAGCTGGTGAGGATAGCCAAGGTGCTGGGAACAGAAGACCTGTATGACTACATTGACAAATACAACATTGAACTGGATCCACGTTTCAATGACATCTTGGGCAGGTGAGCCAAGATCCAGAATAGCTTGTAATCTCTTGGTAGACCCAGAGAACTACTGCTTTGTCAACGGACCTTGAAGTAAACAAAAACTTATGCTTATGGGAGAAATCAGAGCCGAGATTCTTGAGAACTGTCACTTCATGCCTTTGATCCCTTCTGACAGGGCTTCCCACAGTTCTTTCTCTGCAAATGGGCTTGAGGAAAGGTTTTTAAATGCCATCTAAGCAATATGAAGGGCAAATGCTCTCTCCAGTATTCGGGGGGGGGAACAAAACGGTGTTTCTGTGAATTACAGTGTAGAAAATCAGTTGCTGCTTAAGATGGCATTTACATATTTTTTTCCCCTTATAGAGTCATTTTGTGTGACACATACCAAAACTACAAGGAACTGTTGTTGGGAGCATAAGGGAATAGCAGAAGCTGGGATTTTAGGCCTGTAAATCCATTCTGAACTTGAGTTCTCATGCTGTCGGGGCTGTGGTGGCTGTGCCGCCACGTGGAGACACGGTGTACTGCTGCTTTGTGCTCTGGTACGGCTCAGCCCCATTGGTGCCGCACTAAGCAGCGGTCCCTCTCGGAGACAGACATCTGTCACAACTTTTGCTCTTTAAAAAAAGTGAATTTTGGCGTTGATGTCCTCTGCCTGGCCTGATTTGGGTATCTTTTTCTGCAGACACTCCCGTAAGCGATGGGAGCGCTTTGTTCACAGCGAGAACCAACATCTGGTGAGTCCAGAAGCTCTGGATTTCTTAGACAAGCTGTTGCGATATGATCACCAGTCACGACTCACAGCGAGAGAAGCCATGGAACACCCCTATTTCTGTAAGTATCAGCTGCTGGCATCATCTGCTGTCCAAAGAGTTCTTCCTCTGCCTCTGGGAAATCTCTGTTCCAGTAGGTTGTGCAGATCGGAGCTAAGAACGGCAACATAATAAGCCCGGTCTTCGCAAATAATTGCGCTGGAGCTGAGGCAGCTGTCTCTGTGGAGGATAAATTAGGCCACTGCCACCTACACCAGCCGAGGCAACAAAGCGTTATATGCCTATGGCAGGCCAGTGAATCAGCACCGTGTTAAAGAAGGTTTGGTGCTAAACCTGTGCTAATTTCAGCAGGTGTCTGGGTACACGGTATCCTGTGTTTTGATACAACCAGGTAACTTTTTTTGAGAAATGGGCCCTTGTAACTCCTTTCATTGCTAAATGTGTACCTTAGCAAATGCTATATTCAGGTCTTGGTTTTGGAAGCAAAAATGTAACTTTCGCTAGTACACGTTTTTAAACCCTTGCTGGTTTTCACAAATCTTGATATTTAGGTTTTTGAAACAGCTGTAACAATGCAAAATATGAGTATTTGCCCAGTTATATTCTTTTTTTTAATTATTCCCGCGGAACAGGCTTGTATAATTAACAAACGGTGTAGATATGTGTTATGCCTGTGGCAAATGTTCAAGTGAAATGTTTTGCAAGTATGAGCATTACTAAAGCTGAAAGCTTTGAACGTGAGAGTCAGACAAACAGCTAAATTAACTTGCATCCAAGTAGAGATACAGGTTGTACTAAACTCAGCATGAGGAAGGGCAAAATTTAAAATTCCCTCGTCTGATGCAGTAGGCTTGGGAGGCAGGAAGGGCTTGTCTCTATTCAGATGGTAGTGCTATTTACTTGCAGCTGAAAATAAAGAGTTAGTGAGTAAATTTAGGACATATTACAGAAGACAGCAAGCTCCAGTGACACTCAATACAACTCACAGGCTGCTGTGGGATGTGTATAGAGACATGACGTATGATTGTAATTAGTGATAATCTTTCTGCTTGCTACACCCATTTTCTGGGTTTGGCTTTATACAATTGCTTAACATAGAAAGGAGATCAACTTCACCTTCATTTCCTTCAGCTTTTGCTGTCAAGCAATCCTGCTGAACTCCAGAGCGCATCATTTAGGCAACTTTTCACTGATCGCATTACCCTGGTACCTTCTTGGGTGCTTCCCACTGGAGCTGGTGGAAACTTCTGTGTTCGGTAGATGCTGGTTGACGTTATTTGACATAGGCAGCTTGCCAGGACTGGCTGAGTGCAGAGGTCGCAGGCAATCAGTGCGCTTCAGCTGCTGTCTGGCAACACAGCACCTAAGGGTAGTGTGCTCTTCCTAGATCCCATCGTGAAAGACCAAGCTCGGATGGGCTCGTCCAACATGCCGGGTGGCAGCACTCCTGTCAGCAGTGCGAGTATGATGTCAGGTCAGTTCTGTTATTGACTCTCCTTGGTGCATGGCATTTTAAAGCATTTACACACGCTGTGTGGGTGTGAGGATCCAGGAGGGTGAGTCCTGCAGGTCGGGCATTAGGTCATCTCCTGGGACTGATGACAAGGGGAAGGAGGGCTACGACGAAGTGGGTGGGAAAGCGTGATAAATAAGGCCTCGCTGCAGCCTGACCTGCTTTTCTGGTCTGATTTTTAAAAAGTGCTTTGCAGTTGGATTTTTTGGCAGCAGTTTGAAGGACAGTGATCCCGCCATAAGTCTGCCCTTCAGTGACACTTGTACGTGCACAAATCTGTGCTCTTTTCAGAGGCTGCAGAGAACAGTAATATCTTTAATCTCAGTTTATTTTGGCAGCTCTGAAAATATAAGAGAGCAGCAGCAAACTGACCTGCGAAGATACCACTTCATTTAAGAAGCTGAGCTGGCCTGGATAGCGATGCACGGGTTTCACTCTAATTCCTGCTTAACTGTCTCTCTTCCAGGGATTTCTTCAGTGCCAACACCTTCACCCCTTGGACCTCTAGCAGGCTCGCCCGTCATTTCTGCCACCACCACTCTGGGGATGCCCGTTCCAGCTGCTGCAGGCGCTCAGCAGTAGTGATGGGCTCTGTCTCCTGCTGCCTGAGCTGAGTCAGGTGGGGAAGAGGTTTCCCCCTCCACCTCTCCTCAGGACGCAGCTCGTGCCTGGCAGGGGAAGGGAGGGGATGAACGCTTTGGAGGCACCGTGTCTGAACTGTTGCTTGTGGATTTATAGTAGTTCAGTCATTATATACAAAATTATTATAGGCTGATTTTTCTTTTTTTACTTGAACTTTTCGTAACTCAGGGGATTCCCTGAAAAAATACCTACAGATGGAATATTTCTCGGACAGTTTTTTTCCCCCCCAAAAAAGTACTCTTCATTTAAGAACAAAGAGGAATCAACAGCATTTCCAAGCTCTTGCATCCTGCTGGAAATCTCTTCTCTTCATGTTCCCACCATTACTCCTCCATGAGCCTACACCTTGGGGGATTGTGCTGTTCTCCAGAGACTACCAAACGAAGTCTTCGTGAGGCAGGGGAGGGGGATTCTTAAAGTACCACTCACTTAAACCCCATGTCCTGCATATGATTCAGCCAGGGTACACTGAGGAGACAATTCCAGTATGGAGAGGTGGTATAAGTTTAAAAGGAGTGAGTGCAGATAATGTCTGAAACCTTAATTGGATTGAATCATGTCTCCTTAGGAGCCAACCAGAATGCCAACTCGCCCCCTTGCATGTAATTTTAGTCTTAAAAAATGAAGTTACTGATCCAATTGGAGTCCTTGCCACCTCGTGAGAAAGGTGCTCCTGTAGAGTAAGCCGTACTCTGTAATCAGTCCCGTTTTCATTGAGGGTTCTTCCTGCCATTGCTTGGCTTGGATCTCTGGAATTAGTTTGTTATTGGGTATATTGTTTTTAAATTGTTTATATAGGTTTCAAGCTGGTGGCTACTTAAAGCTGGAAAAATCAGACTGCGCCAAGTCCGATATCACATCTTCACCCACCATCCCCTCCCTCACGTGCCATGTGGTGAGAATACCAGTTACCTCACAGTCTTGTAAATATGCACTGAGAGGAAGGAGCGAGCAGACGTTAACTTAAACTGAAATGGTAGATCAGTAATTGTGGACAAATATTATCATTGACAACGGAAAAGCACCCTTGTTACAGCCCTGCTACCCCTTGCTGTGTATATATACTTTGTCCTTCATATGTGAAAGATCCAGTGTTGGAATTCTTTGGTGTAAATAAACATTTGGTTTTATTTATCGAGGTTAGATTTAAGTTCCCTGTGTAGAGGCCTCCCTGAGGTGGTGGTGCACTTTGACACAGGAGTGGCTGACAGCCCCACGTGTGCTGGGGAGGCCATGTCCCCGTTCACACGCACCTTGCATGGTGAGCAGTGCAGAGGAGCTGTACACAAACATCACAAGCCAAAGTATCTCCTGAGAGAAGGACCATTTGCCAGAAAACCAAAACCATCTCCTCTTCTGTCTCAGCCCTGATGGATGGGGAGTTGTGATGCTGAACCAATTCTTAGTTTTTTGCGTGTGTTGCCATTCACTGGGTTTCAGTGACTTGGTTTCAGTCATGTAACGCTTGTGGAGCTCAGCTGGAGCAGCTGTATGCACAATGCCACTGGTCCCTCTTGGTGACCTCCCATCCTAAAGCCTGGGCATTGAGTGCTCTTTCCCCGTCCTCAGCAAGTGCTGAAGCCTTGGCCTTCAGCTCTGGTGTCTCCCCTGAGCACCTGTCCTTTGTTTGTTCTTTGGGGGTGATGGCCACGTACTGCCATGTCGGTTAATTTTGCAATGTGGGGTGAGCCAGTGGGCTGGGTTACTGACGGAGGAGAAGCAGGGCAGGAGAACGCTAAATACTGCCCCCTTTGAGGATCACTGCTATGGGAGAGGAGGTTTTTCACGCACACCGGGCTAGCTTTCTCCTCCCTGACTTCATCCAGTGCAAGCACGTTGTACTTTCCTATCCCAGCATGATGTGAAAGTGGGGCTGTGCTATTACCTTGAAGTGCTGTAATGTAAAAGCACCCAGCATGACAAAAATACACCTTGTGGTTGTTCGTACTCGGCTGTGAGCTACACGGGACGATTCACCCCGTCCTTCTCTGTTATTTCAATAAAAACCTTAATAAGAAGGTGCCAACGCAGCGGGTGGCAAACACGTGCTGCGCGCTCCCCTCTGCGCATGCGCAGCCGCGCCGCACCCCTTCTGCCCACGTGATCCGCCTCAAGGCGCTGCGCCTGCGCATTGAGGCGCCGTGACGTGCCGCCCGCGCGCCGGCGGCGGAGGGGCGGGGGGAGCGGGCGGGGGCGGGACGGGACCGGAGGGCGCGGGGAGCGCGGAGCCCCAGCCCGGCCCGGTCCGGTCTCCGGCCCGGTATGCGCCGCAGCGCCCGGGAACATGGCCCGGCGGAGCCCGCCGCGCAACGGTGTCGGCGGCCACGGTACGGGCTGGGCCGGGCCTGACGGGCGGGGGGGGGGCACCGATTCCTCCGAGGCGGGTGGGGGCTGGAGCGCCCCCTGCGGGCGCGGCGGCGCCCCCTAGCGGTGGGGCGGGGCTCACCGCTGCTCTCGGAGCCGCCCCGGCGGGGGCCGGCCCGGGGGGATCCCGGCGGCCCGAACCCTCCGCTGGGGCCCGCTCCCCCCGCCGCACTGGCACCGTTCCTCGGCGCGGGAGCGGGCTGCCCCGCCAGGCCGCGGGGAGCAGCCGGGGCTGCGGTTTGGCCGCTGCCTGACTCGAGGCCGGGCCATTGCGTTCTCGGGGCTTCGCTTTTCCAGGCCGCCCATCACGGCAGTAATGGGGGGGGGGGGGGGCCCNGGGGGGGGGGGGCTCTGCAGCAGCGCCGGGGCTGGCCCGGCCTCGCCAAGCGTTGGGCAAGTGCCGGTGTCTGCACGTTGTTTCGTCCGTTGGGAACGTAAGGCTGCTTCCCTCTGTGGAACCGCACTGCGATGCGGGCATCCGCACGCCGGCAGGTGCTGTGCTCGGGTGCTCGTCCGTGAGAACTCTTCCAGGTGCTGTTTTTAGCCGTGAAAGTAAATAAATTCCACTTGCAGCTGGTCGGGTGGACCTTTCATGATGGTACAGTTTGAGTTATGGTGTGGTAAGCCCCCGCGCTCTGAGCTTGCGTTTCTGTCTCTCCTTCAAAGTGTGACTGATGCTGTGAGTGAACATTTTGTGGTTTTGAAAATAGATATTTTTTTTTTTTAGTACTTGCAGCTATTGTCTGCTGTACATTTGAACAGTGTAAATACTTGGGTATTTGCCAGTAAATCTTAGAAGAGGAGCCTGCAATATGCTCTCCTTCCTTCATACTCCTTAAGTTCTTTGTGCGTGAACAGGAGTTCCTTCTTCCACAGGCTTTGTCTCCTCCTTCCCGAGGCTTCGGTATGTGACAGCCCAGTGTCTGCGTGTTGCAGGCGATAGGGAACCACCAGCTGAGTGGAGCTGGTTTCTGTTTGTGTGCAAATAACTTTGCTTGCACAAGGGGCGGGAAAGGAAATCAAAGGAAATTGTGGTCACGGGGTGAGCGTTAGCAGCTTTAACATTACCAGGAACTTGGTGCGCAGAGGGGAGTTGGAGAGCTGTCATAGGCTGTTACAGCTTGTTTTCATCCAAAAAAGTGTTTGAAAAGAGTACTTTGAGAAGGGACAGCATCCACCGCTTGACCTACTTAGCATCTGTGCGTGAGCAGCCTGCCGTCCTGCTGTTTCCCATTCAGATGCCGCAGAAAGCGGTGCTTCCAGCCAGGCACTTACACGCAGCTCCCCGGGAGCAGGGAGAGGGCTGGGGCAGTGTCAAGACACTGGAGGTGCCACGTGGGCAGAGGAATGCGCTCCCCGAGTTGCTGCCGAGAGGGTGCGGCATTGAGAAACAGCTGTTTCTCCATCAGGATCCTTTTAATTCCTCCCACCTCAAATCCGACTCGGACACGTCGCTTATCAGGCGAATCCTGTTTGGATCCCAAGAGCAGTTGGGTCTGTCGGCAAAGCCTTTAAGTAAAGGCAGCGTGTGTGGCCTCATCCTGCTCTCCAGCCCCGCGGCTGCTCAGCAAAGCGTCATTAGTGGAAGCTCCTCCAATGTGGGATATCAAGTGGCTCTCAGCCACCTCTCTTCTTCCTCACGTGAGGCAGCGGTGAGAAATACCACGATGCAGTGTGAAATCATGTCCCTTCTCAGCTCCCCGGGAAGCGCTCTTGTGTCTTGTAAGTGCAATTAACCCATCTGAAACCAGAGCACTGTGTGCTTTGTGCGTTGTTCCCTTCCCTACCTGCCCCCAAGTTCATGCACTCCACAAAACAGTGGTATTTGTTTAATACTGGCTAACCTGTGCGTGTACTAATAGCTGACAAGTTTGTATTTGTTGGGAGGGAAGTCAATATGCTTGTGATTTGTTAACTCTGGTATAATTGTGCCCTTTCTTGTGACTGTTTCTGCCAGTGGAAATGCTCACACTTCTCCCTAGGATGGTTGCATCCAGGAGCCGCTGCCTAGCTGGGAGTTGGTAGGAACATGAAGTCCTGGTCTTAGGAAACACTTGACACCTGAGCTGGCAGCTGCGTCAGAGAGCAAACAGTTGCAGGATGGCTTTGCATGACCGTCACAGTCCTGAATGGAGCTGTGATCTGTTGGAGAGTATGGGAGCCGAGGGCAAGGGGTCCACTCAGGCAGCAGTGGCAGCTCCCGTGTCAGGAGGAGCAGCGGTTGCCTCCCAGGGTGGGACCAGCGGGGTTGATAGGGAGGTGGTGGAGGTGCCCTGCAAGCTGTGAGGTGCCCCCGATGCTGAGCCTGTGGAGATGGGGACAGTCAGTTGCTGGGTCACCCGCTGGGGTCCTGCCTAGCCTTTCCTGGCTGGACATGTGCTGACTGTCCCGTGTCATCTCCCTTGATGTGTGTATGACACTGCATGAGTGGATTTTGCCCTCCCTGATCTCAGTTGCTGCCCCCCCATGTGCTGACATTGGCTATCAGCTTGCCTCTTTGTGGTCTTCTTACAGACTTTGATTCTAAGAAGAAAAGAAAAGTGGCGGAAATTTATCAGGCTCTGAACAGCGACCCCATTGACGTGGCTGCACTCAGACGGATGGCAATCAGTGAGGGGGGGCTCTTGACGGATGAGATTCGTTGCAAAGTGTGGCCAAAGCTGCTAAGTGTTAATACAGACGACCTGCCCCCTCTTCCAGGTACGAAACAGCCTGGGCTCAGGTGCTTTGGAAGAACAGCTCGGTGATCTCTGTGCATGCTAGAGGAAGGATCGCAGAGGCTGAAGCATGTGCTTTTGACCTGCCTTTTCCCTGCATACACTGGTGCGTTTCCCACCAAGCTCTTGTGCGAAGGGGACTCGTGCTGCAGCATGAATGCCGTAGCTTTGCATGCTATGTTGTATGTAAATGGCAGATTTGGAAATACACAGCTTCCTAAAAACAACATTTCCATTGTGCTGCAAGGGTGTTGTTATCTTTAGTGACAGTGATGGAAATTAGTTCTCTGTGGATGCGGTTGGTGTGGCCCTGAGCAGTTAGCTGGCATGGGTAAGTTCATCTGCAGCAGAAAGTATCAAACTTAATTTTTATTGCTCCCATGGAAAGGTGGCTGTGCTGAGCCTTGGCTTGGCCAAAATTCTTTTGAGGTATCCCTTCCAGGAGTAGATGAAGCAGTTTGTTGCATGAAGCACATATGGTGTTTGGCCAGAGCAGAAGCAGAGAAAATTACCTTCCTGATGAGGTACCTGCATGGTTTTTAAACTTTAGCAATGCAGAAGCTCCAAGTCCTGTAGCTTTTACAGTCATTGTCCCCAGGACAGATTTTGTTGTTGTTCCTGAACCTGTGGCCATTCAGAAGTGTGCATCCCGCCACGTCAGTCAAGAGCTGGAGTACGTTAGGTGATCAGAGCTGCTGGAAGACAACACTTAATTTCACATGATCACATAGATAGTTCAGTGTGCCAGCAAATTATTTTCTCTTCTGTTTTAACCATCTTAGCTACCCATGGGTAGTGTTTTCTTCTGAATTATTTCTATTTAATAAACCACTCTTTGTGGTCTCCACAGCATATCATGCCTTGCTGCTGCTGAATACACTTTGAATTGCACAGCGAGATCGTGGAGCAAAGGTGTTTCCAGGAATGCTGGGAGTGGTGTCAGTTTAAGCATTTTAATGTATGTTGTTTGAAGAAATAAGTCTCGTTTCCTCACACTGAAGTGCCATTAGTGTCAGAATGCGCAGCAGTGAGGGGATAGGGCTCGTGTGTGATGTAGAAGAAAGGGGACGTACGATGGGGTAGCGTGTCTGTGTGTGCAGCCTCATCCTCCTGCCTTCAGCAGGGTTTCACCCAGCTCTCTTCCCGCTACCTTTGCACTACGCAGTGTTAATCATATTCCTCTCTTTCTCAGCAGGAAAGGAGCTGCGAGAGGACAATAAAGATTACCAGCAAGTGTTACTGGATGTGCGGCGATCCCTGCGCCGTTTCCCACCAGGTGAGAGGGGATTCTCCTCTTCCCACTCTGCCAGGGGAAGGTCTGTGCCATGGGACTGCCTGGCTCAGACCTTACTCAGGGGGTTGCAGTAGGTGATGCTCCGTTGCTCCAGGAGCCTGAATTCCAGAAAGCCTTTTCCTTGTGAGCTTACAGCTGCTTCTTCATTCAGTGGAGCCATTCTGCAGTTATTGGTTTCCTTCAGCTGCCTGTGCTACAGCTGGTTTTTGGTGTGGCTCTTCCAGGGTCACTCTTCCCCCAGCCCTGCTGAGTCCCTCTGCCAGCGGGCTGGTACCATCGAACAGTTGCAGCACAGAGAGGCCCAGATCCCTCCTGCCTCTCACCTGTTGTGAACAGGGTGAGATTAGGATAGATGGAGTGCTTGAGAAATGTACCATTTGCTTCAGTTTATTTTAGACCGTGGTCTAGCTCAGGGGCATGGCAGGCAGGTTTTTTCAGTGGTTAGAACAAATTCTGGTGTAAACCAGTCTCAAAATCAGGTTCGTGCACCAAATTTAAGAGAACTCTGAACCTTTAGAAGCAAAATGTTTCTGCAGTTGTTTTGTTCCAATGGGTGGCTGGTGCCTCGTTGTGCTATTTATAAGACATTTAATCCAGCAGCTATCTAACTCTGCAGAGCAGTCGTTATTTCTGGCCAGAATCTGCTCCCTGCTTCTGCTGCTTTTATTTTACATAAACAGTTGATTCATTCTGATCCTCTTTCGAGTGCGGATACTGCGTGCAAGCCTGATTCCTGAAGGGTCTGCTAGTATGGCTTTTTTTGCCCTTGAATGGCAGCCTCCTGCCTATTTTTAGACACATTAGTGGAGCAGGGGAAAAGGAGAACTTTGTCATTGCAGGATCTCCACTGGGACTTTCTACTTGGCCTTTGGGCATTTTATCTGTTGACGAGGACTGCCAGAAACTGGCTGCAGCTCTGCATGGCAGGAACAATGTTTTTCCTGTGACATCCTGTCCCTAAACAGGTGTTGTTAGCGGGGGACCAATATAAAGTTGTGGCAATGGTGGCCTCGCAATCTGATGCAGTTGGCGCAGTTTCTGTGAAAATGGGTCCTGTTTAATTTTTTCTAGAACCCCTGGGAAATTAAAAATGATTAAAATGTCCTTAGCAGTGCTGGATGTGCGGTGCAATTCACTCTTCGCAGCACTGTACAAACCTCAGTAAACCCTGCTCCCGTCCTCCATGGTGACTTCCTCACAGGTAGGGGCACTGCAACTCTGAAGATTAAACAGCCTAACAAGTGGCCAGCTTCCCCTGGGCCATCAGAGTTTTGAGGGGCAGGGTTAGGCCTTGGGATATTTTTTTTTCTGCTACTTTTACCTCCCTCCCCTTTGCACCATGTCCCTTTGGATCAGGCAGGTTGGTAAATGCACAGGTCCTCTCCTTGCGTACCACAGCTGTGCTCGCTCCTGCGGCAGGCACCGGTAGGTGACACAGCCTGTCCTACTGCCACCTGGTGCTGTCCCCACAGGGATGCCGGATGACCAGAGGGAGGGCTTGCAGGAGGAGCTCATCGATATTATCCTCCACGTCCTCAAGCGCAACCCCCAGCTGCACTACTATCAGGGCTACCATGACATCGTGGTCACCTTCCTTCTGGTGGTGGGGGACAGACTGGCCACAGCTCTGGTGGAAAAGCTCTCCACACATCATCTCAGGTACTCAGCGGGCTCAACTGGGAGGGAGGAGCTACCTGTGTGTCCTCAAGCCTTGGGGACACCTGTGCAGATGGGGGTGGCCAAGAAGGCAGAGCCTTGGGTTAAGGCCAGGTCTGTCATGTCCATACCCAGAGGGGTGCTGTGAGAGAGCAGTGTGACCACGCGATAGCACCTGGCTTTGCAGGCAGTTGTGCTCTGCGGAAGGGATAATTGAAGGCTGTCAGTTAATTTGTAGCATCTCTTGAAGTTGAAAAAGCCAACGCACATGCATTATTGATAGTTCTGTGGCCGTCTCTGCTGTCAGGGCCTCTGCGGCTCCTGGGAGCTGGCTTAGCGCAGTGCCTCCCACTTAGCCTTATACAGCCCTGGGCAGTGTGGTCTGTACCGCCAGTGTCCTCAGCCCCAAGTCGAATTACTTTTCTGTTTGTGCACCGAAGTGAGAACAAGCCTTCAGCTGGGGAGTGGTTTGGAGGGGTCCTCCCTCTTCTCCCAGATGGGGACTTAGGTTTTGGGTGCTGGAAAGGCTTTACAGTTCACGCATGAACTGCAGCAAAATAAGAAGTGTCAGCTGACACCAGCGTGATTGTCTGGGTCCGGGTTTTCTGTGCACATCAGCCCCGTGTGTCCCAGATAGGTAGGAAGGGGGCTGTCCCAAATAGACAGAATTCCTTGGGGCTGGAGGCCACCCTGGCAGCAAAGCCGTTTATTGCAAGTACGTTTATTTACCTCTTGGTTGCCTCCCTGGAGGGAGAGCTCACTGACGTGATTGCTTGACAGAGCTTCTTTTAAATCTTTCCTCAGGGATTTTATGGACCCAACGATGGATAATACCAAGCACATTTTAAATTACCTGATGCCCATCATAGACCAGGTGAACCCTGAGGTGCATGACTTCATGCAGAGGTACGCAGACGTTCCCTCGGAGTCTCATAGCTCTCCCCTGCCAGTCTCATGTTACTGTTCATGGGGCCATTTGCACCAGCATGTCCCCAGCACCACAGTGGCTTTTTCAGAGTGAGTCAACACAGCCCACAGCTAACAGTGACAGTCCAAAGCCATGTGGTACTCTGCTTCCGCGCAGACCCAAACCTATGCTGCCTGTCTTGAGGGGTTTTAAACGGTGTCGTCTTCACCCCAGTGATCTGCAGCCCATATTGGAAAGGCTGGGGGAATGCAGATGGTGTCATGCAAAGCTGCCACGACTGCTTCACATGCCCGGTTTTGTGGCTGCTGTTGCCTTGCTGTAGTTTGCTGCTAGTTCTGGGGATAATTCCCAGTTTGTGAAGTAGGGATGCAGAAGCATAGTCTGGGCAGAATAAAGCAGAAGCAGGAAGATGAGTGGGAAGGTTCAGTCCAGAGTCCTTTTCTGGACAAGTGTGTCTGTTACATTTCGTGGCCAGGGTGTCTTTGGGTACCAATCTTGATTGCAAACTTCCAGAAGTTAGTAAGCCTTTAGGGTGGAAAGGAATCTGAAAAGTTGAATGTGGTGCAGGACTTCAGGTGTCCTCAGGTCAGCGTGCAAGTGATGTGGTACATCATACGTTCAGGTTCCCCTGAAAGCAGACCATTTGAACCTCTACTATGGACCCTAATTAATGCAAGATGGGTAGTATTTTGCCTTGGGGTTGTAGCAGAGGTGCAGTTCACGGATCTGGACTGAGCTCTGAATGCTCTACCGATAGCCAGGTCTGTCTCCCCTCCCAGGCATGGCGGTGTGGTGCAGCGATTGCCTGGGAGCATTTCAGTGCTGTTTCCAGGCTGCTGGCAGTGGCTGACCTAACAGCACTTTCTCTCTGTGCAGTGCGGAGGTGGGAACCATCTTTGCTCTCAGCTGGCTGATCACCTGGTTCGGGCACGTTTTGTCTGACTTCAGGCACGTTGTGCGATTATATGACTTCTTCCTGGCTTGCCATCCGCTGATGCCCATTTATTTTGCTGCTGTGGTAGGTATTGGCCAGAGTGGTGTGGGGATTAACTGAACCATTGTAAGGTGGCGGTAGTTTGAGGCTGCAGAGGAGGGGCCTGGCAAACCCAGTGCTGCTACTGTCCCCGACTGCACCCTGCTCTGCACAGGACCCTGAGGCCAGCGATCCTGGCATCCAGGATTGCTCGAGGCAGCCTAGGGGTGTGCAGATCTTCGGGCTGTTCCAGTTCGGTGCCATGGAGGCAGTGTGACCTGGTGTTTTTCTTTGCTTTTGTGTGCTGGCCCTGCTGCTGGGCGCTTGATCAGGTCCTGGGGAGCCTGTCTGGCTGGGGGCAGCCCTGCACTGTGCATCCATATGCCTTTTCTCCTATGAGGGGTCAAAACAAATCTCTGAGGGCAAGCTGCAGAGTGAAGCCCTGCTAAGATTCTGCCTGTGTCTCTGACCTGCCAGTAGCAGGCTCTGCTCAGGAGACAGACATAACTACCCAGGAAGGGGCTTTCCGCGGTCCCAGAGTCTTGGGAAGGGTTTGGCTTTTCTCTTCCCAAACGGGGCGTGCTTCACTGCAGTGCATCCCCTTGAGGATGGGCAGGTCTTTCAGCGGGAAGCGAAATGTTTTTCTCTTCCGGCTCTGACCTGAGTGCCAGCGAGTGACAAGGAGTTGTCCCTGCTTCCCTGGCTGTCCTCAGTGCTCTTGCTCTTCTCTGCAGATCGTGCTGTACCGGGAGCAGGAAGTTCTGGACTGCGAGTGCGACATGGCGTCTGTTCACCACCTCCTGTCCCAGATCCCACAGGACCTTCCTTACGAGACTCTGATTAGCAGAGCTGGGGACCTTTTTGTCCAGTTCCCACCATCTGAACTTGCCAGGGAGGCAGCTCAGCAGCAGGCTGAACGGTGAGTGCAGGGCAGCCCATGTGCCCACATGTTCTGTACACCCCCTTGCCAGGTCCTGCTTCCTCGTGAAGATCTTCCTCCCTGGCAGGAGGCTGATCCCAAAGGCGAGCTGAGGACACACCTTGACCAGTTTCTTCTCTTGCAGAACTGCGGCTTCCACTTTTAAGGACTTTGAGTTGGCATCAGTGCAGCAGAGACCAGACACTGTGTTGAGGCAGCGCTTCAGGGAGCGGCTCCGAGGGGAGGAGCGGACAAAATCCATCTTGACAAAGCCAAGGACCAACCGCTTTGTCAAGCTGGCGGTGATGGGGCTGACGGTCGCGCTGGGAGCAGCTGCCCTGGCCGTGGTGAAGAGCGCGCTGGAATGGGCACCCAAGTTTGAACTGCAGATTTTTCCCTGAAGCCAGAGGAAGGGCCTTCCCTGTCACCACGTCCTTCCCTGGTGGGAAGGAGTGATTTTTGACGAAAGGACATGTCCGGAAACAATCTCTCTGAAGATTATTTTCTATTCTTGTTGCGTCCTGTGACGCCTTTGGCCTTTGCAACAGAGACTGATGGGAACCAGCCCAGCAGGATTGTTTCCCACACCAACACTCACCTTGTTCTCTCCTCCCCGCGCAGGGGTGAGCAAATGGGCCACCATCTCGTGAGGAACTGGAGGTACGGACGAGTGAGGCTCCTCAGGCTGCGCACAGGTGACTGTATGAGTGGAGAGCTGTGCGTGGGCTATGCTGAAATGATCCCTTGTTCTCTGTTGAGGATAATTAGTGTGAGTGAGGGCAAATCCTCACCCGGAGGAGAGCATCATGGCAGGGTTTGGCCTGGGCACGCGTGTGTGTGGGGGTGAGGGGCTGTTACACTCCTGAGGAGCAGGGGAGCCCTCTGGCTCTGCATCACTCCTGTCTGCAGGCTGCCAGCACACCCTGCTGTCTGCTTTCAGCTTCACCAGTGGTCTGACCCTTCCCCTTCCTATAGGCAACCTCTGAGTAGAGCCAAACCTCTCACAAACCCCTGCCAACACCCTGCTATGAGGTTGTCTCCAGCATGTAACACTCCCTGGCTCCTTTTGCATCCTCATCCTTGCAGCCTGATCTGTTTACAGGAAAGAAGGGCAGGGGACGAGCAGACCTGCGGGACTGCCAGAGGGAGCTTAGCTCTTGGTCGCTGGGGCTCCTTCCCTGGTGGTTGCGCGATTGTATCTTGGGTCAGTGAGGTGAGAGACAAGTGCCACTCACCCTGCCCAAGGTATGTGCTGTCATGTGCCAGATTGCATCACCACAGGAGTTAGTGGCACCAGAAACACCCGTTGCAGACTTCTACAGCTCCGCAAGCAGGCTCTAAAGCAGAGAAAGGCTTTTTCCACCTTGTGAAACAGTTTGCACAGGACAGAAGTCATTCTGGTAGGAAGTCTGTCTTAAATCTCCCCCATGAGCCAATCAGACTTCAGCGTCAACCCTCAGAATAAAGCGAGTGAAGGATTTTCCCAGAAGGGCCACCCCCGACCCCTGCATAGCTCCCATTTCCCCATCCAGTCCCATTAACAGTCCTAGTGCTCCCAGCCCTCCAAGCTAAGCAGCAAATCCCTCTAGACAACTCAGTGTCCCACTGAGACGAAGCCAATAGACACTATATGCCTCTACCTCTCCCCTGAGCTGCTAAACCTCCCGCAAGTGCCCTTACCTGTCCCTTACAGCCCCCACCCAGCTCCCCCGCTGTTGCTGTGTTGTGCCCGAAGCCATCTGTGCCATGCCCAGGGGCTGCACACCTGAAAATTAGGTGTTGGTTGAAGAGTTAGGGATTTCGGGATAGAGAAGAAAACTCGTGCCCTGCAAAGCTCAGCCCCCTCCTGTCCCAACCCCCTGCCTGTCAGTTCTTAACCGCCTCTTGGGTAGGTTCTACGTTCCCCTGCGGGCCCTTGGTCTCAGAGCAGCCAGGCCTTTCTGACCACTGGGCTGGCTGGGGGGCATGCAGGCAGTCGTCACACCTGACCTGTGTTTCCATAAAGCTCTGAGCAGAGCCTCTGCAGGCTGGAAGCCGGAGCGTGTGAATCTGCTCTCGCAGAGGCAGGGCAGGGAGACCTGTTCCTCTGCCACTAGCTGGTGCCAGTGGCTGGCTCACGGCAGGGCTGTCCACGTCACTGGTGAGAGCCAGGGACTGCTCACAGGTCTCCTCTCCCAGCGTGGTTGAATGCAGAGGCGGTTTATGGGCCCTCAGCACCGCCCCCCCAGGGCAGCAGCAGCATGGGATGGAGGGCTGGGGGACTTAGCACTTTAGAAACTTGTGGTGCAGGAGAGTCTGCGGTGGCTGCGGCGACCTGGCGCTGCTGCCGGAGGTCCTGGGACCTGTCTGTACACTCCCCCACTGCCCGAAGGAGGGGATGGCTGGAGCACCCCCCACCCGGCCCTGTGGGAAGCCCCCGTGGTCCCCCCACTCTCTGGCCATGATGCACTTTAGTTCTTGTGTTGTCCTGGGGGGAGGAAGGGCCTGGGAGGAGACAGTTGCTGCGGGTGCTTCAGTTACTCTGTACAAAGACTTATACATACTCATGTAAATGCAGATTTGTACAAACCCTATAACTGTAAAATAAACAGTTACTTAACACACTTCCTTCCCTCCTCCTGTGCCAGCAGGGGCCATGGCGTGGGACCGGGGGTGCCAGATCTGCTCTCGTGGCACCCCACAGCCTGGCACTGGCACATCCCCGCAGCAGCCAGGCCGGCTCTGCGGTCACTGACCTGCGTGGCCTCGTGCCCAGCAGCCCCGTGGGAAGAGGAGCAGGGTGGAGCCAAATGGTGCTTGCGTACCCCCGTTGCTGTTCTTCTTCCATCTGCCTGCCTTTGGTTAAACGCCAGGACTTGCACGTGCCGTCGGCTCTCCGTGGTGTCCCCCCCCATCAGCGACACGGTGGGCAGAGCGGGGCTGTAAATAGCCTGACCTCACGGCCCCTTTTGCACCCCGGAGGCGGGTGCCCGGCTGTGGGAGGAGATCCTGGGCACAGCCAGGGCACGGTGCCCATCGGCAGAAGCCCGGCTGTCACAGCTTCCTCTGTGCAGCGTCCAGCGGCCAGACACGCTCTGCTGAGCCGGGNCGCTTCCCCTGTGCAGCGTCCAGCGGCCGGACACGCTCTGCTGAGCCGGGTTGACGCAGCCACTTTCCCTGGGCTGGGAACAGGCTTTGCTCGGTAGCACAAGGCTGGCGGTTGTGTTTACCAGATCGGGCCAGGGCTATTTTTAGTTTCCTGTAGCTTCCTCTCTGGGAGCGATTTTCTCAAAGCCCTTTGGGAGGAAGACACAGGCAGAAGCCCNAGTTTCCTGTAGCTTCCTCTCTGGGAGCGATTTTCTCAAAGCCCTTTGGGAGGAAGACACAGGCAGAAGCCCGCAGGGTGTGGGGGGCTGGTGGGGGCTCAGCAGGGCGGAGGGTGGGCAGGGCTGAGGTTTTACAGCGAAACGAAGCCCAGAGAGCCAGCACTGCACTGTTCCTTGCAGCGTTACTGTGATAACGTGACACCCAGCTCCGGTATGCTGCCGGAGCGTGTGCCCTGCCCGGAGCCTGGACAACGAGTCCAGCGCCAGCCGAGGGGTTAAACCACCCATCAGAGTCCCTCATCTGCTGGTGCAGAGGCAGGGCCAGGCCTGGCCCTGGGCAGCTGCAGCCCATTTGGGACTCTGCAGAGAGAATAGCCCACAGGGAAATGTCACACATCTTTTATTTACCCCAAAAGAGTGAAAACAGGGAAATGGTGGTGTGTGCAAATACCCAGGTCCCTCCCAGGAGCTGTAGTGTGGGTGCAGCCTGGCACGCTGTGCCTATGCAGGCTGGACACGGCTTGGCACCAGGCACCGTGCTGAGGGTGGGGGCTGCAGCTTGTGTTCAATG
>RSEF01000020.1:9606407-9627563 GCA_003993805.1 Himantopus leucocephalus
GGGGACATCCAGGCCACTCTGGCTGACAAGGGTGAACCCTCCCGAGGGGGGGGCCGGTGTGGGAGCCCATGGGAACCGGGGATCAGGGTGGGAGCCTGCGGGCCGGTGTGGGAACAGAGGGTCACAGTGGGAGCCCGTGGACCACGCTGGGAGCCTGTGGATCAGGGTGGGAGCTGACGCACCTGGGAGGTGGGTGCTGGCCACTGGGAACGCCACATCCCCTTGGGAGCCCCATGTTCCCTGGGGACCGCACATTCCCCTGGGAGCCACGCACCCCCCTGGGAGCGACAAGGCGGCGCAGGAGGAGCCGGAGCCGTGGGCAGCAGACCAACACACTTTATTCCATAGTCACAACAGTCAGGATAACCGTTAGCCAAGCTCCCGCAGAGCCGGAGCTGGCCACATCGCACCCCCCCGGGACGGGACGGGGACCGGGGCTGCCCCTCGGCTAAAAGCCTATTTCTCCAAGACAACAGATACAGGAACCCTTCACTAACACGACACTACAAAGGTGACCCCAAGCGCTGGCGCCCATCCGCAGGCTGCGCCGGGGCCCCACTGGCTCCGGGGGCCCCTGGCCCGCTCGGCCACCGCCGGGGCGGCTTCTTCCTGAGAGAGGTTTGGTTTATTTTTATTATTCATTTATTATTATTATTATTCGCTTTGTCTCTAGTGATGACGGGATGTCGCACGCGCACGCACACACGCTCGCACACGCATGCCAGCCAGCACCGGGCAGCGGGGAGGCGGGGGGCGCAGCGGGAGGGGGCCGCACGCTGGGGGGGTCTCTAAGCACTACAACCACACAGCACAGAAAATCCACCACTGTCCACAACGGTTCTCCCCCAACAAACACACCCAGCGAGTCTCAAGAAAGGGGCAGGAGGGGAACAAGGGGGGGGACGGGGACACAGGGGGGGTACAGGGATGAAGTGGATAGTGTTGTGCTTGCGGCCGGGGCGGGGGGGGGCCCCGGCTCTGGCTCCGGTTCTGGCGCTGACCCAGAACCTGCTCCTGAGGAAACTTTTCGCCTGACAGTCCGTGGAGGGAGCACCCCGGCCCACGGGTGATGTGTGGCACACAGGGGACCGCTGGGACCCCGAGCCACCCGTGTCCCTGATGGGACCAGGAGATGCAGCCCCGAGAGCTGCAGGACTGGCAAAGCACATGTATGATATGAGACCCTCACCGTGGCCTCAGGCCCTGCCAGTACCTGGGGGGCTTTGGCTTCCCCATGGACGGGGATGGAGGGTGGGCGGCTGGCAGCCTCGGCACCTTTACCCAGCACTCCTGGCCACGGCGCAGGGTGGCCGCGCACCCCGAGAAGGCACCGAGGTGCTGAGCAAGATCTGTGCGCGTTGGAGAGCCCCGGGGCTGCGGGACCCTACGGGAACCCCAAACCCGGCTCACGCCTGGGAGGGCGCTTGGGGTGCTCCTGGCATGAGGCTGCCCGAGGGTGGGGAAGGCAGAGCCCCCCCCCTGGGGTGGCAGCGAGGCGGGAGCAGGCTGCCAGCGTGGCGGCTGGCTCGGCGCTTATTTGGCTTATTTGGATCTGGTGGGGAATGGCCTGGGGGGTGCAGGGACGGGGACGCGCTCTATATGGGGAACACGTGTCTGATGCGTGACGCCCACCTGCCTCCACAGGCTGGCACCCGCACCGGGGCTACTGAAACACCGCGGCTAACGCAATGCCGACACACACACGCACAGCTACCGCTACACACCGACACATCTACAATGCTGATGGCTGGCCGTCGGGGGGGCGCCTCGAGGGGACCCCAAGGCCACCCAGGACGGGGCTGGGGGACACCGAGCATCCCTGCGAAGGGCCCGGGGACACACCTCTCCCTGCGCCGCAGCGCCTGTCCCCGCGGCTGAGCTGGAGCCACCAGCACCTCTGGCAGCAGGGCCAGGCAGGTCCCCCACTCCAAGCCACCCTGGGGGGATGCCAGGACCCTGGAGGGGGGGAAATGCCCGTCCCCTGGTGGTGGCTCCATCCGGCCCCACAGCAACAGGCAGTAAAAGGGCAGCCCGTGACCGGAGGAACCAGCAGCCCCAAAACGGGGAGGCAGAGCCCTGGGGAGCGGGTGCCCCACTGCCCCCAGCACCCCACTGCCTGGGAAGGGTCAGAGGGACTTCCACACACCCACAGCCCCTGGGAAATCGGGGGCATGGGGGACCTCAAAGACTGCATCAAGCAGCCGTCCCTGCCGAGCCCAGTATAGCTCCTCCGGGTGCTGCCGGCCCTTGCCATGGCCACGTCCCCAGGGCTGGTAGCTCGGGGTGGCCGGGGTCCCAGCCGGCAACCCACACAGCACAGCCATACCTGAGCGCAGCCCCTGCCCCACAAATGCAGCCTGCGGCGGCCGCCGAGCCGGCGCTGTAGCCACGTGCTCCCCAGCAGCAGGAGGAGGCAGCTCCTTGCAGGAAGGAGCCATTAGGAAAAGCAAAGAAAAACCTGGCTGGAGGAGCCGCTGCGGCAGGACCTTCCCTGCCGGGAAGCTCCTTGGCAGCGCTCCGCTGGGAAGCCCCTGCTCTTGGCGCAGCCGGCAGTGAGGCACGGCGTGGTGCTGCGTGGAGGAGCACCGCGCCGGAGCATCGCCCACACACCATGCGCCCACCGGCATCAGCCGCCGCTGCTCTCAGCTCCGTTTGTGTTGTTGCTTAAGGCAGATTTCCCTCAGCATCCCTTCCCCGCCACCCCGCCCAGCACGCTCCCCACCGCCCCGGCAGCATCGCCCACCGCAGCCGGGCACGGTGGGACCCGGCTCCGCCGGCCAAGGTCAGCCAGATCGGAGCGGGTCCCATGTGGGCGCTGGGTCCAAGGCTAAATTGGGGGGTTGGCTGCTCCAGGAAGGGCTCGTCCCCGCCGGGGTTCGGGGTGCACAGCCGCCTCCGCACAACCGCCTGGCGAGAGGAACAACACAGCCTCCCGCCACCACGTGCGGATCACGTGTGCGCAACTTCGCTCTTCCCAAAGTCAGCGGCGGGGAGCACACGTGGCAGGGAAAGTGCAGGGAAAGAGCCGGTCCCGTGGGACACCGAACCCCCAAAGCCAGGGACCCCACAAACCGTGGTGTCGAGCAGGGAGGGCTCCACATGGCTCTGTCGCCCCCGGATGTGGCGCAGCCAGGGATCCCTCCCCAAGGGCTGTGACAAGGAAGAGGAGAAAATTGAAGACATGCTTTAAATGCAGTCAAAAAGCAAAAGGAATCGGCCATTCCCTGAGGAATGGGGAGAGCAGGACGGGCATTGAGAGCGGGGCCAGCACGGATGCTCCTGGAGAGCGGGAAGGAACACAGGGCAGCAGCCAGCGGGGAAGGGAGCGGCCGGGAGCAGCCATGGCCGGCAGCGCCACAGTGGCCAGAGCCACAGGGGGAAGGGGTCGGGCATTGACAATGAAAACCCAATTAGACGCTCGCATTTCACGGGCAAATAACCGCAGCAGCCAGCCACGCATCCCGTGGTTGCGAGGCGAGGACCGGACAGACGGACGGATGAGGAGTGGGTGTGTGCCGGGGGGATGGGGTGAGCAGGGAGCTCTGCCTTCCAGCGGCTTCAAGGCAAAATACCTGATTCCTGCATGTAAACAGCTGGTTTTGATTTTTTTTTCTGTTTTTTTTNTTTTTTTCTGTTTTTTTTTTTTTTTTTTATATATGACCTGATTGTGGGAAAAAAAAGAGCGTTACCTGCGGAGCGCGGGACTCAGTAGGTAAAGACCAAGTCCGAGATGCTGGACATGAGCCAGTCCCCTGCTATCATCTCCGTCACCTCGGGCGTGCAATAGTCCGGGAACTCGAAGTGCGAGGAGCCTCCCCGCGGGAAGAGGTCGTGGTCCTTGTCGAAGACGGACCAGTCCAGGGCACCGCAGGCAGCACTGGCAGGGGCCCGCCCAGGCAGGACCCCCAGCAGCTCTTCCTCCAGCTCCTCATCGGAGGAGCTGAAGGAGGAGGGAGGGGACCCAGCTGACATGGGAGAGGGGGACCCACTCTCTGGGGACCTCCCGGGCTCGGGGCAGGCGGCGGCGGGGCTTGAGGGTGCAGGAGGCTCCTGGGGGCCGCTCTCCCCAGTGGGTGCCATGTGCCAGGCGGCTGTGCCGGGTGCCGCGGGGCAGTCCTCGGCGGGTACCTCCGGCGTGGGCTCCTGCGGGGTGTCAGGTGGTTTGGTGGGCTGCCTGCGGCCGGCGGAGACACGGCCCAGCACGGAGGGCTTGATCTTCACCGGGAGCCGCGGGCGGGATGCGCCAGCGCCCACCTTGCCCTTTTTCCGAGGCCGGTACTTGTAGTCGGGGTAGTCGGCCATGTGCTTGAGGCGCAGGCGCTCGGCCTCCTTGACAAAGGGGATCTTCTCGGAGTCGTGGAGGAGCTGCCAGCGGCGGCCCAGGCGCTTGGAGATCTCGGCGTTGTGCATGTCGGGCCACTGGTCCATGATCTTGCGACGCTCGTGTTGCGACCACACCATGAAGGCGTTCATCGGTCGCTTGATGTGCCCGCTCGGCGTCTTGCACCAGGCGGGTTCGGCATCACGGGTGGGCAGCGGGGCGCAGGGCTCCCGCCGAGCCTCCGCGCCCCGGCCCCGCGTCCCACGCTGCACCATGCTGGGGACCGGGACCCCCCCACCGCCGCCGCCGCCGCCGCCGCCTCCTCCTCCTCCTCCTCCCCGCCCGCCGCCGCCTCCCCGCCCGCCGCTACGCGCCGCGCCGCGCCGCCCCCATTGTGCGGAGCGGGTGGCGGCGGCGGGGCGGGGCGCAGGGGGACGCGCCGGGGCCCGGGGGCGCACGGCGGGGGCGGCTCCGCCGGGGCGGCGGCCGCTGAGATGCTCCGGAGGGGCCCCCAACCGGCCCGGTGGTCTCCGAGCTCGGGGATGCTCCGCAGCGGTCCGGTCCGGGGATGCTCGGGAGATGCTCCGCACCGGCCCGGGGACGCTCCGCGCCGGTCCGAGGATGCTCCGGGATGCTCCGCGCCGCCCCGGGGTCGCTTCCCCGGTTGAGTCGGCGGATGCTCCGGTCGGGTGCGGTGCGGGAACGCTGCGGCGGGTGCGGGTCGGGGGTGCGCGGGGGCGGTGCGGGCAGCCCGGGAGCCGCACGCCCCCCGGTGCCGCTCTTATAGCCGCCGCCGCCCCGCCCCCGGTAAACACCGCCGCGCCGGTTCTGTCAATGGGAGGCACCGCCCCCCCCGGCCCATTGGCCGCGGGGCGGGGGGGAATATCCGGCTCCGCCAATGGGAGCCCTCCGGAGAGGGGTTGCTGGAGAGAATGGCAGGGCGACACGCCCCGGTACCCCCCGGTAAACCCGCCACGGCACCCCGGTAGCTCCCGGTGACCCCACCGGGGCAGCACAGCATCCCCGGTACCTTCACACGAGCGCGCCGGTACCCCGGTCTGGGCACCCCGGTACCTCCCCGTGACCTCCGGTACCCACCCGAGGACGCTTCAACTACTGCCAGTACCCACTGCTCCCCCGGTCTGGGCACCCCGGTGTCCCCGGTGTCCCCCACACCCGCACGTGGGCACCCCCGGGTGCCCCCCACACCCCTTACGGACACCTGAGAGCCGCACCCCGGAGCGGGCACGGCTTTCCCCGGTGCCTCCGGCAAAGCCCTGGCCCGGGGCAGCCCCCGTGCCGTCCTGCTGGGGCTTGCCGGCTCTCGCCCCTTCCCCGCCCGCGGCGTGGGAAGGACGGTGCCTTCGCGGACGCGTCCCCCCCCACCCGCCCCAGAGGCGTCTCCCCAGGGCTCAGTTCCCGGCGGGGACGGGGCCCGCCGGTCGGGGAACGTGCTGCCCACGGGGCGGCCACGCCGTTCCCCCCGGTGACACGAGTGGGGCCTTGTCCCCCCGCGGCGCGGCGTGGAGCGGCACGGCCCAGCCAGGCCACGCCCCTCCCGGCCTGGCCACGCCCCCTCCGCGGGGCTGCGGGCGACACCAATGGCGCGGCGGCGGCGGCCCTGTTACCCCGGAGACCGCGGGCTGCCCGCCAGGGGCCGCGCCCATTGGCTGCCGCCGCGGCGCGCGGGCCCGCCGCAAGGCGCGCCCCCATTGGCTGCCCCGTCGCCGCCAGTTGCTGTGGTAACAGGGGGCCTGGGACCGCGCCGCCGCCCGCGGCCTACCCCGGGCACAGCGGCCTACCCCGGGCACTGCGGCCTGCCCCGGGGCCGGCCCTTCCGGAGCCCCTGGGCCCTGCCCACGACCCCCCGGAGCCCCGCTGCCCGGGGAACGCCGTACAACCCTCCACCGCGGCTCCCCCATCGCACTGGGCCTCGCACGGGGCCTGGCAGCATGGCGCCTGCCCGAGTTGTTCCCGCCCGGTGCGGCTGGAGGCCGTGCCCGGCACCGGGCACCCGCCGCACAGCTCCCGTATGACCCTGGCTCCGCACACCTGCTCGGCCGTTCCCCCCAACCCATAAGGCTTCGCACCCGTTCCCGCCCGTTAGCACAGCGGGGCCCTGAGGCGGCTCCTCCGTGCCCACCGGCGTCGTGCACCGGGGCCGCTTTGCTCCGGGCTCTCCCGGTCGGCCGGCCCTCGCCCCGCGCTGCCGCCGCGGGCTCTGCTCCCTCCCAGCCCCCAGTCGCCCCTCAAGCGGCCGAGTCCCCGTCCCATGAGGCCCATCCCGCAGGGCTTTCCGGTCCGGCCCACACCCCAGCCCGGTGGATCCCGTCCCGCTGGATCCCAGCCTCGTGGATCCCGCCCCTCTGCCCCCGGGGCTCCTGCTGTGCTGCGCCGGGGCGGAGCCGGCAGGGGGCGCCCCCCCCTCCCCCGTGAGGACGGGCCCCGCCCGGCCTCCGTACCCGCTTGCTGTCGCCATGGAGACCGGCCCGAGGCCGGGAGACGGGGACGTGGGGTACGGGGGGTCCCCGGGAGGCAGGAGGATGGCAGGGGGACGTGGGGTATGGGGTATCCCCCCGGGGGGCAGGAGGATGGCGGGGGGGCATTGGTATGGGGGAATCCCGTTGGGCAGGGGGGCTCCCGATGGGACAAAGGAGCAGACGGGGGTTGTCCCCGTAGGGGACAGGCAGGAGGACTCGCCATGGGGCATGGGGGGGGGGGGCTCCCTATGGGGCGGGGAGGATGGGTAGGGGGCTCCCCGTGGGCAGGGGAGGTAGGTGAAGGTGGGCTTCACTAAGGGCACCATAGCCCTGGGGTTGTCGCTGCCTCTCTGCTCTGACTTTGGACCCGCAGAGGCTTGTCCGTGAGGACGGGCAGAGCTGCGGTGCTCAGCCTCCTCGCTGGGGTTACGCTTTTTCCTTCCAGAGCCTGCGCGGAGGTGGACGCACAGGGCCTGGTTCCGAGTATCATGGAGGAGTTAAAGAGAATAGTAAGTCTCATGTTCCAGTGGGATTTATGGCACTTACAGTGCTGTGGTTATAAACGCGTCGTCTCTCAAACAGACCTGAGACATGCTGCTGGTAAAGGGCACAAAGGGACACCTGGAAGCCCCAGAGGAGTTGCAGGGGGGAGTCGGAACTCTGAGTCACGTCAGAGAGGTCTCTGCTCACAAACCTCCTCTGACTCCTGATCTTTTCTGTGCTACTGTCGTGCTGAGTTTAGGATTACAGCAAATGGCAGAAGACAGAAGCAGAGGAGAGGAAATCTCCACCCCGCAGGGTGACTTTGCCACCACTTACCGATGAGGACAAGAAGAAGAAAGGGGAGAAGAACAAACCAGGTTGGGAAAGAGTCCCTTATACATTGCCCTGCTGCCCCTGGCCAGTGGTGCTGCTTTTGCATTAACCCAGTGCTTTCTGCTGGGAGATGTTCAGCAAAAGCCACAAAAAGAAAATTACCCAAGGGGAAATGCTGAGAATAAAGAGGGAGAACTAGAAAAGACCAGGGAGCGCTTTGTAGGCTCAACTCCTGGGCTGTAACTGCGAGCCCCTTTTGCTGGGGCTGCAGAATATTTGAATTCAGTCTCTCAGTTGTTCTTTATATTTCCCTCAGCCACATATGACAGGAGAGAGTAGATGAAACTGGACTGTGAAATAAACACAGGCCTCTTTTTTGTTTCACCAGTTGCATTTATGCTGAGTAAAAAAACACCCTTGCCTTCGGAGACATCATCATCCCAAGAGAAATACAGAAGTTTTACTCAGAGGAAATTAGAACTCAAGAAGGCTGAATTAGCTAAAACCATGGAAGAGATCAAAATTATCACGGTGCGTGCCCCAAATCCAGTGCTAGGATGTAGGCAGCAAATCCATACAGTTACCTCGGCTGCCTTTATGGAAGAAATTCTAGCAGCCTGACTCACTCTAGCAAAGTCGCATGTGTTTATTTATTAATACACTGGAGGTAATTATGCTGCTCTGCTTCATGCTGGTGAAATCTAACCTTGATATTGTCTATCAAGAAAAATTAAGAGAAACCAAGAGAGAGTCCAGACTGTAGCAGTAGGAGGGATGAGATTTTGGAAATGTGACCTGTTAGAAAAGACCATCGGTATCGGATTTTCTCAGTCTAGCAAAGAGAAAGTTGAGGTGAAGGACATCACCACAGCGTTTTAGTAGATGAAAGATGGTTATAAAAGAGACAGTGATCCTGCAGCTGGTAGTAAGGAACGTGGGAGAAGGAGGGTGCTGTGCGGGGGAAGTGCCTCAGCACTGAGGCTGAGGTTTGTTGTTTGATGCTGGGGTGGCCAGGGTCTTGTTGGTGCTGTTACCATAGGACAGGAATGTCATGGGGACGGCAGATGATGGTAAGAAACTTGGGGCAGGTGGGACTGATGGAATCCCCAACACTTTAATCCACAAATTCCTGTAGAATCTGACCAATGTGAAGAAAAATGCCATTGAGGAGCTGAAGCAGTGCAGTGCCCACCTGGCAGAGACCAACTGCCAGCTGATTAAGGACATCCAGCACACTGATGACAGCACTGCCAAGCAAGCAAGAGTCTTGCTGCAGCAGTATGAAGTATTTCAGGTGAGGCTTTAGGGTTGGCCAACAGACCCAATTAAGTAGAATTCAGAACTTCTCATTACTGCTTAATACTGGAGGAGGGTCAGGTGCTGCCCAGCCCTATCCACTGCACTGAGAGTGACTGGAGCATCCCCAGTCCTGTGGCGAGCTCCCTGATGCCCAAAAATCCCATGAGGTGCTCTTGTTTTGTGCCTGTGTTTTAAAGCCACGAGAGCACCCTCACTGTAACTGTCCCAAGCAACAGTAGTCACCCCTGTAACAACCCAAATACATCCCTTCATAATGTCCTTGGCTCCAGCTGGCTCCTGAAGCACCACTCTGCTCCCCAAGAGCAGCTCCGGTGCACAAGCTGGCACCAGCCACAGTGACGGATTCCTCTGTGCTGCTAATGCAAGCAACAGCACATGAGAGGAACAACAGGGGTGGTGTAGGGGGATGTTGCAGCGCTCTGTGGAATGAGCAGTGACTGAATTTCTCCCTATGCAGAGGGTGAAGGCAATGGTGCAGACCTTCAATCAAAACCAGCTGGACACAGCAAGGGCAGAGCTCCAGGAAATGGAAAAAACAATGGAAAAGAATCTGGGAAGTGAGTTGCTCACATTACTATGAAATGCAGTCTATACAATCGTATTACCTTTGCTTTTCATCTTATTAGGTTAAAGACACTGTGTTGATCTTATAAATGTCAAACAATTCCATTTCTGAAAATGAATCCCATTTGCTCTGTGGGTATGATCTTCCCGTCAGACTGTCAGGAGGGAGAGAGCCCTGTGACACCCGGCGGGCTGTGCTCAGGGGAGTTGGAAGAGTCACCTCCCTGGCAGCTGCTTGCACCGTCTCGCTGGGGCAGGATCTGGTCAAGGTGGTCTGACTTGAGGTGGCCGTTCCCACTCCCAATGGGATGTGTAATCTCTGTAGAGACAAGGGCTCAGGCAAATGCAGGACAGAATCCTTAGCTTAGTGAAGAATTGAAGCTCTGAAACCTCTGGGTTGAGATTTTCTGTTTTGACTTTCAATCAGAGCTACAGCAGCAGCTGGATGAAGTCACATCAAAGGTACAGGTTCTCCAGGATGAGCTCAGTGTCCTGCGGACCTACATTGATGGGCAGTATCCGGAACAAGCTGTCCAGATAGTCTTTCTGCAGCGCAGCATCCAGAACCTGAAGGAGCAACAGCAGGTACTGAGACTTCTCCTTCCCTGCAGCATTGCCAGGGAGGAAGGAGAGGGCAAGAGAGGGAGGAATGCAATGGTTACCTTGCCTAATGCTTCTGGTGGTTTTGTGCACTGCTTCCTGCCATTCTCAGGAGGAGATAGACAAGACAGAAAAAATGGGGAAGGCCATCTTGGAGGAACTGGAAAAGAAGACACAGGCAGAACAAGAAGCGCTATTACAGAAAGTCGTGGAGGTTTGTGGAGTTCATGTAATGTCCCAGCAAGGGGAATAAGTTTCTGGGAGCTGGGAGACAAGGCAGGGGCTTCCACACATGGCCCCGTAGCAATAGCACAGTGCAGCCAGCACCCAAAGAGTAACAACATTGCTGCTCCCCTCCTCATGCTGTAGTGGAGCTGTTTGTCGGGCTGGGAGGGTACATGAGAAGCACTTCTGAGTTGCTGCTGTAGTCTGATGTGTTGAAATATTCTCAGACTCACTCCTGAGAGTTTGCTGTGTGGAGGTGAGTGCACTGTGACCCAACATTCACCCTGCTTTTACGGTCCCTGTTTTATTACATTATTTAGGTAGCTGCTTTGCTAATTGGCTGTGACACCGCTGTGGCAGCACACATATATTTGTAATAAATTCATGAGGAAATTAAACTATATGCAGCATTATAGAGCAGGGACTGCTGTCGTTCTTCCCAAAATAGGAGGAATTCCTATTGCACAGTTCCTGCTTGCATGATGTTCTAGCACTTTTCTTGGGTTAGCAGCTTGAAGACCACTAAGAAAATATTAATTACCTACTCCATTTACAGCCTGCTCTGATGCAGAACTGCTATACCCTTTT
Organism: Himantopus leucocephalus; assembly: GCA_003993805.1. Classification (NCBI taxonomy): domain Eukaryota; kingdom Metazoa; phylum Chordata; class Aves; order Charadriiformes; family Recurvirostridae; genus Himantopus; species Himantopus leucocephalus. Next base: position 9,617,322 of record RSEF01000020.1, read on the forward strand.
ACAGGTGAATTTATAAGCACAGGGGATATAAGTTACCCAAGCAATATTAATAAGCTTTCCCTGGGAAACTGAACTGGATCTCTTGAGCTCCTCAGTCTTGTTCCATTATCAGTACAATGTGATCTCAACAACAGTCTCTTTCTAGAGCTGGAGCCCAAACCCTATTCAAGCAGAAATAATTTTCTTGAAGGGTGTTGCCAGAGGACGTGGCCAGCATTGGCACCCAGCAGTGGCAGGGTTTCATGCTGGTGGTTACTGGGGAGTTTCTGCAGCTGGTTTTCTTCTCTTCACCCACACAGGAGAAGCTGCTGCACCAGGATGGGCTGAAGCAGATGGTGATAAACAATCACATTTTGCGATGTGGAATACTGAGGCAAAGGGAGGTGAGCGAGCTGGGGAAGAATCAGTGCAGTGCAGCAGAGCCAGCCACCCTCAGCCCTTGCCTTTCTTGAGAATTTTGTCTGCCTTAGTGGGGTACGTGCCCTTTCATTTCCACAGGAGTCAGGGGGCTGTTAGGATGTCCTGAGGGCGAGCAGTCCAGCAGGTATTTCAGGAAGCCTGTTAGGGGCTTACTTGCAGAAGGGATGTTTTCTAGCTCTGCTGTTTACAAAATCTCTAAAAATTTAAATTTCTGCTTCTACTGGCAAGTAAAGAACTCTTAGAAATATCATTCATTCAGATTATTAAGGACCTGGAAGAGGAGATTGGCGAGATGAAGAGAAGCATCCAGACACTCCGCCAGAGTGCAAGAGACCCAAGAAAGCTGATCTTTGCTGATGTTCTTCTCCACAGACCGAAGTAAGGCTGGTCAGTGGGCATGCACAGCCCTTTCTCTGTGGTCTTGGGCTGCAGAGTCTTTGGCACTGAGTGCTAATAACCTTACCCCACCATTTCTGCAGATGTCACTATTAAACCTACTCCCAGCCTGGGGTATTAACCACAGTTACACTGGGGAGACAGCTGCAGGGTCTTGTGGTCTTGCCTAAGAGCATCTAGGAACTAGCCATAATTCTACTACTGATACTTGGTCACATCACATCTCTTTTCTGGGCTTCCCTTTGTGCAGCTTGCAAGTGGAGATTATTAGTGGCTGCAGCAGGGGACAGTCAGGACCAGCAGAGCTTTTCAAGGCCCTTGTGCCTACACTGACTCTTACTTTATTGTTGTTTTCACTTTGTGATGGGGAAAAAAGACTGAGGGAAGGGGGCAGGCTCGTGAGGAGCATCCCTGTCGAGGCAAGTCTTGCCCATCTAGAGCCACCTTGCTGGTTGTATGAAATGGCACTAGCGCCCTGTGAGAACGAAGATGGGCTGCCATTTCCCTAATATGTAAAAAAATGTGTCGGCTGCATTGGCTGGCAGAAAAAAAGCAAAAATTTGTTATCTTTCTCACTGCTCTTTTCCTGCCCCAGTTCTCTGGTAGCTAATTACTTCCTGAGTGGAGGTTGTGGGTAATCCCCACTCCTGCTTACCAGTGTGTGCTGTGCTGATACTGGATATAAGAATTACAAAGCATAAGGTGAATCCTCACTTAGCGTTGATGGGGAGAAGGCCCTGCCAGCTTGATCACAGGAATACTGGGCTCTCCTCTCCAGGGGCAGACCCAGATGGGCCAAGTCTGTGGGCTGGAGCACACCAACGGCCAGCTGTGATGAGCTATTTTCCACCATACCCACGGCAGGCTGAAGACGTAACGCTGCCCTTTGTCCTGTGGCAGCGAGCTCCTGCCCAGGGCAGGAAAAATCACAAAATTCACAAATGATTTAGAGCTGCTGAGCTTTCTGTGCTCTACGCTGACCGGGGGTACAAACCTAAGAAAAAAATGCGTCAAATGTGTTTAAATGTCAAGTATGCTGTAGCCTGAAACCTGTAAGTTGTGTGCAGAACAGCGTGCGTATACGCGTTTATTTACATCAACTGCCTATACAAGTTGTTCTTGGCACAGAGACGTCTAGTAACGGAGTCATTCCTTTCCAGCGGGTCCTGCCACTGCAGGTGCGAGCCAGCCCCTCAGCTCCTCCACACCTCACGTGCACACAGGGGTTATTTTGCATTAAAATATCATCCCTTGGGATGGGCGGATGCTCGCCCAGCAACCCAGTGGTGGTGCGGATGACAAGAGGGCCTGGATCTCCTGCTCCAGGGGCCTGGGTTTTAGCTGGAAGCCAGGTATGGCTGCAGCGCTGCAGAGGCATGAGCCGAAGCGGGAGGAAAGCCTGGAACGTGTCAGGAGACGGCGGGGGGAGATGAGCGGCTGTGTGATGGATTAGTGCAACTTAATTTTTTTCTGATAGAAAAATAATAAAAAAGGGAATTAATTAGCCTCGACAGCTGGTGGGGCTGGGGTTACTGAGGGTGGCTGGGAGAAGAGTTAAAAATAGCAGGAAGGCCCAAGTGGAAAGTTTCTGTAACATCACAAGTCAGGCATTTGGTGCTTACCCGCCCTGACAGGCGGGAGCCTGTGCCAGAGCCCTCTCCGCCATCCCTCAGCCCTTTCCCACTGACCTCCCTGCAACTTTTCACACGACTTCACCAGCCCTTCGTTTTTTCTAATTAACCCTTTGGTTCCAGGCACTGGATTTGCTTCCTGAAAGAGCAAAATCAGACATGAGCTGTGCTCAGCCTGGAAGTGTAGGGGTGTGTAGGAGCACAGGACTCTTGCAGGCCTTCCTTGGATCCCTGCGTGTGGAGCCCAGAGGAGCTGTAACCCCCTGCGTATCCATTCCCATCAGTTTCCCCTCTTTAAAAATCCTCTTGCTTCAAGGAGCCCTGGGTGGATTTCACCAGCAGCTTCAAGCCCTGCGCTGGGGTCACTCTGGATGCACAGTTTGTACTGGTGTGAGACGGAGATGGATGAGCGCAGCTCTGAGCAAGCCCAGCTCACTGTCCTTGTCCTTTCCCTGCGAGAAAGCAGATGTACCTGGCTGCTCCGGCGGGCTTTCTCCGCTTTTGTTTGTCTTTCAGGATTGACAGCGAGGGATGGCTAATTTCATTCCTTCTCCCTCGCAGAGCCCCAGGGGCTACATCTGGCTCTGCCTCTCTGGGAAGGCCAGCGAGCACCGAGCCTGCCTTGCAGAGGGCTCAGTCACAAGCACGGTCTAAGACAGGGCCATGGAGCAGGGCTTAGGCTTGGAGCTGATTTCTTTCATAGACAGAGTGGTTAGTGGCCGGGGTAGACCATGAAGGGTGAGCCAAAAAGTGAAATAGTGCCGGGGTGAGCTGGAGGTTGGGCTGGGCTCTGGTTCATGCTGAACAGGGGCTGTGCACACAACCCTCATTTGGTTTTAAACGATTTTTCCTGATGCTCCCCCAGCTGCTTGCTTTGTCCTGAGTCCCAGACCAAATGTCTGGGCCCTCCCCACTGAAATCCAGTCCCAGACCTTGGGCACACAAAGTGGCACAGCAGACACAAGGCAGGCTTCCCTCCACCCGCCTCGTGCCCTCTGATGACAGGGCTGCCATGCAGGGGATAGGATGCCTCCGAGCTCTGGGTGGGCTGCACAAAGCAGTCACCCACCTCCAGCCCTGGCCGCGCAGGAGCTTCTCTTCCTTCTCACACTCAACCAGCTGAAGCACAGCGACACATTCCCACTCTTTGCTTTCCCCCTCCTAACTCTTATTTCTTTCTCAGGTGCACGCCAGATACCGAGGTGGTCCTCAGCATTCCCGCTGAGGAGATGCCGCTCATCTGATGCTCGGCCAGGCTCCGCTCACAGGCCTGAGGCAGTGCACGGTGCAGATGAAGTGCCGAGCTGCAAAGCCCCTCCTTTCCCATCGGCACTTCTCCATCGCAGCCCTGTTCAGGTGCCTTGGGGACTCACTGATGTGGTTATATGGTGCAGTAAAGGTGTTACCGTCATTCCTGGTCTGTGTGGGCTGTGCTGTGCTCACAGCCGCAAGGCTGCAGTCCCTCGGAAGGAGCACGGGGTGAGCAGTGCGACCGCAGCTCCTGGAGAGGCATCGCCAGCCCTCCCACACTTGCACCCTGACCCGTCCCCTTCACGCCATTGCCGTAACACCAGAGGGGTTGAAGCTGAAAGGGGCCTCCTCGTCGCTGTGCTGTGACCATGATGAGGGGTGTCCTGGGACTAGCCCTGGTGCCGTGAATCCCTGCCAGCACATCCCAGTATGGACCGGACTGGTATTACAGTACCGGGTCAGTCCGGTGCCCACGCAGAGCCGGTGCTTGGGCGATTTATTGCAGCAGCACCCGCATGGCTCCAGGCCAACTGATGGGTTCAAATAAAACCAGCTCCTGTTCTCCCCCTACCTCCGGCTACTCTTCCCATCACCGGCTCTTGGTGACGGCACTGCGGCATCTGCCGAGCAGGGCTCCGAGGTCCCGGTAAAGCACAGCCCCTCCGGGCACCGGGCAAGACTGGCCCGGGCTCGGCTCGCTCCTTACTTGGCGAAGCGGCGGAGCCGTGCGCTGCCCCGCTCCGCCGCGAGATGGAGCCGGGCCGGGGCCGGGGGGGCTCGGTGGACCGGGGGGACCCTACTCCAGGCAGGAGCGGGAGCGTGGCGGAGCCCCCGCCCGCGGCAGCGCATCCCGCAGTCTCCCGGTGCGACCGCCGTCCCCCGCGCTGCTCCCCGGCACCGAGGGGACGCGCCCCGGGGGAACTCGCCGTTCCTCGGCACCGGGAGCCCCGCGGGGACCTCGGGGACCGGACAGGGTGGCCCGGGCCGGGGCCGGGACCGGTGCGACTGGGGGTGTGTCCGGCGGGGGAGGGACCGGGCGCGGCGAGGGGCTCCACCTCCCGGGGTTTAAAGCCGGCGCCGGGCGGCGGCGAGCCTGTCCCGGGGAAAGTTGGGTCCGAGTTACCGCCGACTCGAACGGGCACCGGCACCGGCACCGGCACCGGCACCGGCACCGGCGCGGTGGGGGGCTGCAAGGAGCCGGGACCCCTCGGGGCGGCCTCTCCCAGCCCCGCTGCCGCCGGTGCCGCAGATGACCCTGAACACGCAGCGTGGGAGCAAGAGCCCGCTGCGGAGGAGGGCCAGCACCCCTCTCCCGCGGCCGGGGGTACCGGGTGCCACGTCCCAGGCCGAGCTCTGCCACCCCCAGCTCGGTCACTCCTCGTCCGAGCCGGGTGGCAGGGCCACGGCACCCCGGGGCAGTTGGTCCTCTGAGTCCTCGGGCTCCTCCAGCTCCTGGGACCCCCTGTACCGCGTGGTGCTGCTGGGTGACCCCGGCGTGGGCAAGACCAGCCTGGCCAACCTCTTCGCTGGCGTCCAGGAGCGGGACCTGCTGGAGCAGCATGGAGGTGGGTGCCTGGCTGGGGGGGGTGGTTGGGGCCCCTCTGCAGCAGGGTCACCCACCGCGGGGCCCAGAAGGGGTGGTGGGGAGGTTGCGTGTGTCCAAACTGCGTGCATGGCCCTGTGATGGAAAAAACCCGTGTGCGAGGCAGAGAGGAGCCCGGTGCTGGGGCCAGGATCGGGTCTCGGTGCCCAGGCAGTGCCGTGCCAACTGGGCTCTCCCGGTGTCTTGCAGAGGCCACATATGAGCGCACGCTGTCTGTGGATGGCGAAGAGACCACACTACTGGTGATGGACACCTGGGAGCCCGAGCAGCGGGTATGGCAGGGCCTGGGCTGGGTGCTGCGGGGAGCCCGGGCTGTGAGCAGGGCCGGTGAGCTGGGACGTTCCCGGGTGACATTGCATGGGCACAACCACTGCTTCGGGGCCTCTGAGCTCCATGAAGCTCCCTGGCACTTTACCAGCCATGTCCAGGGCTCGCTGCTGCCCTCGATGCAGAGTGGGACATGCACACTGGGCAAGGCAGGGGCTGGGGTCGCATCTCTGATGGCTCTTTGCCCACCTTTTGCCCTCATGAGAGGCTGCTCACAGTGTTCTTGCCAGTGTGAGCTCTCCTGATGAGGCACCACGAGTGTGGGAGCAGTGGTGTGGGCACAGGGTGCCCCTCGCACGAGGGGTGGGCAGGCGGGCTGTGGGGGAAGAAGGGGCTGTGGGGAAGGAGCGTGGTGCCAACCCACTTTGGAATGCATGGAAACGGTTGGGGAATGGGGCTGAAGGAACCAACTGGGCAAATCCACGTGAGACGGTGCTGCCAGCCAGGGCACGTGCTTTAACAGGCAGAGCAGTGGCCCTGAGAGCCTGGCATGGGGAATTCCTTCTGCCCAGCACACAGAGGCATCTCCTGGGAAGAAATGCCAGCACCGCTGTCACTGCCTCCCTCAGAACACCCCTTTGCCTCTCTCCATGCCAGGGCTCGGCGTTCCTGCGGGTGCCACTGGGCAGTGACTTGTCCCTGGGAGCAAGGGCAGAAACAGTGCCCAGGCCGTGAACATGGGCACAGCACCCGTGTGGGCTGGGGCTTCATTTCGCACATGTGGCTGCACTCTCAGGAGGTGCCTCAGCACTGTAACGCCCCGACAACTGCCCTTTATTTCCACTATTGCTCAATCCCACCCTGCCTGGCAGGGACCGCTGCCGGGTTCATGCAGGGCGCTGCACCCACGACATCGGCATTGTGTGGCTGAGGGTGGCTCTGGGAGGTGCAGCCTCAGGCTCCTGAGCTGAGCTGAGCCCACAGCCTCAATTTGCTGCTGATAGAGGAGGAAACTCTCAAACACTCCACAAAATCAGGAGTTTTTAATCTGTATTTCATTAATGGAGCCACATGTCTACTCCCCACGATACAGGGGCTGGTGGGGTGCGCTGGCGGGTCCCATTGGTGTTGGGGTGCTCTGCTGTCCCCTGGCAGTGGTCAGGGCTGCCAGCAGCCCCTGCAGAGCAGTGACATCTCGTTCCCTGTGTGGCAGGGTGAGGAGAGCTGGCACCGCAGCCAGTGCCTGCAGGTGGGGAACGCCTATGTCATCGTCTACTCCGTCACTGACCGGGGCAGCTTTGAGAGTGCCTCGGAGCTGCGCATCCAGCTGCGCCGCGCACGGCAGGCCGAGGACATCCCCATCATCCTGGTGGGGAACAAAACCGACCTGGTGCGGTGCCGTGAGGTCTCTGTCGAAGGTGAGCCAGTGGGGGGGTGGGTCTGGCTGGTGGGGACCCCCTGGGGGGGCCCTGTGCTCGGCCTCCCTGCCCAACTGCATTCCCTGCATCCTTTGTCCCTGGACGTGCAGCTGCTGCGCCGCATGTGGCTGTGCCTGTCCCCTGGCGCACGGGGTGCCAGCGGGGCCATGCCCCCTCCCTGCCCTTCCCTTGCAGAGGGCCGTGCCTGCGCCGTGGTGTTTGACTGCAAGTTCATCGAGACGTCGGCGGCTCTGCAGCACAACGTGGCCGAGCTCTTCGAGGGGGTGGTGCGGCAGATCCGCCTGCGCCGTGGGGGCAAAGAGGCTCGCACGCGCCCCGCTCCTAGACAGAAGCGCAAGGAGAGCCTCACCAAGAGAGCCCGACGCTTCCTCGACAGGCTGGTGGCCAGGAACAACAGCAAAGTGGCCCTCAAAGTCCGCTCCAAGTCCTGCCATGACCTGTCCGTGCTCTGAGAGCCATTGCCTTCCCATCCCACGCAGGCTGGGGACTCTCCTCTCTACCAGCAGTATGGCCGGCAGCGCCATGGCTGCAAGGAGAGCCCAGATGGAGCCAGAGCGATGTTGAGGATGTGGAGCTGTTTTATTGGGTGCTGAGGGCTGCCCGGGGTGCTCTGGATCCAGCCGCTTCCCCTCCAGGATAGAGGACAAGTGGAGCCAGGTCCCGTGGGCTGCACCCATGGAGCAGAGGGTGGGATGGGCACGTGCACTTGGGGTGGTGGGATCCTGGATTACAGATGCTCCTGGGGAGCCAGAGGTGAGGGGTAGCTGTGCCCTGGTGCAGGGCTGCCTGCAGGGCTGGAGCAGCTCCAGAGGCTGCTGGGAGTGTGGCTGGTCCAGCTCGTGGTGCCTGTCCTTTGCAGGGTGGCAGAGACCGCTGAGGGCACCATAGCAGTGTCCACCTCGAGCACAGTCCTGGAGCTGGCTGGTGAGAGGGACTTGGGGAGCATGGACAGCATCACCTGGCACCCCCAGCCTCGCCACGCCAGGCCTTTATGCCACATCTCCCTGGCACCAGCACTTCTCAGAATTACGTTTTCCTTTACTGGTGCAATGGGGAAAACCCTCAATCTGCAGAATAAACCACATCAGGGAGGTGCTGGTCTCTGCTGGGTCCCTGCTGCGGGGAGCTGTGCGCTGGGGCTGCCTGGCCAGATTCAAGCCCAGTTCATTGCTCACAGCTGGGGCAGGGGAGCTGCCTCCTGCTCCAGCTTCACCAGACAAAACATCTCAAGGCAGGAAGAGCCTTCATCCACTCCTGACAGAAGTCTGTGTTCCTCACCCCAGTGGTTGCAGCATCGTTCTCTGAGATGGCAGAAGCCCCCGGTCCCCCTGCACCTCCCGGGTCCTGGACGGCTCTGGAAAAGCCTCTAGGAAGGGCTAAGCCCTGCTGAGGTGCCAGTCTCAAGCTCCCAAGCACCATGGAAGCCGCAGCCTGGGCAGGGATCTGGGTGCTCAGTGACTCCCAGTGCCCCAGGAAGGGGCAGAGAGGCAGGAGCCAAGCAGCATGGCACTGGCTGCAGCGTGGCACAGCTGGGAAGGGACGTGCTTGGCTGCAGCAAGCAGCGAGTGACCCTGGGCACCCGGGGAGGCGATGCTGGAGCTGCGTGGGCTCTGCTGGTTGTTTTTAGGCTGCGCTGCCGGCAAGCAGCCGGGACACCGCAGGGTAGCCTGCTTAACGGCCCCGGGCCCGGCGCCAGGGAGGATCAGCGGTGCCCTCCCTCTCCGGGTCAGGTCAGGAGTTTCCGCTGGCTCTGCGGCTCGAGCGTGGGGAGCCGCCGGCCATGGCCGGTGCTGTGCAGCTGGAGAGGGGGTCACCAGAGCAAAGGGGACACTGGGATGGGGCAGTGCCCCATCCCTGTGGGAGAACAGTCTCTCCACAGGTGCAAATCCCAGCGAGGGCTTCTCCCTATGGGCTCTGTCCCCAGGAGAAGAGAAGCTTGCTCAGTGCCTCCCTGAACCGTTGGTGACTGTGGCATTGCTGCTCTCTCCTTGATGCTCATCTGGCTCCAGCTGCTCTGCTGGGGCCCTGCCCTGGATCTCCCCGCACCCCAGTTCCTGGTGCTGCCGGATGCAATGCTGCGGTTCACGCAGCATCAGCCACACCAGGGACAGGGGCTGCACACAGAGGACAGGGGCTCCTTGCTGCTGTCGGTCCCTCCCGCAGCTGCAGCCGGCATTTCCCTGCGGCAGGAGGCAGGGGGGGCCACGGGATGGAAAGTTGGCAGCCGTCAGAGAGGGGAGTGGAAAGAATGAGCTCAAACCCAGAAAAATGCGGCCGCGCTGGAGGGTGGGAGGAGAGGCCAAGGGGGGCCACGGCGAGGTGCTGGGAAATGAAGGGATGGAGGAAGGAGGAGAGTCCTGAGTGCCGGTGCTGAGCCAGCTCCCAGCCCTGGGGCAACGCTGGTGGGTGGCACGGCTGGACCCCAGGGCATGTGGAGATGGGTGGTGGTCCAACCACTGCCACCTTCTGCTCCAACCCCTTCGCCCATCTCCCATGAGCACCCAGTCCTTCCACCCGCCACCAGCCCCAAGGGGATGGTGCCTGCAGCCCACAGGGCCAGAGGGGTTTTTCTCCTGGAGAGCAGCTAGGTAAAGCAGAGGGGAAGAGGGTGGCCACAGCCCCACCACAGGCAGTTTGAGCCCTCGGTCTCCACAGGACAGCAGCAGCCGGGGGCTGTTTTGGGTTCTGGTTTAACAACCTACCAAAATGCAAGGAGCAGCTCACCCCCCACCAGCCTTCGCTTTGGCCTCTCCCCAGCTTGGGACGATGCTCCCACCCTGGTTAACCCAGGTTTGGTGCAGAGCAGTAGGGGCGAGGCAGGGAAGGGAAACATCGCCCTTCATCAAGGGGTCCCAAGCCAAGCTGGGGTGTAGGGGGCAGGTGGGCACGCAAAGGGGTCTGTAAGGGGCTGGTGAGGGGGTCAATAAGGGGGTCAGTAGTCGCACTGTGCCTGGCCATGCCACGCCATGGAAGGCAGCAGGGTGGGAAGCAGCAGGGGGTGTGCGGGCACGCTGCCTGCGTGGCTGCCTGCTGCTGCCCTTGGTGCCCGTCCTTCTCCTTTGTGGGAGAATTGGTGGCAGGGAGAGGACAGCATCCCGGGCAGGAGGCCAGCCCTGCAGAGAGGGGCTCCCGGGAGGCCTTTCCATCTGCCCTCTGCCTGAAACGCGAAACTATGAATCACCCCCGGTCCTGAAATAGATTCCTGTTTTTTTTAAAAAAAAAAAAAAAAAAAAAA
>RSEF01000020.1:9627663-9647643 GCA_003993805.1 Himantopus leucocephalus
AAGAAAGAGGAAAACATTAAAAAAAAATGAAAACTTGCTTTTTAATCCCCGCTGCGCTCCCTTCCCCTGCCTGTGGCTCAGATCTAAACCAGGGGCAGCACCATTGAACTTTGCTCAATCTTTAGTCTCTGCTGGTGCCTTTGCCTCTGAGCAGCCTCTTGCCCTGGTGTGGGTGAGGGGGACGCGCAGGAGGAGGAGGCAGCTCGGTGGCACAGCCAGGCTGCCAGTGGCTCGGGAGGGGAGGGAATATTTGTGAGAAAAACACACGTTTCAGCCAATTTTCCAGCAGAGCCCTGGCCCCGGGCCAGTGGCAGGGAGAGTTTGCTGCCGCTTATTGAGGCATTTTTACAGAGGGGGTGTTCGCTGAGTGTGGCCATGGGTGGGCTGGGAGCACAGGAGGGGTCCTTGGGAAAAGGCAAAGGGTAGCAAAACCCAGGGCTGGGTGGAGGAGAGGCCCGGGAGCCCCCGATCCGACTTGCTCAGGGTGATGGTGGCTGAAGCCGCCACCTTCCCACTCGTGGCCGGGGGCCGCGGGGAGCCGGAGACCCCCATTGCCCGCAGGGATCTCCCCGGTGCTCTCACCCGCTCCTCGCACCGTGGGGTCTGGGCAGGGAGGGATAGGCCCGCCGGGGCCTGACCGGAGCCGGGATCGGGCCCGGGATCGGGCCCGGCCGNGCAACGCGGCCTGGGTTTGCCAGGGGCGTGGTTAGCGTCGTCGACGCGTGACGCACTTCCGGCCAGTAAGAGGACGTGTCCCTGGCGCGCGCGGGCCGGAAGCGGACCGCGGTGGGAGCAGCCGCTATGGAGGAGGCCGCGGCGCATAACGGCAGCGCCGCCGGGGCCGGGGCTGGGGCCGGGTCCCCCGCGGCCGCCCGCCCGCCCGCCACCCCCGAGGGCATGGCGCTGGCCTACGGCAGCCTCGTCCTCATGGCGCTGCTGCCCATCTTCTTCGGGGCTCTGCGCTCCGTCAGCTGCGCCAAGAGCAAGGTACCCCCGCGGCCCTCGGGGCGGCCCGGCCTCCCCCCGCCGGGGCAGCCGCCCCCGCTGCAACCGGGGGAGCCGGGGCGTGCAGGCCCCCCTCCTCCCAACCCCTGCTCGGCAGCGGGGACTGCCCCCAGCCCCTTCCGGGAGACCCTCCGGGGCCTCCAGGCCTCCCNCCCCGGTGCCCTGGCTCCCAGCCGGCCCGGCTCCCCGCCCCGGACCGCGCTGCCCTCCCCCGGCCCTGTCCCTGTCCCTGAAATGGCAGAGAGACCCGCGGCCTGGGGGAGGCAGGGGACCCCGGGGAGAGGTTTGGCTTCCCCCAGGGTCTTCTCCAGCCCCGTCCCCACTGTCCCGATAAATTCAAGTGCTGCAAAACTCATGACCGCCCCTTGCACCCCCGCAAGAGATGCTGTGTTTGGGGGGACTCCTGTGTGGCTTTGCTCCCCCCGCCCCACAGCACTGGGGCTGGTCACCAGGGTGCTGCCGCGCTGCCCTGCCTGCACACCCTGTGCTGTCCCTGCAGCCCATCGTGCTGCTCTCCACATCTTGTGCCTGGCCTTGGGTAGCAGCTGGGACTTAAATCTCCCAGCGCTTTGGATCCTGAAGCTCAGGAGAAAGGGCTGGTTTACACAATCTGATTTATTACCGTTTTTTAAAGCCCCTTGTCCACCCTTATGTCTTACTTCAGGGGTTTCAGCTGATTTTAGTGGGGTTCCTGGCTGCCCAGGCAACCGAGGTCTGCGAGCAGGGCCTGGCTGTGGTTCTGGGGGGGGATTTCTCTTCGCTCACGCCGCAGGGAGCCAGTGGTGCTTTGGGCACTTGCTTCTGCACCGCTGAGTGCTGTGTGACAGCAGCTGTGCCTGGGATAAGCTGTTGTTCCTTCACAGGGTTGCTTTGCATAAGGGCTTCCGCTAACGTGCACTCTGTCCGGCGCTGGCCGCAGGTGTTTGCCTGCGTGAGATTAGATCTCCGAGCAGCAGCCAGCTGGGCAGGGGAGCAGGCAGCCCTCTGCCTCTCCTCTGAAAGCTGAAGGTCTCTTGTGGGAAATGGTTTGAAAGGGGGCTGGTTCAGCTGGTGCAAAGATGTCTCAGAAGGTGAAAGGCGTTTATAAATCTGGGGCTTTTGAGCACAAGGAGCATCCCAAGAGCGAGGTGAGGGATAAAAAGGTGATTGGAGAGAAACGTCATTCAGAGGGTGATCGACATATGGTGTGCACAGATGGGGAGGCTGTCGGGGATGGCCGGGCGTGAGCGGTGAGGGAGCCCAGCTCCCCTCTGGGCACAGGGAGAAAGGAACAACGCCAGCGCAGCAGGCAGAGGGGTTTTTTTTCCCCTTCTCCAAGAGGAAAAAAGCAGTGAATTGTGGCAGCCTTTGGAAAGATGAGTGTGAGGTTTGCTTGTTCCATCTCAGGCTCTGCCAGTGACACAGCCTCTGGGAACGACGGAGGGCCAGTGAGTGCCCTGCCCCTCTCGAAGCCACTGTGGAGACCCACTCATTGTGTCTGTTCACCTCCTGCTGAGGTAGGAAGACAGACCAGGGGCTGATCCACTCCTGTCCTCTCCTTCCCTCCCTAGAACTCCTCGGAGATGCCGGAGACCATTACCAGCCGAGATGCTGCTCGTTTTCCCATTGTTGCCAGTTGCACCCTTCTGGGGCTCTACCTCTTCTTTAAAGTAAGTGAGCGACGCTGGCGGGTGCTGAAGCCGGTGCCTGCCATCCTCCCCACCTGGTCAGGAGCTCCGGAAACGGGGCTGACTCGATTTTTTGGCTTATTCTAGTTGGGGGGCCCTCAGTGTTGGGACAGAAAGTGTTTAAGGCTGCACAGCTTGAGCTCTTCAGTGTCACCACACAGGAGGACGTCAGTTCTCGCCTGAATTGTAACAGCTTGGGGTAATTCAGAGCTTGTTTGTGCACAGGGTGGTTCTGGAGAGCTGCCAAGGGGCGAGTTCACCCCTGAGCTCTGCCTGTCTCTGTGGGCCGACCTGACGGTGCACAGACTGAAAACAGAGGGTGCCAGGGCCTGCTGAGTTGCAAATGCTGCTGTCTCTGTGTTGTGCTCCATGCTGTGCTTCTGAAGCCATCCTGACTGCAGGTCTGGGGGATTGCTAGCTCATGGGTGAGCCCATGTGTGTTCAGGTGAAGTCTTTTAGACATGCAGAGCCGACATGCAGAGTTAGATGACCATTCCTGAGTCACAGGTAGGAGATCCCAGCAGTGGGTGCTCTTGGCTGTGTGGAGAAGTTGTCTTTTCTTAAAGCACCTTTGGCTGCCTGTGCATGTCTGGCGTGCGGATGAGCTTCTGGAGGGGCCTGACAGACAGCGGGTCCACCAGTGCAGAGCAGTCCTCTTGGCACGGCAGCTGTCCTGGGCTGCCTGTGAGGTGGCAGGGTGCTTCTGGTTGGCCAGGTGAGGTTTAAGGTGCAAAGTTGGGAATATTGCAGTTTAAAGTCCCAGCTCTGCCCATTGCAGTTACCGCACAGCAGCTGACTGACACTGCAAGCTCCTACCCTGCGTTGACAGCCGTGCTGTGCAGGTCCTTACCCCAGCATGAGCCTGGGTGCCGGTCCGTGCTGTGGCTGCACAGGGAAGGCGAGTGCGTGCCACAGCCTGTGCAGCCACAGAGGTCAGCTCTGCAGCAGCAGACAGGATCAGGCCTCCCTAGCAATATGCCCTGCTTTCCCAGCAATGAAGTTTAGCCTGTGTGCTCACCGGGACTGCAGCTTCTCTTGTAGGTCACCAGTAGTAAAGCCAAGCATCTGCTGAGCCTCTCCTGATGGTGCGGTATGGAGCAGCCACCAGACCCTGCCACCGGGCCCCTCTGGCTGCTGAGAGGACCCCCTGCAGCCCACCCCTTCCCTGTGGTCCATGTCTTGGAGTGGTGCTCCACCTCCTCAGGTGGCTTTTCTGCCTCTTGCTCCTGGCTGGGATGAACACGCCAGCAAAAGAAGTACTGAACGTGCAGTGTGGCACCACTGAAGTTGCTACATGATTGGTGGTTATTCCTTGTAATATCTGCAACCTGCCATAAGCTCTCATATTCTGGCATCCCCTCCCTCCCGGAAAGCATGTATGCCGCTAGGGTCCCCCCACACTGGGCTGTAGGGGTGTGATTCGGTGGTAAGGCAGCGTGTGCATTGGAGGGCAGGATTTCTAATAATACCCTGTTTAATTAGGGCAAGACATGCTCAGTCTGCTGTAGTAGTGAGGCGGGGGTGCTGCTGCTCCCCTTTGCCAGGGCAGCCCCCGGGAGCAGCGCAGTGCCTCGCTCCCTGCTCCAGCTCACTCTGCAGGGGACACGCGGGGGAAGTTCTGTCCTCCTTTCTGCAGCACAGGAGTTATTTTTTGACCCAAGCGGCTTGTAGATGTGCGACAAGTCACAGGCCCGTTGTGCTTGTTCTGTGAGCACGGGGCTATTTCCAACATATTCACATCAGCGGTGCAAGAATTTGGGTTATTCCAGCTATTCTTCTCATCTCCCTGGAGCACTGACACAGCAGCTGCCGATCGCAACGTGAAGTGCTGTAGATGGGCAGGACGCTGCAGTAACTGACCCCTCTCTGGATTTGTCTTGCAGATATTCTCTCAAGAGTACATCAATCTTCTGCTTTCCATGTATTTCTTTGTGCTGGGGATCCTAGCTCTGTCCCACACCATCAGGTACAATGGAGGGAATGGTGCGGCTGGGGGCAGGGGTATCCGAGGCTGCCCACTCTGCGAGGCAGTGGGGTGTTGAGTTTATCGGGGGGGGTTCTACAGCACCATTGCCTTGAAGCGGAGCAAAGTCCCAGCTCGTAGGGTGTTCTTCCTCAGTGGTGCGAAGGGCTCGCTGGGGAGGCAGGCTCAGAGCATGCTGTGAACGCTTCCTCATAGGGCAGCCAAGGGCAGAACCAAAGTCTTGGGGGTCCCAGCAATCCAATACCCCATGCAGCATCTCTGGGAGAGCTTGTGGAGGTGTGGGTGGCCACTGTTTTAGGAGCCGCTATGGGCTGGCACAGTCCTCACTGCTGTGTGGAAGGGAGAGCTCCTTGGCACCTGTCTTCCTCTTACTGGGATGGCTGAAATGGGCAGCTGGAGCTCACGATAACGACCCTGGCCTCTCGCGCCAGTGCTTGGCGTGAGGTGTTGAAAGCTCAGGCTGTTTCAGTAACTGAAAAAGTAAAACTGGTTTCCTGTTTCCTGAGCTGTAGGGTGTTGGGGACCTGATGCTTTCCTTAGGCTGGAACTGTGGCAAGGGCGTCACCCCCACTCCCAGCTCTGCAGGAGGCCATTCAGTGGTGGCACAGCCGGTTCTTGGTGACCAGAGCTGTATGGTGCCAGAGGGCTGCTGGGGGGGAACAGGGAAGCTGCTGGGGTCTGGGGTGGGTCCTGACTTCTTGCGGGTGATGCTCTGTGCCTGTTGCACTAGAGCATTTTGGGGGATTGTCACATACGGGCAGATCAGACCTCTGGGGAGCACAAGATCCCGTGTCTGTGGCTTGGTGCCTGAAGCTGAGGCTCCTGCCAGTCTCTGATGTGGAGAAACCTGGCATTTCCCACTCCCAGGAGGGGGTGTGGGCCGACGTCTGTGCTGTGATGCTGTTACGCAGAGGTGCTGGGGAGTGCATCCTGCGGGGTTTCTGTCAAACTGCCCTTCTCTGCACCTCTTGTTTCAGCCCCATGATGAACAGGTTCTTCCCTGCAAATTTTCCCAACAAACAGTACCAGCTCCTCTTCACCCAGGGCTCCGGGGAGAGCAAGGAAGGTATGTTGCCTCACTGGTCTCTCTGGGGGCCTGAATGTTTTCTGCCTTTGCTGCTCTTTTTTTTTGCTTACTTGGTGTTTTGACTTTCAGCCCATTGAAACAGCCTTCTCAAAGACTTACCTCTTGCTCCCTGCTCTGCTTCTGCAGCCAGTGTGAGCCTTGTGTGTCCATGCAGAGCGGAGGCTGGTGTGTACATCTTCTTGCACTGGCTGTCGCTCTCCCTCTTTGCTGCCTCTGGCTGACAGCAAAACCCCAGAAACAGATCCCAGAGTGCTATAAGAATGGCACTGTGGCTGCTATTAAATGCACTGCCTTTATTTAAGTTCCTTGGACAGCACACTACCGACTACTTGTGCTGCCTTAACTGATCTGATTCAAATCTTTGCACTGGTAGAAGATGCTTTAGTAAGTTTCCTGCCCAGTAGCATTGCTGGTCAGGGAATACTTATAGTGATACCACCAGGAGTTAACTGATGCAGGAAGAGGGAGAAGATCTGCTTCTCTCTGCCTTAGTCAGCGCCTGAATCCAATTTCCTTATTGACAGAAGGATCACAGATGCTGTCCATGTGGCAGAGTCTGGCTGAAGGGGAAGGTCCGGGCTTGCCAGGGCTGCCTGCTCACTCGCATGGAGTTTGCACGTGTTTACTGTGGGCACAGCCATTTCTGTGGGTACAGTCCCCTCATTTGCGATGTGAGGACTGCAGTCTGTGTTGTTTCCCTGCTGTGAAGTCACTCATCTCTGCCCTGCACACGAAGGGGAGCTGCTGGGGCTGCCCAAAATGTGACTTCTCTGTTTTATTGCAGAAATTGTGAATTACGAGTTTGACACCAAGGATCTCGTATGCCTGGCCCTGAGCAGTGTTGTGGGGGTCTGGTACCTGCTGAGAAAGGTAAGAGAGCCGCAGCCCTGCTACAGGGAGGCCGGAGGCCAGGTTGGATCAGACCTGGGCCTCTCTCCATGCAAGGCATCTGCAGGCTGAGACTGTGGCTCGGCACATGCAGTAGGACCCAAACCTTCTTTTCCTGTCGTTCCCAGCACTGGATTGCCAACAATCTCTTTGGGTTGGCGTTCTCCCTCAACGGGGTGGAGCTGCTGCACTTGAACAACGTCAGCACTGGCTGCATCTTGCTTGGGGGCCTCTTCATCTACGACGTCTTCTGGGTAAACGGGAGCGTTCCCCGGGGTGGACGCGAGTTGCAGCCGTTGGCGGAAGGCATGTGCGTGGCGTTGTGCCTCTTCAGAGGCAGCACGCTGGCTGGACACGCGTTTGCAGTCAGGATTTCCACTTTCTCAGCCCAAAGGGGTGTGGTGGGGATGATGACAGGATCAAACAGTGGCACAATGTGGAAATGCATTTTCTTCTCATCTCTGGCTTAGAGAGCCCAGGGATGGCAGGGATCTCATCAGGCCTGTTTTGGGGTGCCTGGGTGTGTGGCTTATCCAGTTCTGGTGACCTGTATTCCCCACTAAGGTCATCCCAATGCCTGACAGAGCTGCTGGGTGGGCTGGAGGACGAGGCTGCTCTGGGGTACGCTGATCCTGCTTGTATGGGCTGTGCCTCGACTGTCATCTGCCGGCTTCGTTAGCGTCCTTCTGTTCTCTTGCACAGAGGACCAAACACTGGGACGCCTCCGGTCTCTTTCCCTCAGCCAATGCAGTGCCCCAATGTCTTCATGTTGGTGTTTTTCTTATCTCTCAGCAATGGATCTGGATGCATGTTTCTCCTTTTAATGTCTGTATTCCTCAGTCCTTCCTCCACCTTCTGAATTACTGTGTTTCCAAATGTCTGAGAGCCTTGTATACCTTGAGGTCTGTCCAGCAGCTCTGCAGCTGCCTGAGTAATGCTTCCCTATTTAAGCCTGACTACTGTGTGTTATTTTGTACTTGGCCAGTGCTGCCCCTGTTTCGTAGCTCGTTAACAGTCTCAGCTCTGTGGTTCGTTAGTCTGTGTGCCACTTCCTCCACTGCTCTCAGCTGGAGAGGATTCAGCCTTCTGGCTTAGCACACCCAATGCCTCACGCCCTGCTCAGGGTGTGAGTGTCTTCATGGCACTTCGGAGCAAGCAAGAGGACAGCCCTCACTGCTCTCCGCTTGCCGGCTGTCTCCCACCTCAGCTTCCCCAGCGAGTCAGTGTATCGCCGAAGCCTCACAAAAGGGTCATCCTGAAGCAGAGACCCTCTTAATGTGCCCCTTTCAGGGACTGGTCACTTGGATCTTAGCACGGATTTAATCATAGTGAGATCCAAGGAGGGTTTCAAGGTGGAAGGAGAACTGCTCAGTGGATTGGTGATATTGCCCCCTGCATAGTCTTGGGGTGAATTTGCATGTGATGCTTTTCCCTGGTCCCAGTGTGGTGTCTTGTCACTCTGTGGCGATGCCCAGAGCTTGCTGCACCTTACAGGAGTTAATCTGATGCCCAATGCTTGCTTTAAGGTTTTTGTTTAATCCCTAGCTCTGGGATCTTGCTCACGCAGTGCTAACCAGCACCTGGTTTACGTGCCTGCTGCTGGTATAACCAAGACTCGGAGGCTTGGAGATAAAAAGGAACAGAAATAAGGGTAGTTGACCTATGTGTTTACAGTCCGTCCCCCAACCAATGCCAATATTTAAAGCTGATAATGCAGTACAAATAAATGACCTCAGAGCAAAATGCAGCTGATCTGAAAATTGCTTCGGTCCCCGTTGGAAGTTCAGGGGCAGCAGCCTGGTGCTGGCTGGGACTCTGGTGGGAGCTCCTGCCCATGGATAACATCCTACGTGGCGGTCAGGCTTTCTACTGAGTTCACTAATTAGAGCTGAACTGACCTGCAGGCTTAGGTGCTGGGGAAGGCTGGGTGGTGGGCAGCACCATGGCTCTGAAATATAAGCGGTTTCCCTGTCGCTGCTCTGAAAGCAGGACAGCTGTGACATGCTCACTTTCCTTGAGTGCTATCCTGTGGCTTCTCCCCTGGGCAGTGGGCTCACCTGCAGGACTCCTCTGCCCACAGTTGGGCGGCTCTTTGGCTATTTTTTGCCGCTACGGTCACTCCAGGCCCTGAGGTGAAGCTGTAGCTGAGCATGCGCGTGTCCCTGTGCATCTGTGGTCACCCCGGACTCCTCTGCTTGTCCCTAGGTCTTTGGCACCAATGTGATGGTGACAGTTGCCAAATCGTTCGAAGCCCCGATAAAATGTGAGTAGATCTTCCCCGTGTGCTGGAGGAGGGGCTGTCTGTTCTGTGGCGGTTGCTGCCCTGTGCACCCTCCGCCCTCTGGAGATGGCTCAGAAAGTGGGATGGGTGCAGGAAGGTTTCCTGCTAGTGAGTCCTTAGACTGCTCCATGGTGCCACCAACCTGCCGGGAGCCAGGCCAGGTCTCTGGAGAGGGATGGTTTGTGGAGCCCTGAGCTGGCTGGGTTAGTCTGCACCCCCAGAGCCGGCAATTTCACCTGCTTATAGAAAAATAACTCAAAAAATCAAAACCTCCAAAAAAACAGGAGAGGTGAATTTCTGCTGTTGTGGAGTATGCAGTGGTTTGAGTCCTGGGAGCTGGGGTTGGGACTTGTGCGTGGGGCTGGCCCCAAAAACCTGTGTTTCCTGTACCAGAGGTGTCCCAGGAAGGAGAAGGGGAGAGCTGCAGGAGAGGAGGGGTCCGAGGGCAGGGACAGGGGTCTTGGCCTGCTCCGGTCCCTTTTTGCCAGGCACAGCGGTGCTGAGGTGTACTCAGCACAGACATTCCCCTCACTGTGCTTCTCTCTACTCCTCGTAGTGGTTTTCCCTCAGGACCTGCTGGAGAAGGGGCTGGAGGCTGACAACTTTGCCATGCTGGGTCTGGGAGATATTGTCATTCCAGGTAAGGACAGAAGAAGGGGAACGTGACCGGGATCGCCTGTCTGAACAGGCTGCGGGGAGCTAAGCGGGTGCCTCACTCTGCCTTTGGCCATGCCGGAGCCCTGTGGGCCTCCTGCCGGGTCTGGGGGCTGCGTGGGCCTGGGGGGCTGTGTGGGCTGGGGATCTCCCACCGGGTCCGGGTGCTGTCCCGGTGCCTTGTGCCGCGAGAGGGCGCTGTCAGCCCAGGCACGGCACCCGGAGCCGCTGCGGGTCCTGCCCTGCCTCCCTCAGCCTTCCCTAGACCTCCGTCCCCTCACTGTCCCCTTCTCCCCGCAGGGATCTTCATTGCCTTGCTGCTGCGGTTTGATATCAGGTGAGTGGGCGGCAGGGAAGGGTCTCTGGCAGGTTCGATCTTGCAGCATATTTGAGCTGCTTTTGTAGAGGAAAAGGGGAAGAGGAAGCCAGGAGCGCAGACAGTCGTGTGCTCCCCTCCGGGGCTTGGCGTGGGGACCTGGGACGGGGGCACGGTGCAAGGGGAAGCTCTTGGAAGAGTAGGTGTGAGCAGGGCTGGCTTTGTGGGTAAGTCCTGAGCGCTGGGGGTGAGCGCAGCAGGGCAGGCAGCACGTAACAGCCCCACAAAGCCTCTCTGACTCCCTCGCACTGAGGAGGAGAGGACAGTGCTGCTATGCTATGGCAGTGAGGGGAAACAGTGACAGCGTGGGAAAGAGCCGGGGGTGCTGGCACCTGGGAAATGCTCACGTGGATGCAAATCCGTGCCTGGCAATGCTGGCAGCCTCTGGGTTGTCATTGACATTTGGGGAGGCAGCTCCTTCCTATGCAGGGAGGCTGCACCTACTGCTAGGGTGTTGCTTTCAGCAGTTGTCCCACACCAAAAGTCTCTGGCTGGGGAGCTGCTGGGAATGGGCCGCTTCATGTGACTGCGGTGGTGTGGCCCCACTCCCACTGCTGTTGCACAGACCCTCTGGTCTGTGCCAGCTCTTCTAGGTGTTTCCACCCACATCCTGCCTGCACCTGCTGGGAATCCCAGTTCCCGCAGTCTGTCCTGCAATAAAACAGCACATGCTGAGAGTGGGGTGCCAGGGACTGGCCATGCCTCCCCTGAGAAGGTGGGACCCTCTCCCTAGGTCCCAGTACCGATTCCTCCCCCGCAGTAGCCATCCAGCAGCAGGGTCGTGCTCCTCCTTCCCTTCCCCAGCCCCTCACCTGAGTGTCACCCCATGCAGTCCTGCACCGCTCCCACGGGACCAGGGGCTGTGCTGGTGGCAGTCTCTGCGCTGGTGCAAGAGCTGGGGCAGAGCACAGCTCCCCACACCCCAGCGTGGTGGGAGATGGCTGAGAACACTGAGCCAGCTCTGTTTCGGCCACTGGCCTCCCAGACCCGAGGTCACTGGGCTCTGCTCCCTTTCCCTACAGCTTGAAGAAGAACACGCACACGTATTTCTACACCAGCTTTGTGGCCTACATCTTCGGGCTGGGCTTGACCATATTCATCATGCACATCTTCAAGCACGCCCAGGTGAGGTCCGCCGTGCTGCCTCCCGCAGATGCACGTCCCAAGCAGGACACGCCAGCTTGGCCACGAGGTTCCTGTATCATGCCAGGAAAAAGTAGATGCATTTCTTCTCTTGGCTTTGCTTTTCCAGTGCCTGCTTCTACCTTTCCCAGCCCAAAGCTTGTGTGCCTAGCTGGAGCCGAGTCCTGCTTTGGGGCAGGACTGGTTCAGGCAGCTGCCTTTCCAACAACAGCTCCTCAGCTGGGCTGCCCTGTGTTTTTGTGGCTCTTTGCAACCAAGCTGCCCCTAAAGACCCTTGGGAGCCCACATGCCATGGGTGGTGTCCCTGGTCTGCGCGGGGGTCCTCCGTGTGTTTGTGGCCCGCTGGGACCTCACAGTGAGGGTTTTATGCTGCTGCAGTTGTAACGTGGCTCTCAAAGCCATTTTCCGGGGTATTAACCCTCTGTGCAGCATTGTGGCAGGTGCCATGGGTGCAGAGGGGACAGGGCCAGCTTGCTTCGCACTCCTTCCGAGGAGTGATTTGTGGTTTGGTTTAACAGTTGTTTTTCTTCCTGACAGCCTGCTCTTCTGTACCTGGTCCCCGCATGCATCGGATTCCCGCTTCTTGTGGCCTTGGCAAAGGGAGAAGTAACTGAAATGTTCAGGTGAGCGTCAGCTGGGGACGGAGCTGTTTTGCCTGCGGCGTTGGAGCGCATGAAGCGTGCAGATGTTCCCACGCCTGGGCACAGCTGGAGGGACGGGTTCATCTGGGCATGCTCTGGGTGTGCGCGTGCACGTGCGTGGGTGGAGGGAGTGGGTCTGTGTTTGTACATGCCGGCCCTGGCTCCAGCCACCTCCTCGTAGCCGGGTGGGAGCTTTGGTGCGGTACCAACAGGCAGGCAGCATCTGGTATTGCTTTACGCCCCGGTGACAAACTCTTCCCGTGCGCTGGCAGGCAGGGGAGGGTGGGACCGCACACCTGGTGTCGAGATACTTGGTCATTGTGTCCCAGAGCCCGTGGGTGGGGGAGAGCAGCACCGGATCCAGCTGCAAGAGCAGCCAGGGCTGGTTCGAGCACATCCCAGCCTCCTCGCTTGGGTGAAGTATCCTGGTTTGCAGCAGTCTCCCTGCCCTGGGGACTAGGTGCAAAGAAAGGGGTCTGTGCTGTTGTGCTCCAGCCCTTTTCTCATCCTGCCATGCTCCAGGCATTTGCCTGTCTGCTGTCAGCAGGCAGCTTTGGTCTCCTGCCTGTACTGTCCCCTCTGAGCCGCGCGGAGCATGGCCTGGCCTGCCCGGGAGCTCTTTCTCCACTGTGCTCAGCGGATTGTGCTCGAGGTTCGGTGATGGCCCACTGCAGTAGCTTGTTTGAGGACAGCTGAAGCAGAGGAGGAAAGGGAACATCTGTCCCAAAGCAGGGCTGTGCACCTCACAGCCTCCCCGCTCTGGGGGTGCCCCTGCCCATGGGGACCTCCCTGAGTCACCAGCCTGCTCAGAGGGAAACCAGCACCCGACTGGGGCGCAGCAGGGAGCTGGCTGCCCTCGCTTCCTTCCCCTCCCCTGGGACATGCAGGTATGCGTGTTCCCACCAGGCTGTCAGCTGGGCCGGCTCCCCAGCCCTGCCGCACCTGCCCGTCCTTTGATGTTTGCTTCTGACGATCGCTGCTGCAGGCGCTGAGTGTCCTGGGATCGTCCTTCCTGTGCACCTGGGATCCTGCAGCCGCTCTCCCCGGTGCCGTGACTCACCAGCTGACAGCAGCACCACCTCCCGCGCCAAGAAACTCGGGAGAGATGAGCTGCGAGTCCGGCTTGCCTGGCAGCAAGGCGCCTGGGGAGCCTGGCAGCCAGGCACTGGGGCTAGTGCCCTCGCAGAGCATTAACACAAGCTGCTGCAGCAGCAAAGTGCTGCCTGCTGTTGTTTTGCTGAGTCCTGCCAGGGCAAATGCAGGAGGCTGGGGGGGGGTTGGAACCTTGACGGGCCCTGGGGTCCAGCCCCCCCTAAAGTCGCTCCAGTTGCAGGCAGAGGAAGTGGGATGCCACGGGACTCGTGCCTGGAGGGCAGTGGCTCCCACCGCAGGAATCCCACCAGGTGTAGCTCCCCCTGTGTAGCTTTGGTGCACCCTGATCCTCCCTGCGCTGACTGCAGCCTGGAGCTGGCAGTTCCCCTGTGGTCTCTGCCGGCTGGCTGCCTGCACACAGCGAGCTGCCTGCGCATGGTGTCTCACTGCAGCCGTCAGCTGCCCTGGGAGAGGGTAGCGAGGGTCTGATGCAGTGGCGAGTACAGGCAGCGCTGCAGGGGGAGGGTGGGAGCGAGCAGATCTGTGCTGCAGGCCTGGGAAAGGGGTGCTGATGGAGAAGAGATGGGCGACATCAGGATCAGTTTTGCAGCCCCCAGCCTTGCCAAACCTCCCTAGACAGGCCCTTTGCTCTGTCTCTGTAAACTGTCAGCAATGGGGAACCTGTCCTGCTGCCCGCACCTGCTGCAGACACACTGTCCTCGAGCAGCAGGAAAGGGTCTCCTGCATCGGTCTGCTGCCTGCCCAGCCCATGGGCCGCTCTGCCGCTGCCTTCCCAGTATGCAGGCTTGCTCTCCCATGGGCTCCAGCTGCCTGGCTCTACCTGTGCCAGCAGGAGCTGCCTTTTCCTCAGGTCTCAACCCTCGCTCTTCCATGCTGCAGCCTTACCCTGGGGTGTGCAGGCAGGAGCCTGCCAGCGTGGCCCTGGGGCCACCCCAACCTGAGTGAGCGGGTGCCGGCAGCTGGAGGGGACAGACAGCGGGCTGCCTGCTGGGGTGGTGGGTTTGCAGCAGTCTCAGTCCAAAACTCTTCTGCTTTTTCTCTCTCTCCCCCCCACCCCTTTTCTGTCTTTGCCTTCCCCCTTTCCCCTCCTGCTTCCTCTCTCTCCTGCAGCTATGAATCCTCTGCTGAAATCTTGCCACACACACCAAGACTTACCCACTTCCCCACCGTGTCCGGCTCGCCGGCCAGCCTTGCTGATTCCATGCAGCAGAAACTGTCCTGTCCCCGCCGACGCCGGCAGCAAAGCCCTAGTGCCATGTAGCAATCGCACGCGGTGCCCTTTCACTGTCTGTCACTCTGGCCAGGTAGGGGCTGGTCCCAGCTCTCCCCTTTCCCTGGGCAGAGGCAGTAGCTGTCGCCTCGGTGCTGTGGGACCACTTCTTTCCCCGTCTTTGAGGGGAGACTGTAAAGGAGGAGAGGATTTGACATCTCTGCCCTCATTGTGCTTCCTTGCTGGTTGACAGCGCTCACAGGTTTCTTTTGCCACTGGCTCAGGGACAGTGCTGGGGGTGTTTGCAGCCAGAGGAGCAAGACCCTGAGGGGGGGTCACTGCTGTTGGTCTTGCTGTGGCTCCCACCGTTAACCAGCCCTGCAGGCACCAGTGCTCAGCATGGCAGCGTGGTGCTATCCAGGATATCCCATGGCACTCTCGGGAGCAACGACAAACCCCTGAGCACAGAGCTGGCCTGATGGCTTGGCCGGGGGGAAGCCCCAGACCCTGGCTGCATGCACCCCAGCGATGGGGGTGTCACAGCACCCATCTCCCTTGCCTGGGCTCTGCCCCATTGGGTTTCCTACACTGGGGGGCTTGTGGCTGGAGCCCACCCCCTCCTCGGCACAGCATGGGTGGTGCCGTGGGGCAGACCCTGAGCCTACGGCCCCCGGCTGGGCTGCCCCCGCCTGGCACAGGTCTCTGTCACCAGAGAAGATCTGGCCCGACTTACTCCTCCCTCTTGTCCCTCTCTCGTCCCCAGCTACGAGGAGAGCTCTACCCCCAAGGATGTGCCGGGGGCCTCCAAAGAAGAGACAACAGAAGCTGCCAAGAAGGAGAAGTGACCTTGCCCGCGGGCTGTGCCCGGCACCGCTGGGCTGGGGCCCTTCCAGACCCTCCGCAAGTGACAGACGACAGAAACAATTGTGCAAGAGCATCGTGTTGTGTGTGTCGGAGCAGCCACCCAGGTGGGGTATCGATGTATGCCGCATAGCCACCCCCCCGCCGGCCCCCCGGGGCCGCGCTGCCACCCCCCTGCCTGTTTATCTCCTACGGGGATACAAGGCGGGTGGGGGGCAAACCACAGGCCGGTTTTTAAATTTTGTATTGTGCATTTGCTTTCTCTCATATTAAACCATGTCAAAGGAAGGAGTGCTTGTCTGGCAGTGCCGCGGCCGTGCCGGCAGCCCCTGCCTTGGCCACTGCTCCAGCTTGTAGCCCCCTCTCAGCTGCCTGGCCGGCACCGGGATCAGTGTCCCGGCTCTCCAGCAGCCTTGTTCTCCCTGTGGGGCCCATGGCCGTTGTCTGGCTGTTTCCAAGTGACCGTCCCCTTCCCCCCTCCCGCTCCTCCGGTGCTTGGCCTTCCCCCAGCCAGCCTCAGCCTCGGCCCCCACCTCTGCAACACACAGATTTAGGGCCGTGGTGGCTGACTCCTGGCCTGTCCCTGGGTGGATTTTAGCCGGGGTCTGGCCCCGGAGCGGGGTGGGTGACGTGGGATCAGGGCGCGGGAACCCAGCAGGATGGGCACGTGCTCTGCCTCGGATGCTGGGGGGTTCAGAGAGCTGGAGCTGAGCCCCCACGGCCTGGGGAAGCAGACGCTGGAGGGAAAGAGCTGGGTGACCCCAAACCCAGCCCCAGAGTGGGGGAGAAGGCAGTGTGGGCTGTCCCCCCCTCCTTGCAGGGAGCCAGGTGCCAGCCTGCACCCTCTGGGGCTGGGACAGGCAGGGGGGGGTCGGTTCAGGAGGGGGGCTGGAGCAACCACGGGCAGGGGCAGCTCCAGCAGCCGCCTTGGCTCCCGCTGGGGCCGACTGTTGCCTGTCCTGCAACACCGGCAGTGTCTTCCCTGCGCGCCCCTGGGGCAGGCATGCGGAGGATCCTGCATCCCTCCGGCCATGCCCACTGCCAGAATAAATAGAAAGTGTTTGCTGGCTTGGCAGCCCCTCCACAAAAGCCGTATTGAACCATTATTCCCCACGTCGGCTGCAAGCACTAAAAGTGGCGCCTCGCGTTCTGCCATCTAATGACCCTTCGAAGTCTCCTACAGATGTTTTCTATGACTTACAGCTCCTTTTCCAACAGCCCTGTCCGCAAAAACAAGAGGGGCCACTTTAATTCCAATTAAATACCTCCAGCTAAGCAAACAGTGTGCAGCAGGGCCTGGGCATGGTGCAGCCGCCAGGCCCGGCCCACGGAGTCACTGAGTCTAGACTCCAGATGTGATTTCACCAGCCTCCAGTGTCCCGTGGAAAACGATTCTGGCTCTGCCGCGGGGTGCAGCACCCTGGCCTAAGCCGGGGCCTGGCTCACGGTGATGGCGTGTACCCGATGGTGCAGGTCTGGCACCGCATCCTGCAAGGCTCGGTACCCTCCACAGCTTGGGGTGGTGGGAGCCTGATGCCACAGTGGCCTGACGCCTGTCCCCATGCACCCTCTGGAGCCCCCGAGCGTGCAGGAGCAGGCTGAGGACTGCATATGGTACCCCCAGCCCCGGCATCGCCCTCCTGCCTCCCTGCTGCTCTGCGGAGCTTGGGGATGCTCGTGCCAGCTGTACGTGCGGTGGGAGCGCGGCAGCGAGCCAGGAGCTTTCCCAGGGCCTGCGGCTGCAGGGAGCGGAAGGCCTGGGGAGAGGAGAGCGGGGTCACCCCTCACCCTGCCCGGCCGATAAGCCAGGACCGGGCTGGAGGAAGGAAGCGTGCTGGGCCCTGCAAGGAGCCGCCAGCAGAGCTGGCGCCTCGGTGGCCCCGGGCTTGCTCGCCTGCTGCACCTGGGCTCTGCAGCACCTCCGCTCCGGCCACATGGCTCCACTCTGTCTGGGCCGCTGCTGGGCCACCTTCCCCTCACCACAGGGTCCCTCCGGGTTGGGGGGGGGCTACGGAAACACNTGGGCCACCTTCCCCTCACCGCAGGGTCCCTCCGGGTTGTGGGGGGGCTACGGAAACATGAACACACCGGCTCCGGCAGGAAACCTCCATCCATGGAGCTGGGCCCAGCAGGGGCTGGGGCTGGAGCCAGGCTGCCCCGCTGCCAGCAGCCGTGGGGTTTGGGGTGATCCCCCATCCACCCACAGCCCCTCGGGGCAGCGATGGAGGTGCCTGCTGGTGGGGGGAGCCCCTGGGCACCTTCCCCTCATGCCAAGCTCCTGCCAGGGATTGCAGCAGGGTGGGATGGACTGAACTGGGGGTGCACATGGGGCTCCCTGGGGTGCAAACGCCAGGCAGCGGGATGCTGGTTTCACGGGTGGGGAGTGCTGGTGCCTGGGGCAGAGCGGGGACATTGGGGCTGCTCATCCCCAGAGCCCTCCAGAGCCTCCCCACCGCGGCCGGGAGTGCAGCCGGTGGGATGGGTGCTTGGTCCTGCAGTCCCCAGTGCAGCACACCTTGTGCCCCACCGTGCAGGGCTGGGGGTGCCCGGCTGCAGTGGGGGTATCAGTGGTGACAGCCGGGGTCCTGCGGGGTGGCGGGTGCCAGCGGTGGCGCCCGGCCGGCGGCTGCGAGCAGGGAGAGGAAGCAGCCGAGAGCAGCCCCAGCCCTGGCCGGCCGGCGAGGAGGGGCAGGAAGCTGGAATAAATCCCAGGAAGGGCCGCCTGGCTCCAGCTGGTCTGGGCTGCAGCGGATGGAGCCGGGGACGGGAAGGGAGAAGGCGGGAGGGGAAAGCACAGGGGCTTTCTCAGGCTTCGGCCCCCCCTCCAGCTGTGCAGCCAGCCCTGGCTCACATCTGCAGCCCTGGCTCAGCACCATCCTGCGGGCACCAGGGCCTGGAGGTTCTGCACAGCCCCAGGGTGGAGGTGTGTGTGTCCCCAGGGCCGATCCGTGGATGGCATGGGATGAGGAGACCTGGATGGAGCCCAGCCCCCAGCCAGGGCAGGAGCAGCCCGGGTCTGGGGTTCCTGTTCACTGGGGGGACCCCCAGCCTGACCCATGGTGTCCATGCTGCCTTCCCTCCTGCCCTGCAAGAGCCCTGCATGTCGGGATTGCAGGACTGGGTGCTGCTGGGGCTGGGATGCCGGCTGGCCCCTGTCCCCATCATCACCAGGGCACAGACAGCCGCCAGCGGCCCCTCACTGGCCCAGCACGGCCATGCCCTGTGTGGTCCCGGCAGGGCGGGGGGCGGCCGGGGGCTTTGATGTGCTCCGCTGCCGGGCAACCCCTGCTCTGTGCAAAGCAGCCGCCCCCCCCCGAGCCGGGCTGAGCCCAGCCAGCGCCATATGGCCGAGGCTGCTGTTACCGCGCTGTGCGCCCTGTTCCCAGAATTGACATGGAAATGAAGCTATCTGTCTTGCCGGACAACACCAGCCACGCTGGCTGGCATGCTATACCGGGACCCTGCGCCCAGCTGTGGCCGGGGCAGTGTCCCCGGGCTGTGTTGGCAGCCCCGACCCCAGCCATCCCTGGCCCCAGCACCCCAACACACAGAGGGCTGGGCTGAGGGTGTCCCACAGCCAGGGACATCCCATGGGTGAGGGCCACCAGCAGCCGGGGCGGCCATGCCATGTGTGCCACAACACCCGCCATAGCGGTGAAGCCCGTCCTGGTCCCCACGCCGCCCGGGGTGGCCGGTGCTTGGGGCCACAGAGGCCGGCATGTCCTGGCCACGGCGCATTGTTGGCGGTGCAGCTGGCGGGGCCCGGCCGGCCGGCGGCACTGAAAGGCATTCCTGTGGACAATGTCCCTGGCCTCCCCGCCGCGGCCCGGCCACTGCCGCCAGATGGGGGCTAATTAGCAGCTTTGAGAGCCGCGGTGGGAATCGGGCAGCACCAGGCCCTCCGCCGAGCCCTGAATGGAGGGGGCGACCCCAGCGTCGTGCCCACCCTGGGAACCGCCACCGCACTGAGATGGGGGACACAGGGAGGAGGGACAGAGGGAGGGACAGAGGGCTGGAGGGACAGAGGGATGCAGCTCCCCCCAGCCACGCTGGCAGGGTTAAAGCCCGTCCATGCTCTTCAGAACTGCTGCTCCCACGCCCAGAGGAGGAAGAGGAGGGGAAGCCTTCGGCTCCCTGCATGCCTGGGGAGGCTGCAGCCGCTGTGAGCATGCCCAGGTGCAGGGGGGTCTGGCCCCCAGCCCACCCCCACAAAGGGGAGGGCACCGTGGCTCTCTGCATCCACCCCGGGGTCAGCCCGCACGACACCCTCTCCAGCCAGGAAGGACATAAAGTGTCCGGGCTGTCCCTGAGGCTGTGCCACCACGAAGATGCCATCACAGCAGTGCCACCACAGCGGTGCAGCCCACCGTGGCAGCCCTGTCCCTTGGCGAGTGGGTGGCAGCTGAGCATGGCACGCGGTCGGGGTGTGCAGGAGCTGCACTGTCGGGGTGCCCTGGCCGGCTTTGCGGCGGAGCCCAGCGTGGCTTCGTGCTGCTGCCAACAACGCGGCGGTGCAGCCGGGCCCCACGGTGTGGCCTCGTGG
This sequence comes from Himantopus leucocephalus, assembly GCA_003993805.1. Lineage (NCBI taxonomy): Eukaryota > Metazoa > Chordata > Aves > Charadriiformes > Recurvirostridae > Himantopus > Himantopus leucocephalus. The sequence goes on from RSEF01000020.1 coordinate 9,647,117, forward strand.
GGTACATGGAGGGGCAGCGGGGGCTGCTCCGGCACACCAGCTCATGCATTGGTGTGCAAGGCAGGCGGAGTGTGCGTGAGTGCATAGGTGTGTGTGCATGTATGTGTGTGCATGCGCATTTGTCCATGTGTGCCTCTGCATGTGTGTGTGTGCACACGTGTGTACTTACGGACGTGTTTGTGCATGTGCGTGCATCCACAGGTCTGTGTATCTGCGTGAATCTTCCTGTCCACGTGTGTCTGCGTATGTCCCTCCACCTGTGTGTACGTGCCCGTATATGCGCACGCCTCCCCGTGTGCACACACGCACTCACATCCGCGTGTGCCTCTGCACACCCGTGAGCGTGTGCGGTGACTGAAGAGCCCGCNCTGCCCCCCCCCCCCCCGCCCCCCCCCCGGCTCCCTGCTCCGCCGGTTCGTGCTCTTGGGGGTGGGCCGGGGGGGGGTCCTCGTCAGCGCTGCCCTGCGGAGCTGCGGGTCCGCCGGGCCGGGGTCCTGCTCGGCACCCCCCCCCCCCCCCCCCCCCCC
>RSEF01000020.1:9648036-9680101 GCA_003993805.1 Himantopus leucocephalus
TGACGTCACGGCCCTGGCGTCTAACGGTCTGAGCCGCCGGGGGGGCGGAGGGGCCGGGAAATGCAGGGGGGGTTGGGCGCCTGGAGGGGCTCCGGGAGGCCGGAGGGGGGGTGGGGGGGCGCAAGGGGCGGGCGGGGCTGCGGGGAGCCCCGGGGAGCGGAGGGGAAGCGGGGGCTGCGGGGACCCCGGCACCGGGAGCCCGCGGGGCAATTACCCGCGTTAATGGCGGGGGAGGTGTGCCCGCCGGAGCTCCGCACCCCCCCCAGCCCCCGCACCCCCGGTAGCCCNCCCCGCACCCCCGGTAGCCCCCCCCACGTCGCCCTCTTCCCGTCACTGTCCCTTTAAGGCGCTGCCCTTCGGGGGAGCATGAATGGAGCAGGCGGGGCCGTCCCCGCCCCCGCGGCGCCGCGATTGGCCACAGCTCTCCCCGAGGCCCCGCCCACCCGGGCCGGCGCTCTATAATTGGCGCGGCGGGGCGCGCCGTCGCTTGTCCGCCCGCAGGGTCCTGCCGCCGCCGTTCCTTCCCCGTCGCTACTCGCCATGAAGGTCGCCACCGCCGCCCCCTCGCCGCTGCCCGCGGGCGCCGGCGGCGCGCTGAAGGCGGTGCGGCCCGGGGAGGCCGCTCGCTGCGGGCCGGGCCCGGGGGTGTCCCCGGGAGCGGCGGAGCAGGCGGCCGCCGCGCTGCTGTACGACATGAAGGGCTGCTACTCCCGGCTGCGGGCGCTGGTGCCGACGCTGCCGCGGCACCGGCGGGTCTCCAAGGTGGAGCTGCTACAGCATGTTATCGACTACATCTGGGACCTGCAGCTGGCGCTGCAGCGCGGGCCCCCCCGCCCCGCCGCCGCTGGGGACGCCCCCGAGGTGAGTGTGGACCCCTCCGGGCCCGGCGGCACCGGGACCGTCCCCCTTTCACGCCGGGCTGCAGCGCGTTGTCCCCTTCCCGGGGGCGTTTCTTCCTACCGCCCCCCTTCCATCCCCGCGACCCCCACGGACCAGCACTGACCGGCCGCTTCGCCTCCGTTTCCCGCAGGCTCCGTGCATGCCCGCAGCCGACCGGATCCTGTGCCGCTGAGACACCTCCGGAGCCGCCACGGACGTTCCCGGGACCCCGGCCCCGAGCGCCGCGGCTCGCCTGCATCCCGGGACCCCCGGGGCACGGCTGGGGCCGGCAGCCGCTGCCCCCTCCCCTGGCGGGGCTGCCCCGGGGGGGGTTCCCCCGCAGCCTGGGCAGGGGGTGCTGCCCGGCGGCCGCGGGACATATCCTTCTCAGATTGCTGAGAGCATTTCCCGTATTGTATATTACAATGATGCTGGAGAATATTGTTCTACAATAGCTGGAGTTTTGTTATTAAACAAGCCCTGATGACCAGCCACGCCTCTGCTTCCTGCCCCCCCCGGGGGGGTCTGAGCCTCGGGGACATGCCCCCAGAGGGTATGAAACCGGGGGGGAGCCTGTCCGGACCAGTACCGCTTGGGTGGGTGTGCTGTGGGATACTGGGGCTGGGGTGCCTGTGGTGGTGCTGGGGAGGGGGTGTCTCCCACAGGCTGGTCCTAGTTTCCCCCAGTATGTTGCTGGGGTCTGCAGGTGACCCGACCCTGTCCCTGCAGTGCCCCCACAGAGCCTCTTCCAGGGCCTGGTGGCTTCTGTGGTGTCCACGTCCTGCTCCCGCTCACTCCCCGGGCTCAGACACGGGGTGTCAGGGGCAGGCACATGAGCAAAGCTGTTTCGCACCCTGTTTTCTGCCGTCAGAAGAGATAGCAGCACTGACACCCATCTCCTCTGGGAAGGCGCCTTGAGGGGACCACATGGAAGGGACAGTGCTTGGGGCCAGGTGTGGGGCTCTGTGCACAGCTGGGGAGTGGGGAGTCCCCATCTCCCTGGGAGCAGTGAGTTTGCAGCGTGGGCCTGCCCTTGCCCCGTTTCCCAGCAGTGTCCCTGTGACTCCTGCAGTCACCGCTGTGTGGGGCTGAGGCTGGGGTGCAGGTGGCTGCGGGGTGTGGGGGTGATGCTGCCGGGGATGGTCCCATTGTACTGCCCTGAGGTAGAGTGAGCGCAAGCCCGGGGGTACTGCTCACTGCGGTGCTGCCCCTGTCGTTCTGGCTCGCACTGGTGCAACCCCTGCGAGCAGGGCTGGCGACGGACAAGCTTTTAGGGAGAAGGAAGTTGCATCAGGGGTTGTGCAACTGCTCAAGCAGGGGGTGCCCCCGGCAGCAGTGCTGACCTGTGACTCATGAATGCCTCGGGGGACACCCTGCCACCTGCAGCAGATTATGGGCCTGGTGGGGGCAAATTGGGATGCCTGGTGGGGCTCAGGGCTGCTGTGGTGGGGCCCGTCCTGCAGCTGGGGGTCTCTGGGGCTGGAAGGGGTTGACCAGCCCTGGCTGGGGGTGTGTGCATGTGTGTACGTCCGCACAAGCATTCAGGTGTGTTTGCATGTTCACAGGCACAGTCTGTGTGCTCATGTGTGTATACACGTGTGTGCCTGTGCCCACTTGTGGTTCCCCAGCCCGGCACATCCCCTGGCAGGGGACCGAGCAGGGGCAGGTGACGTGGGGAACCAGGACACTCCCTGGTCCAGCCAACCTTGTCCTGGCTGTGACACAGCAGCTGGCGACACGCTGTGGGAGTTGTGGGCTCTGTCTCACTGTGGATGAATCCGTCCATCAGCCCCAGTGGCCCTTCTGTCATCGGATGGGTCCCCTCCATCACACCACCCAGGTCCTCTCTACCATCCCCACTGGTGTCCCCTCCATCATTTCCCGGGTCCCCTCCATCGCCCTGGCGCCGCGGCAGCCCCCTGGCCCCGCAGGCTCCCGCCCGGTCCCGGAGCGCGGCGCTGCCGGGGCGGTGGGTCCCTCTCCCGGTGCCCGCTCGCACTGCACGGCCCGGCCCACCCTCCCGCAGAAGCCCGGAGGATCCCGGAGCAGGGAAAACCGGACCCTGGGAGTTCTGCTCAGTGCGGGAGGTGCTGGGGCTCTGTCCCATGCCACGGCTCAGTGCTGCATCCCTGCCGTGCTCCCCAGTGCCATCCTTGCCCGTTGACTGCCAGCAGACATGGAAGCTCCGGCTGGGGCCATGGGGAGAGGGGCTCTGTGCGTGCCCATGTGTGTCCCCACATCTCTGCCCCAAGCCTTTGTGTACCCCATGGCTGAGCCCTCGCAATGCAGCCCCAACCATCATCCCTGCCCTGGGCACAGGGACGCGGTGTGGCATTGCCGTAGGGCTGCCATGACTGTGGGCCTTGGCACTGCCGGGAGAGATGGAGAGCAAGGGAAGGGGCTGTGCGGAGCCAGCCCAGGCACAGAGCAGGGCTGAGCCGCCTGCCACGTGCCGGGATGCTGGATGCGGCTGCACCAGGATGCACTGGAGAGCCCCAGGGAGTGCCCAGCCCTGCAGGCACCTGCGCCCCAACTGGTCCCTTGTTGTTTTGATGGGACCTGATTCATCCCGGAAGGGATTAGGGACCGGGGAACCGGGTGACGTTCTAGTCTGACCAGCCTGGCCACCCCGGAATGGACATCAGCGTCAGAGCCAGTCCTTACTGCTCGCTGCCACGTACAGCCCCGAGGACATGGTGGAGCTGGGACCCACGGCCCCAGCGGCATGGGGCACGGCGACCGTCTGCCATGGTGAGGCTTGGTGCAGGGCAGGGACACCCAGAGATACAGGGGTTGTGGTGGGCGTGGGGCTGGGGGTAGCGCTGGCCTTTGGGACACTGCTGGGGCCGTGGCCATCGCTGTGGCTGTGGCTGGTGGAGCTGGGGGCCCTGGGCAAGTGAGAAGCTGCTCTTGAGGTGCGTTACGTGGGACTGTGGTCCCTCTGGTGAGGACGGCCATGGGCCCTACATCCCTGCATGGTGCTGGGACAGGACCCTTTCCCCATCCCTCCCGGAGGGATCTTTGGGGTTTTTTTGAGATCTTTGAGGAATCCAGGGAGGCAGCTGGATACATGGCTGGTGCCATCCGCTGCACTGTCCAGCCGAAGGGGCTCAGGATGGTCCCACCGGTAGCGGGTTTGGGAGCGCGGGCTGCTCTTCCCCTGCGGCTGGGGCTTTTTGAAGGGGATTGCACAGTTCTGCTCTCGCTCTGACTGTCCTGACCTTCCCGTCACTCCATGGCCCTGGGGGCTGCTGCCGTGTCCCAGCCAACCTGACACTCACTGAGGTTCAGGTGCCCCCACACAGGGTCCCCAAATCCCTTCCCAAAGTAGGAGCACTGCCCCCCTGTGCAAGCCAATCGACCCCTGTGCCCCGGTATAGCCCCTCTGCCCCAGGACCGACTCGTCACATCCCCCTGCTCCTCCATCGCCCTCAGGCTGGGGACCTTTGAAGCCCCTTGAGACCCTGGCCCAGCTGGGTCTCTGCGTGTCTCCACATGCCAGCCACATGCTCCCATCGGGAGTACTGGCCAGTGCCCCTGGCTCCCGCAGACCCCCAGGGTGGGGGGCTGGCAGTGACATGGCGTGGGGACCCTGCCTTCCTCTGCTCCCACGACAGGCGTGAGTGGGGAACAACGGGGGAACTGGCTTCCCCTTTGAGTCACGCGTTGGGCAAGGACGGGTTTTTGGCGGCCAGAGCACTGCGGTGAGCCCCGCATGTGCGCAGAAGGCTGATGTCACCCTGGACTCTCTGTCCCTGATATAAGTCCTGGCTGGGCTGGTGCAAGGGGACAGGGTCTTCGCAGCGGCCGAACATCCCACAGCCATGTCATCTGCTCCAGCCTGCAGGTCCCGGCACCATCCCCAAGGCACATCGTGGACGGCATGGCTCTGCCTCCTGCTCCTGCTGACTGCCTGCGTGCCCGCGGCCGGCACCAACCCCGGCATCAAGGCCCGGCTGACCCGGAGGGCACTGGAATTCGGTGGGTCTCGCACCCCTGACCACCCGTGGGGGAACTGGGCAGGGGGTGGAGGGGGACCATGCCCAGACCACCTGGGATGGGGGATGGAGGGGTGTCTTGGACCTGGCTGCTTGCCCCACCAGCACCCTGGCCCCTTCGCTAGTGCCCTCCCCTAAATCCCTGCTCTGCCCCAGGCCGGCGGTTTGGGCTGGAGCTGCTCCAATCGCTGCTGCAGAAGGAGCACAAGCTGAACCTGACGGGCTCCTACGACAGCCCACTTCTGGGGACACTCACCTACGCTGTGCCCCGGTAAGAGCTGCCCACAGGGTCCCTGTCCCTGTCCCCGTCCCCGTCCCCAGCCCCATCCCCATCCCAGCCATGCCCTGTGTGCAGCTGTGAGCACAGGCTGCCCGTGTTGTGCAGGATTCACATCCACGAGCTGCAGATAAATGACTCCACCGTGGACTTCGCTGAGGACGTAGGGGTGAGGCTGATGGTGCAGCACGCCCGCATCCGGCTCAGCGCCGACTGGGCAGCCCAGCTGGGTGCCATGTGAGTCCTCACTCATAGGGGGTATGGGGATGGGGACCTGGGTGGCTCAGGGTAGCTCGGGGCCACCGCTGTCCCCATGCTCACCCACTCTATCCTCAGCCAGGACAGGGGCTCCGTTGAACTCCGCATGCATGACCTGGCCGTGGTGGCGGTGCTGGGGGTGAGCGTGGATGGCAGCGGCCGTCCCATGGTGTGGAGTGCTGGCTGCGATGCCCGCGGCACTGACCTGCACTTGGAGTTTCACCGTGGACACAGGTGATGCCGGGACCCCCATCTCCCTCCATGGGGACTCCCCAGTGCCCCCAGTGGGGGTGTTGGTCTGGGGGAGGCTGGGGGCACTCCACGGTGACCTGAGGATGCTGTTCTGCCCCACAGCTGGTTCTACAACTTGCTAGCACCGCTGCTCCAGAGAGCCCTGCGGCGGGATCTGAACAAGCAGGTGGGTGCTTGGCCCCTGCGCTGTAGGGAGCTGGTGTCCCTGTCCCCCCAAGTCCGCAGCTTGGAGACCCCTGTCTGTGGGCTCGCTGACACCCTGCTCTGCTTCCAGCTCTGCCTCGAGCTCCGCAGGGGTGTCAGCAGGCTGGAGGCTGCCCTGAAGCATGTGAAAGGTGGGTGAGGGGACGCTGGGGACCAGGGCTGGGGCAGGAGGGGACTGGGCAGGGTGGCCCAGGTGATGCTGTGTGTGGGGCTGATGCCCAGTGTGGTCTGAGGGACTGAGGGCTGCAGGAGGGGGTGGGTGGTCTGGCTCCTCCCAACCGCCCCTGTGTCCCTGCAGTGTCCACCCAGCTGGACCCCTTCGCCGCCATCGACTACTCCCTTCTGGGGCAGCCGGCCATCATGGCGGAGCATGGCGACGTCGCCCTCAAGGTACCGCCATCCGGGTTGTCCCTGGGCTGGCTCTGGGAACGGGGTGCGGGGGGAGCTGGGCTGAGCCTCACATCTGTTCCTCCGTCTGTCTGCACAGGGGGAGTTCTTCAGGGTGGGCAAGTTCCAGCAGAGACCCTCCTTGGCAAAGCCCGTGGCACTGCCCGTGGCGTTGCCTGCAGCTCTGCCCATGGCACTGCCCGTGGCACATGAGCCCATGCTGCTGCTGGCCATCACGGAGTTCGTTGCCAACTCAGCCGCCTTCACGTACTTCACAGCCGGAGCTCTGCACAAGAACATCTCCAGTGACATGGTAGGAACAGCTCCAGGCGTGGCTGCGGGGCAGGGCTCCCCCCTCCGGGGTCCCACTGGGGTGTCCCCACACCCACCCGTGCCTTGTCACACCAGTGTCCCAACCTCTCTGCTGCCTTCCAGCTCCCGCGGCGGTTCCCGCTCCAGCTGAGGACCAAGAACATGGGGCTTTTCTCCCCACAGGTGGGTGTGGGTGGGATGGGACTTGGGGAGAATAGGACACAGGATGGGACGTAGGAGGAATGGGACACAGGTAGGATGGGATGCAGGAGGGACAAGATATGAGATGGGATGCAGGAGGGGTGAGACGCAGGAGGGATGGGACATAGGATGGGATGCAGGTGGAATGGGATGCAGGAGGAACAGGACAGGGGATGGGATGTAGGAGGGGTGGGACACGGGTTGTCATACAGCCAGGATGGGACACAGGAGGAATGGGATGCGGGGTAGATAGGACATGGGATGGGATGCAGGTAGAATGGGCAGGACGAGATGCAGGACGGGATGCAGGCAGGATGGGACGCAGGCAGGACAGGACATGGGCAGGTGGACCACGGGCAAGACAGGGACGCATTGCCCACCCTGCCTGCACCAGGGCAGGGCAGTGATGGGGCACATGGGCCTCGGGAAGTGGTGGGGGCCGGCTGGGAGCCCAGGCTGGTGCCCATGGCGCTGGCAGTGCCAGTGTGGCTCTGTGCCAGCGCAGCCATCTTTCCCCCAGCTGCAGGAGCGCTACCCGGACCAGCCCATGGAGCTGCACCTCTCAGCCCGCCGGCAGCCCCTGCTGTCCTGCCACCCTGACGCCCTGCACGGGGCCCTCTTCAGCTCTGCCGAGGCCTTTGTGGTGCTGCCCAATGCCACCCGCGTCCCCGCTTTTCTGCTGAACATTGTGAGTGTCTGCTGTTGCTGTGGCACAGGGTCTGCTGCCTGCGCTCCAGGCTGGGGCAGCACTGGGCGATGCTGGGGTGATGCTGGGGTGATGCTGGGGCGATGCTGGGGTGATGCTGGGGCAATGCTGGGTGACACTGGGCGATGCTTACAGTGATGCAGGGTGATGCTGGGTGACGCAGGGTGGCAGCGGGCGATGCAGGGTTGTAGGCACTGCCCTGGTCTTTCTGACATCTCTTCTTGCTGCAGGACGCCAACGTGACAGGGAAGCCAACCATCACTGGGAACAGGCTCGGGGGCACCGTGAGCCTGAAGGGGTGAGTCCCCAGCCCCGTGCTGGGTCTGGCCTCCCCATGGATGTCCCCAGGGAGCTCCCGCCATTCCTCACCTCTGGTCTTTTGCCTCCCTGAGTCCTGTATTGCCTGCTCGGACCTCATCCTGCCCCTGGCTTTTGGCCATGCCCACTGCCCTGTCACTCGTACCCCAGCTAGGTCCTCAGCTGGACCCATTCTGCCGGGCTCCCAGCCCTGCCATGGGGCTCAGCCCATCCCTGCCCCGGGAGGGGACAGTCCACGTCCCCATGCCTGGCTCTCACCCTGCTCTCGCCCTCCAGGCTCAGCGTGGCGCAGGTGACGTCGCATGTGGGCCCAGTGGAGGTGAGTGGCTGTGCCAGGGGCACGACGGGGCAGCCAAGGGGAGCCTTGGGCTCCACACCGGCCTGGGAGCAGGGTTTGGGGGGGTGGGGTCTGGGGGGATGGGGTCTGGGGGGATGGGATTTGGGGGTGCTGTGGACCTCATGCAAGGCCAGTGTGGGTGCAGCGCTGGCACAGGGGAGCTCAGCCCTGCCTGCACCGCAGCCCCTTCTGCCTGTCCCGCAGGTGAAGAGGCTGGAGAACCTGCTGAAATTTGGGCTGTGGCTTTTCGGGGTGCCCTGGGCAAACAGTGAGTGCTGTCCCTATCCTGTCCCCATTCCCCCCCACCCCACCCCAAACCTGCCCTGGGGCTGCCCCCCCTCATGCCCTGCTCTCCCCTCAGAGCGTCTCCAGGCCGGCATCCCCCTGCCCACCCCGCACGGCCTCAGCCTGCTCAACACCCGGCTCTCGCTGCAGGAGGTGGGTGCTGCCACTGTCCCCTTACCCCAGTGCCCCCCACTTCCCCCACGTCCCCTCCGCTCACCCCGACTCTCCACAGGGCTTCATGCTCATCGTCACGGACCTGCAGTACAAGTCCTGAGACCAGCTGCTGCGAGGGAACCCACCAGCCCCCTGCGAGCCGCGTCCCCCGTCACTGTCCTGCTGACAGCCAGGGAGAAGACGATGCCATCACGGTGCCATGGCCGGCAGAGCCACCCGGCCATGGGACCCACTGACCCCCCCACCTGCTGGGGGCTTCTCAGGAGACATTAAATCCGTGAGTGTGGCTCAGCCTGGTGTGGTGTGTGGTGCTTGGGGACCCCCTGTAGATGGGTCCCCCAGGCAGGGTCCCATTCCCACCTCCGTGCTGGGGCATCACCGTGTCCCCGGCTGCGTGGGGCTCCGGTTGTCCCGTCGGTGAGGGGTCCCGTCGGCGTCAGAGGGGCGGGAGGGTGTGAGGGACTCAGGGGGACTCTGGGGACAGGGCTGGTGGCTCTTGAGGATCGAGGGGACACCTCCAACCCTTGCGTGTGTGCTGGCCATGCGGATGCCCTCCATGCTGCGGCTGCAGCTCCAGAGCAGCTTCCCCCGTCGCCCACGGGATGGTGCTCGTGTCCGTGGCCTCCCACCGCGTCCCGCCCGCCCACGGCCGCCAGGCCCCGCTCTGCTCCGCCCGCTGCCCCCCCCTCCCCGCTCCGCCCGGCCCCTGCGCACCCCGGAGGGGACGTGGGGGGGATGTGGGAAGGCTGAGGCGCAAGCAGGGAGCGTCCTGCCGGGAAGGGGTGGGGGGGGGGGCNTGGGGCATCCCGAACAAGCCCCTGTTTGTGGGACCAGGCCCACCCGCGTGGGGTTCAAACCGTGGCGAGATGAGCCCCCCCCCCCCAAGAGATAAGGTGGTATTGGGAGGAGGTTCCCCTTTTCCCAGCTCAGCGGTGGCAGTGCTGGGGGCGAGGGGCAGCCCTGGGAACGCGGGTGTGTGTTTGTGTGTGTGTGGCTGTGGCACTCAACGAGGCACCCACTGGGATGCGGGGCTGCGAGCCCCCTGCCCTCCTCACCCCACCGTGGCTGTGGATGCTCCCTCTGCCCGGCTCCCCCACTGGTGTTGAGCCCACAGCCCCAAAATCATTCCCCCCAGCCCAGCTCCTGTCCCATCGATGAGGACCGAGGAGCCTGGCTCCAGTGAGACATAGAAGGAACGGGCAGGGATCTGCCCCGATGCTGCCTGCGACAGAGACAGGCAGCCACACACCACCGTGGTCCAAGCAGGCAGCACCTCGCCACGCCAACCCTGCCCAGCACCACCCCCTTGGGACAAAACAACCCCCCCCCCCCCCCCCCCCCCCCCCCCCCCCCCCCCCCCCCCGGCGNGACCCATTCCCCCCTCCATCCATTTCGCTGAAGGCAGCTCCCACCCAAAGCAGCCCTAATCACCCCCCACCATGCTCACAAAGACCACAGCACCATCGATGACAAGAGTTTATTAGTGGACACCTCCACCTGGAAACCGAAGCGTTCGACAGGCTAATGCTAATCCTCACACTCGCCACATAGGATCCGCTCCTGGCACCATAAGCGCCAGGAGCGGATCCTACGTGGCGAGTGTGAGTCCGTGCCCAGCAGCCAAACGGGACCCCCAGGAGCCTATGGTTCCCCCCCCCCCCCCCCCAGCCTCCATCCCACCTTGGCCTCTGCAGGGAGCACGGCCCCACACATAAATACGGACAGACAAGATAACAAAAATAGCATTAAGAGTATTCACAAATGAATTAAAAACTACTCGGATATGTACAGCAGAGCGCGGGCGGTATGTACACAGACAAGCCCGCATGGACAGCTGGGTCTGCCGGTGGTGGTCTCCAAAGTACGAGCGGTTATTTTTGAAGCTAATTTCAGCCCAAAGCCCGGAGGTCCCGTGCCCCAGTGGCAGCAAGAGCAGCGCGGGGGTCGGGGGGGGGGGAAAGCCAGGCACCTCTGCCACTGCACACACCCGTTACAGCCACACCACGGGGACAGGGATCTGCCTGTGCTACGGGGACCGGCAGCAACCAGGGCAGGGCACGAGAGGCCAGCAGCTCTCACTGTCCCCAAAGAGGCTTCTCAGCGGCAGGGAAGGCTCTCAGCCTCCCTGGGCTCACGTGCCCGCTAGCCCCATGGACGGGCTGTGGTGGGGCTGCTACGAGGGCTCTGCCTTCCCCTGCTGCCACCCCAGTGAAGGGCAGAAGCATCGCTCCCCCCTACCCCTTCCACCCCCCAGCTCTCTAGTCCTGCACTTGCTGGATGCCACAGCCCCAGCTCTCCGCAGAGCCCCTTGTACCAGGGCAGGGGCCGGGGAAAGCGCTCTCCCCCCTCACCTGCCTCCTTCCTTTGCCAGCCCGGAGGAGAAGCAGGTTGTGAGGAGGGACACACTGTCCCGCAGCAATCTACATTCAGAGGGAGAAGGAGGAAGAGGAGGAGGATCACTTCCAACCAGGCACAGCCCTCAGCCTGACACACCATCCTCACCCTCATCCCAGCAGCTGATGTCTGGGGAGAAATGGGCTCAGAGGATGACATGAGGGCAGAGCTCCTCAGCCCCAGCCTCCGTTTCTTCCTCCTGGCTCCCCCACACCACAGGGATGCGCTCTGCCCAGAGGATGCGGAGATGGGGTAGGGATGCTGCAGGAAAGCTCCGTCCCATTCTGCAGCCTGCCTCTTCCCAGGGCCTGAGCATGCCGGAGATGGGGGCACGGAGCCTCAACCCTTGCTCTGGCTGGGGAACCTTATATTAGTGACACATCTACACACACGCACGCACTCACACATGCAAAAATAAGTTTGTTTATTCCCTTCAAAGTGATCTAGAGGACCTTGCAGGGCTGGGACACCTTCTAGCCAGTACTCCCCCCGGCTGCCTGGATCCCCCCAGTGCTGGGAGCTGTTGGCTGAAGCGCTGCATTGGTCTCAGCGCCTTTAAAACACAACGGAACGGTAAGTAAGAGGGGCTACGATAAAAGGAGCTGGCGGCATGAGGGAGAAAGCTCCGTGGAGCAGGACGCTCGCCCGGGAGGCAGAGGGGCTGCCCCCCCGCGCCGGTGACGGTGCTCAGGAGCGGAGTGTAGTGGATGTGGCGGTGAAGGCGCAGCCGTCCTGGCGATGGGGGGACTCGGCGGCGGATCACTTGCGGCTCAGGAGGGATCCCAGCAGAAGCACTCCTGCCACCGTCGCCCCGGTCAGGAGCCATTTGTTGAAGGTCTCCTGGCCCTTCCTCACCTCGGCAGCAGCATCGTTCCCATAGAGGTCCACAAACCGCTCCTGTAGGAAGAGAGGAGCAGTGAGAAAAGGGGTGGGAGTGCAGCACAGAGACCATCTCTGCTGCTTTCTGGGGCTTCTTCCTCCTCTGTGGGAAGGGGCAGGGAGGCTGCTGGGCTCCTGCTGGCAGGAAAGGGGTGGTGGGGACCAGGCAGATGACAGACGCCTTGTGCTTCCTTGCTCTGAATCACACACAGAGGGCGATGGGGGAAGCACAGGACCAGTCATGAGAGAAGTGGATGCCAGAAAGGATTTGCAAGGAGAATACAACGCGGACAGGGCAGGAGATGCATCACGTGCTCTAGGCTCTCTAAAATTAGCATTGAAGTGTGATAGAAATCATTGCAGCAAGAAAACGCTGGGCTTTATTCCACGGCCGAGGCCTGGGGGAGCAGAAGCAGGGTTGGTGCCCACGGTTGCGGCAGAAGCCCACACTGCGCATCCCCCTGCGGCTTTTGTGTCCAAAGCAGAGCCTCACCCCTCCTTCTCCCCACTGCTACATCCCAGCAAGACAAGCACTCCCATGTCCTGGCCATCGCAGGTTGCTCTGCAGCATGATCTGGATTTCACAAATCCCTGTGGTGAAGGCAGACACTTTGGGTCGCGAAACTCCTGCCTTCCCCCTGGCTTTGGGAGAGCAGACCAAGCATGAGGCCCAGCCAGGAATGCAGTCACTCCGGCCCAGCTCGTCCGAGCCAGCCGCCTCCAGTCCTTCACCTACAGCAGCAAGAGCGGAGCAGATTTCAACAGAGCCACTGAACAGCAAATGGCTGCAGCCCCTCTCCCTCCAAGGGAGGCATGTGGTGGCACTGGAGACAGATGGCTGTGGCCTGGACTTTGGTAGATGGAGGGCAGAGAGAGAGAAGACCACCAGAGCTGAATTGCTCCGCAGAACAAACTCTCAGAGAGCACGTCTGCCCCCTGCACCCATGCAGCACCCTCATGGCACAACACCACCCCTCCTGCTCCCCTGGGCACCCGNCCCCTGCACCCACCCTCATGGCATAACACCACCCCTCCTGCTCCCCTGGGCACCTGGGACCTCGGAGCACTGTGAGAATAGCTGCTTGGGTCCCTGGACCACATGTACTGCAGGGAAGGAGGGGTCCACAGGTAGGCCACATGAAGCAGAGAACTTAACGCTCCAGCAGCTCCCAGGTTTATCAGGGCTGAGCAGGAGCACTGGGGCTAGAGGGAGCTGGAGCTGTGAGCTCTGTGCTCCCGGTTCGCCAGCAGCTCAGCGTGGGACANCAGGGAAGGAGGGGTCCACAGGCAGGCCACATGAAGCAGAGAACTTAACGCTCCAGCAGCTCCCAGGTTTATCAGGGCTGAGCAGGAGCACTGGGGCTAGAGGGAGCTGGAGCTGTGAGCTCTGTGCTCCCGGTTCGCCAGCAGCTCAGCGTGGGACAGCTCGGCGTCAGCAGGGACTCGATGCTGTCGCACCTCAAGCCCATCTTCCTGGCAAGGTCCCCTGTTCCCTGATAAGTGAATGCAGTTCCAGTAACCCGGCTGCTCTGGGAAAGCAGAGATAAGCCAGGCTGACGCTGTGCTTGTGTCACGCCTTACCACGGCCTCCCCGGAGGCAGGGGCAGCATCCCTGCCTGCAAGCTGCCTCCCATGCCTGCCCACAGGCTGTGATCAGCCTCAACTGCAGCCACAGGACCTGCGGGGGGTTTGGTGCTCGGATCATGGCTGGGATTGAGAGGGTCTTTAGGCAGATGCCTCTCCATCACTCATGGAAACATGGTGCCAGTCCCCAAAACAGCCCCACCACGGTCACACCTTGCAAGGTATCTCCTCACCTTGCCACGCATGATCAAGCTCACACACAGCTTTTCACAGCAAGGTGTGCAACAGACACATATGCTCGCTCCCAGGGAGCTGGGCTGTGTTCCTCTCCTCGGCCTCTCCTCTCACAGGCCTCCCCGCCATGGGGGATCAGGTACTTGAACAACCACCCGGGTGAGCTGTGCACCTCAGCACCCATCTCTGCCCCACCAAAGCTCTTCTCTGCCTTCCACCAAACACTGTCTCCAGCATCTCCCAACTCCCTTGGCTGCCTTTCACACCCCCTCGAGCATGAGGAGATATCAGCAGACCCCGGGGCAGGGTGCTGGGACAACAGGGACTTTGCTAACTCATCCTGGGATACGTCACTGCTGCTGCCTCATTCAAAGTCCTCTTGAGGGATGTGACAACCGTCCCCGTGACTCCCGCCACCTACACAGAGCGGCAGAAGGCAGCTCGCTTCCCACCGGGCCTGCCAGCTGGCACGGGCTCTGCGGAGGTGTTGTATTGCATCCCGGACCCGCAGAAATGGGCAGGACAGAGGCTCATACGCAGGTGCTACCCAGGGAGAAAGGTGAGGGCTGCTGCCTGCTGCCAGCCCCTCTACACAGCTGCTTGCCCAGGGGACGGCCATGGAAACAGTGGAAACATCCTGCAGTGATGTTCTGCAGGAGAGCCCGAACCCAAGGAGGGGATATTTTTAATTACGGCACAGGAAATCTCTCTGCTGATAGGTGGTGACAAGCAGAGTAGCGGTGACAGAGCTCAGCAAGCACTGAGCAGGCTGGCAAGGATGAAGGGCACAAGGGAACTGGGGCAGAAGGCACGACCGTGTCTAGAAAAAACAGTTGTGGAGTGCCTCCACCACCACCCCTACAACATCCCTCTGTACCAGTGCCCTCGTCCCCGGGGAAGGCCCTTCCCTTAGAAGCACATCCCAGCTGTGCAACCACAACACCCGATGCTGCGGGAACGCTCAGCAGGAGGAAGCAAGCTGCACCCCTCCTGATGTATTCCTCAGAAAAAGACACTTTGCTCCCGGATTCAGTAAGGCCTGCCTCATCGAGCCCCATATGTCTCTGCAGGCTCCTCCCGACCCACGGGAGTGGATATCCCCACAGTCCCCAGGAAGGCTGCAGAGGTGGAAGGGGCTGCATAGTCACTCAGCCTCACCGCAGGGGCGGCAGCGGGGCAGGCACCAGGAGAGGGCCCCCACAGCCAGGGCAGGGAGCCGGGGAGGGCTGGCAGCCGAGCCTCCCCGCTGCCTTCTTGATGGTATGTGCTGCCGAGCTTGGGGAAAGGCAGTTCCAAGAAGCGTGTTTTGAAGCCCTTACTTCTAAGAAAAGGAAGTGTTTGCTGAACAAGAGATAAATGGCATACGGTGAACCAAGAGCTATCGGGTGCTACAGACGGAGAAGAGCATGACAAGAGCCCTGCGTGGGCAGGGAGGGGATGCAAGCCCCTCTCCTTCCCCCAGGAAAGGAGCAGCAGCTGCTGGAGACGAAGCTGGGGGCTGCAGGAGGCTCGGGAGGAGAGCGCCTTGCCCTCCCCCAGGGAAACCATCCACAGGAGCTGCGATAGCTCAGCCCCTGCACAACTGCGATCCCAGATGTGTCCCCTGGGAATGGCAATCCCAGACCAGGGTGAGTGGGAAAACAAGCAGAAGCGTCCTCCCGCCCCATCCTGGGGGTGGGTTGAAGGTTAGGGAAAGACAGCTTGCTCAGTTCCCACACTGCCCTGGGCCTCGGCTGCTCTGCACCTGAAGCCCAGCACTCCCAGTACTGATTCGGACCTCTCTGGCCTGGTGTTTGGGATCTCAGGCTTGCCCAGACACGTCCAGATATTTCTGGCCTCCCCCAGTCACCTTTATCTGAGAGGAAATATTTGGAATTCCTGAGTAGCTCACAAGGACTATGGTAGCAACAGCACGTCAATGTCTCAACCGCCCTCTCTGTGTGCCCGTGGGCCTCTTCCACCCGAGAGAGGACAGGCTGTTCCACCACAGAACACCCGTCACATCCCCTTCCCCACCCCGGGCGAAACACGTCCGAAAGGAGGATGCTCTGGGGCAGGCAATGAGGAAGCAGCGAGAGCTTATGCCTACGCAAAAGCAATCCCCCGGCTTCGACTCTCCCCTCCCAGTGCTGGGGAAGGACACGTTTTCTTGCTCGAGCCTAAACAAGCACTTGCTGGGGGGGACTTCCCTCCAGCTGCACGTGCTGCTTGCAGGAGACAGAGGACCTGGAGATCCAGACTCTACCGGTGCCCACCTCCCCACAGGGCAGGGAGGTTCTGCAGTGCCAAAGGCTCTCGAGACACCTGCAGTGCCCCAAACTGCAACCCACCACCAGGGGGGATGCAGCAGCCTTTTAAACACTGCTCAGTGATGATACACAACACTGCAGTAGAGAGAAAAGAAGAGCAGGTCTGACCCAAAGTGGTCTGTCTCAGGTGGGAGAGCAGATTAATCAAGCATGAGGTCCAGCTGACACAGTGTTGACATCCTAGCTTGGAAACGGGAAGGGGAAGACCCAAAGTTTCAGCCTCTTGCTTGGTACCCACCCCCAGAGGTTCAGCTGGTTTCATTCACCAGCACTGCCCAAGCAGCTCCCCCGGCCGAGCGGGAGGGAGAACGGTTGCCATTCAGGGCGAGCAGAGAGGGTTCCTCTTTCAAGATAAGCTCCAACACAGGGGGAAAGAGGATTCAGTAAGTGACACCAAACCACGAGGGCAGGTGAAGGAAGCAGATGTAGGCAATAAATCCCCATCTGGTTCTTGTGAGACAGGAGTAAAGTGGGAAGGGGAGGGTGCTGGCTGCTGGGGAGGGCAGAGTTTGGGTGCTTAAAGCTTTCTCTGCACATGGAGGTGAAGGGTATGGAGGCATTGAGACACCAGCACAAAGCTCTGAAAACCAGCAGAGAAGAGACAGGCTTTACCTGGACCATTCATGGCGAACCAGTGGCACATGGCCCAACTTTGACAGGGAGACTCTGCCTCCAGCAGGAGCTACACTGCTGACACCCAGCCAGCCTGTCTGAGACAGACACCCCCAGCAACCAGCTCTGCACATACAAAAGCCTCTCCCACCCAAGGATCTTAACGTGTTTTATCAAAAATTAGTTGGTTCTCCAAAATCTCCTGTGGGATAAGTCAGCATTGTTCCCAGACAGATCATCAGAGGTGCGGAGAGGTTAAATGCTTTGCCTAGAGTTGCATACAAGCCAGCAGCATGAGCCACAGCATCTGACTCCCAATCCATGCATTCTTGTCACGAGGCAATGTTTCACTTGAAAACAAGGCTGTTTCTGTTATACCTTTGCTGTAACTACAGCTGTGTTACTGCTAAGAGGTCTAACACCAATCGCTGGCCAGGAGCGGAGTCATCTGGATGACCAGACCTTTGTTAATGAGATGCTGGGAACAATTTTGTGCTGAGCAGCGAGACAAGCATGGAAAAAGAAAGGCAGCGCAGACCTCAACAAAGCCCTGTATCGACAGCAACCTGCTCCCAGAGCCCCTTCGGGCTGCCAGCTCACCACATGGGACTGGCATATGTGAACCTGGAGGTGAAGCACAGGGGGAAAAAGGCAGCTGAGGTCTTTCAGAAAGAAAGAAAACTTAACTATTCCCAATGGCTGCCACTAGGATCCTGTAAACACAGCTCAGCCTGTCCTGACACACTATGAAAGTGGAAGAGACATCCTGGAGGTCCTCCCTCTGCCCTGCACCCCTAGACACTGCATCCACGTGTGGCCCTGACCATCCCCAGCCCTGTCTGAAGCCCAGGCCCAAAATGAGGGCAGCAGGGACACCGTGCATGTCTGTACCAGCCACACAGCACTGCCTGCAGGATTGGGACTGGCGGTCAGCGTGATCCCTGGACTTGGGAGCATGCCAAGGAGACATGCCATCCAAGGCAGAGGTCTTGGAGCTTCTGTGCATCCCCAGCTTCACCCCTCAGGTCCCCATCAGCACCCTGGGCAGGCTCGGGATGGGGCTCTGGGGACACGGGGAGGGGAAGGGGCTCTGGGGACAACACAGTCGCAGGTGCAAATGCTCCAGAGACCCAGCTCTAACTGTTATGCAAATGATGACCTCCAGGGAAGCAGCTGCTGATCTCCATGACAATGGCAGGGAATGCCACCCGCCCCACTGCCTCTCCTGCCCTGGGAGCGGGCAGGCGCTGGGGGGCTGCAGGCACTGGGGTGCTGCCTCTGCCCAAGCTCCAGGGCTCTGCACGCAGAGAAACCTGCGACCCTGAAGGATGCAGCCATAAACTCAAAAGGGTTAATTAAGCACATCTCCACCTCCCTCTCCTCCCAGCCGACCTCATCAGACATCAGTGTTGGGCTGCAACCGATGGGGGAGGCTGCCCCTGGGGCCTCAGCCCAAAGCCCAACAAACCTGCAGGGGTTCAGCCTAGCGAGGGCCAGAGCTGGCTCTTTTCTAACCAGAAACAAACCCTCACTAGCACATTCCAGCCCTAATCCTTGCTGCGGCAGCCTCCTGTCAAACTGGTTTCATCACCAGCTCCAGGAAACCTGCAATAACCCCACACCATTCAGCACAATTTCAGCATTTTCCAAATACATGAAAGGGGCTACGGTGACAGCTGTAACCCCCCATCCCTGCCCCGGGAGATTGCTGCGCACAGCACGAGATGGAGAGCAGGGAATTGCGCGCTCTGTTCCAGAAATCTGCTGAAACATTCATGTGTATTAAACCGGGAGATGGTGCGAATGACTAATCTACTTGCATCCATCTTTCATCAGTGTTTCTCCCAGAACTAACCAGGCTGAGGGCTCCCGAAGGTGCTGAAGCCCCGGCCGGCATCGGGCACGCTCGGCAGCAGAACGGCTGGCAGGCGACAAGGCTCAGGTACAAAGGCACAGCGAAGAACACATTGGCTGAGCCGGATCCACTCAAGAGATTAGCACCTGCTGGGAATGGGATTGTTTTCCAAAGGGCATTAAGTGGAATAGTCGGAGGAAAGACGGTCTCTCTGATGCTTCTCCCCACCGGACAGATGGTGTCTGAGCCCCGGCAGGCAGAGCAGCCTGCCTGCCTGCTTTTGTGCGAGGGGCGCGCTCGGGGGGCAGGGGAAGACTCCTGCTTTAATTTCACGGTTATCTGCTGCCTGCGGTGCCAGGGAGCCCAAGCGCCACGGCCAGCTCGCTGCACTGGACAAGCACCTCGGCAGGGTCCCCCACACCCGCGGAACAAAGCTCAATTTTCACCTTGTCATTGCTTTTCCCAGACGTCACAGCTCCTGTGCAATCGTGCCCTTGTGTAACTATGGGGAAACCTGTGCTGAGGAGACGCGCCATGCTCACGTGTGCCTGGCTGCGGAGCCACGTTCCCTCCTATCCAGGGGCCGAGTCGTGCGATGCAGATGGATCTCCCCAGCCCTCAACTGCACCACAAGCCTTACACCAAATCCCCACTGCAGGGAGCAGCACCATTACCAGAGGCCAAGGGAGCAAGGTTGGGTGCGGGGATGGTCCCTGTGGGAGACAGATCCCAGGGAAGGGCCGCCTGGTTCTCCTGCCTCAAGCCATTTGTCCTCCAGCATCCCGGAGGAGCGCCGGCCAAGTTTCACCGCTTCCCACTTCACTCCCAGCACCTCACGAGGCTGCTGTAATTCTTACATGCCACTTGAATGAAAAAGGGGAAAGGGTGGAGGTGCAGGAAGAGGAGGAAGATGTGCTCATTCTGTTTTCACTTCCTGTTAGTCCACATGAAGTCTCAAATGATTCAGGCCACGAAGTCCCTTTTAGCAAAATCCTTGCTGACTTGAGGGGAGGAAGCAGAGTAGGCAGCTGATGCAGCAAATGTGGGAGAGACTGGTGCAGCACGACAAGGAGACTCTGTGCTCTGCCCTGGGCTCCTCCATACGTGTTGTTGCATGAAATAATCACTGTCTGGTGCACTGGAAGCTTCTAAATGAGGTCAGTTGCTCTAATAAAAGATATTAGCTCTCCGGCAAGTTTAATACACTGGTGAGCCATACCATTACAGGATGGAAGCACTTGCAACACTGCTATGATGGCTGATTTACAGGTAGCAACACCTCATTTTCTCCATACATAAGTCATATGTCACCCAGACACTACCCAGGGCCACATACACACCCAGGTCCCACATCCCAGCCCAAACCCTGAGCCGGCTCGCCACGAGTTACATGGAGTAATGTCACGTACTGCTGCCAGCCATGCTCCTTGCACAACACTCCTAAGCCTGCCTCAGCCTCACTGACGGTAAAAACCAGAGATGTGCAAATGGGACTAGCATCGTTTGGAGAATTAATGAAGTGATGCAGACAGCTGTCCTGCTCCACCTGAGCGTGGCGTTAGCTGCATTCAAACCAAACCAGCTCTGTGCCAGCCTAGGCCTTTTCTCTGAGCTTCCCAAAGAGCCCTTCACCCTCCAGCAGAGAAGAAAACCCTTCCATGCTCCTTCAGGAAGCAGCCAGCTTCAGCAGCTCCCTCCCCTCAGGCACACGGTCCTACCCCCAACAGACAGGTCCCTACACAGCTCTGCCTGTCTACCCCTCACACACCTCCTGGCATGAGCAGCTCCTGCTCAAAGCCCTGCCTGCTGCCAAGTTGTCACGTTTTGGAGTATTTGATTTCAGTCTTAAGAGCACCTGGCTGGCAGCAGTACAGGCAGGGAGGACTTGCCTTCTCTTTGTTCTTGGTCAGGCAGAGCATGGAGCAGACGACACCTGCCTCGGTTTCCCCCTGAGCTCAGGACCGGGTCTGCAAGCTGCGGAGCTCTGGGTCCATCCTAGATCAGGAGCGGGGGCAGAAAGGCTGAGCCCGGCCCTGCTCCCACTGGAGGCGCCTCATCTCCAGGGCTCATGTCCCCAAGCAGGATACCGATGGCAGAAGCTAGCTACTAATTGGATCTACTTAAATCAGATGCTACGTCTGCAGACACAGCTGAAACACAAGCTTGAGCAGGAAGGAGGATAATGCAATAAATTCAAGCAGCTCTCCCCAAGGGAATCGCACAGACCCCCGAAACTTCCCTCTTCGCAGATACAGCCTATTACCCTTCCTTGGGCATGCTGCATAAATGCAGGGGCAAGCACTGGCTGAGAGAGTAACCAGCCCAAAACATGCTGAAACGCCATGCTCACCCAGCTCGCTGCTCCCAGTAGCAGAGGGAAGGCAGACCAGTTACAGCACAATATTCGAACAGTCCCCATGGCCATGGGAGCCTCTCTGGTTAATGCTCCGAATCCCACTCCTCCCTCCCTCGCTACCCCGGAGGCAGGCAGCAGCGCTGAGTGCACTGGGTTTCCCATTAAAGAGATCCTGAGAGACAGCACTGGGCTGGTACACGTGAGCACGTGTCCGAGAGAAGACACGGGCGGCTGGAGAGATGCTGGCTGCACAGAGGAGCTGCAGCGGGCGTTCCCGCCTGCAGGCAGTCCTTCTCAGCACTGCTCAGTCCTTGGATTCTTTTTCTTTTTTTGCTAACTAAATTAAACATGAGGATAAAATAAGCAAAATACCTAAAAATAAAAAATAAAACGAGAATTTCTGCAGCACAACTAGGTCACAGCTCCCCAGCACGCGAGTTGTGGCAGCCACGGCTCAGCCCCTCGAGCCTCCCGGGTTCAAAACTGACATCTCTCTTAAAAGGCTGCCTCCCGAAACCCACACCTGCTCCCCGGTAAGCCCAGCTGGAGCCATCTGCTAACGGCTCTGCTTCCCGCAGCCCTCTGCTCCCTCGCTCCACCGGGCTGTTCTGCTTCTGTGGCAAAGAGTAACCCTTCTCCCCACCTGAACGTGGCGAGGGCCAGCTCACACTCTGAAGCTGCCCCGGTGCACCCAGCAAAGCCATTGCATCCTCCTCCATGGGCACACTGCGTGGAAAGCTCTCACACACCTCTAGAAAGCATGTCACCTAACTTAAGCTCTTGGCATCCCAAGGGCGATTAGGAGATGGACTTCAGAGAGATCTTACACCAAACACCTCTCTGTACATACTTCACGTGGGGAGCAGGAACGGTTTCCCTGTCCAAGGCCAGGGCAGCAAACCAAGAGTGCCCTGGCACCGAGGGACACTGCTTCCCTTTCATGACTCCATTATCTGTGTTAATCTTTAGTTGCTCAGAACAATAGCATTTAAGGGTAACATCCCTCTCGGGAGGGTGGAGGAGGAGAGTGTCGATGCTTTCCTGCCATGCAAAGGCAGAGCCACCCCTCAGAGCATACCTTCGCACTGAATCAGCCAGCAGGTAGGTGAACATCCGGACTGCTATCAGAGTCACCAGAGGGGAGAGGGCAGCCACCCCCAGCCCCTTTCTGCTCCCACGGCAGAAGTCACCATTAATCCCTTGTCTCTCGGTTCAGCAGGTCTGCAACACTTCTACAACTGATATCCATCCCTTCCCTTCCCCCAGCTCCTCCTGGGAATACTCCGGCTCTACAACTAGTGGGGAAAGAGCTGCTAGAGAAATACTCCTTGTAATGTCAAGATGGGACTGTGCTTACAGCCGTCAGCAGCTTGGTAAAAATCAAAGGAGAGAAGCTTAAGCAAAGGCCTCAAAGCATCCTGCCACGATTCAGCCTGCACCCAGTGTGGGTCGCAGACGTATCACTGCTCCCCGGCTTAAACTATGTACATAAACCATACAGAAGCTCCACGGAAATCAGGTGCGGCACCCCAAACACCTACAGAAAGCTGCAGCTTCCACATGGGGAAAAAAGAGCACCCTGCTCCCTCCCATCTTGTCTGCTGTGATGGGACACCCCATTGCTGCTGAAATGGGGAGAGACCCTGGGCAGCACTCAGGGGAACCCAGCTCCAGTTTCAGACAGGAGCAGGATGATCAGGAAGACTGATATTACTGAGAGCAGCTGTGAACACAGAGCAGCAAGAAACAGTTTGTTAATTATTTCACAGGTCTTTTTTTAAATGACACTCCGCTCTTTGGATTAAAGAACCTCAGAGTGCTTTATGAATCAGAGTTCCCAGTGGCTCCCCTGGGAGGGAAGGAAACGCTATCCCTTTTGCTGAAAGACGGCAAGGTTAAGTGGGCTGCTCTGAGCCACAGCCAGTGATGGGCAGGAGCTTTGCCTTCCAGGCGCCTGCTCTAATCACAGATCTAAGGAACGTAATCAAACTGCACCGCACACAGAGAGACAGCAAGGAAAACAGGCAGGGCCCCAACGAAGGAGAACCAAGTAAATGGGGCGAAGAGCAAAGCTCTGAAAACTCGCCTCTGCATCGTTCTCAGTCTAGTGGCAGGAATGCTGCTGCGGGCCGGGCAGGAAGCTGCAGTGGAAGTCATTCCAATGGCATTTCCTGGAGAGCACTGCAGAAAAGCCTCCCAGGTCGTAGGCAGGACGAGAAGCTGCCAGGGATCTGCATGCTGAGCCCAGATCTCCAGCCGCCAGTGAGGACACAGCTACCTGGGATGGCCGTGCCAGGCAGGACAGCCTGAGCCAAGACCCTGCCGGCAGCAACCGTCAGGCAGGCAGTTCCCACAGCCAGAGAGGAACACCCTGTACTGCAAAGGGACACAGGAGACCCAGCTGGCAGGGGAAGAATATTTTTTTCATCCCAAGCAGGTGATGACAATGGGGGCATCGTCTCAGCTGCAAGGGATCCAGACTGTAAAATAATTACAGAGGACAGTGGAAAGCAATAGCCCAGCTAAGCTTTGCAGACCACTGGTTGGGATTCATCTCTAAGACAGCAAAGCGCAGCGTTTGCTATCCACAGTCACACCCTACAGCCAGCTCTGCTGCGTGTTGGCCAGCCAGTGAAACTGATGTCTGCGATCTCAAATGGGATTAGCAGTGCCAGGGCATCCCCGAAACTCAATTTGTTAACACTCAAAACAGCACAGCTCTGGGAAGCGGCGCTCACCCCAGAGGGAGCTGTGTTCCCCATATGGTACAATGCGCAGGTGTGCCCCTTCCACGTGCGCCGTGCACACCTAGCACAGTGCTCCCCTCTGAGTCTCAGGGCACAACAGTAGCAGAATTCAAACTTGCACTTATCTTACACTGCCCAAAAAGCTCGGACTGACAAGGTGTGAGGATCCTGGGGCACCCGAGATCAGATAGATCAAACATTGGAATAGGCTGCCCAGGGAGGTGGTGGATTCGCCATCCCTGGTGGTGTTTAAAAAAAAGGGTAGATGTGGTACTTGGGGATATGGTTTAGAAGTGGTTTTTGTCAGGTTAGGTTAATGGTTGGACTTGATGATCTTAAAGGTCCCTTCCAACCTCAACAATTCTATGATTCTAGATAATGTGGTGGTTGCAGGGAAGGCTTGTGTGGGTTACCTGGGCAATGGCACAGGGCCAAAAATAATTTCTGAAGAGCTGACAATTGAAGGCTTGCCCTCAACCTGAAACCATTGAGAAGGCTGCAGCAAGAGCACAGGATGAAATCCCAGCTGCACTCTGTCATATGACACAGGCTGAGTCATTTCCTATTATTCAAGAAAAAAATTAAAAAGGTAAAAAATGAGTTTGCTATATTGACATCTTCTAAGGGTTTTCCCCAAACAGAACCGCAAGCTTCCAGTCCACCGCAGAGCCACACAACACATACGGCCCGGCACACCGAGCCCTGGGCGGCCAGGGCAAGCTGAGAGCCTGGGGTGCACAGAGCCAACACGGGAAGTGGTCCATTCTCCTTCAGCCTAGCCCAGGATTGGGATTCAGATGTCACAGACTGGTGACAAAGATGCTGTTTGCTTTCAGCCCTGGCCTGGCACAGACCCTTCACACTGGTCCACACCACACACCCTGCAAACAGGAAACCTCTTGCCTATTTCTCCACAGATCTACCTCCAAGCCCACACAGAACACCCTCTTTAAACCTCACTCTGAACACAGATTTAACCTTGAAAGAAAAGCTGTCATCCACTGATGATCCAGGCAGGAACTACTGCTCGCTTTCCTTTCTCAAACAGATTAAACACGGTCAGTACATCTCTGCCTGCCAGGCTCTCTCCCGCACATTCTGTGCTTCCCCCTCCTATGTTCCGACTCATCAGATTTCTCCCCCCATGATTCCTGATCCCCACTGGGATCACTGTTTGAACTTCACAGCTAGTGGAATCTGGCCCTGGCCAAAGCAACTGCCTCAGGAAAGCCTCCTTTGGTTTTGATGGCTCACCAAGGCAGCAGCTCTCTTCTGGCTGGTTATTAAATGCCCCCTTTGGGTTGTTCTTGTTTGTTTTCTCAGTGCCAGATTGCGGAGAGGAGAGCAAACCTATGCAAGGCCAGTAAACATGACAAAATACACCCATGTTACTGCTATGTAGTGAGATTTGCCATTTCCTCCTCACCTCAAAAAATGGTTTCTCAAGAAAACTGCTAGAGCTCAGCACACAGCAGCCTTAACAGGGCTCCTAAAGGCAACCTGCACCCCACAGCCATCCTATGCTTGCCTCTCTTCCACTGGTGAGGAATGAAACAGAGCTTCCTACGCGACCAGGCTGTGCAATACCTGTGATGGAGCCCCTTTCCTTCCCTCTTTCAGAGGGGCTTTCCAGGAAGAGAAGTGCTGCAGTGCTCCAAAACACAAACCACCTGGTCCCTGCCAAGCAGGCCTGCCAGAACTTGCATCTCTCTCACCAGGACCTGCCTGCTGCACCTCTCAGGAGAGCTTTGTTTGCATGGGACAGGCTCTAACAGCTCAGATGCACCAAAAAGGCTCCCTGTGCAAACAGGGTAGCAGGAGAGGGACCGCTCTGTCACAGCAAGTGCAGGGTGGCACTCCCTTCTTGCAGGGAGAGCTGGCAGCAGGCCAGCAGTTTTCTCCCTGCAGCTGGAGTCGCATGAGAGCGAAGCAGAGCATCTCCACGCACGCCCCACGCGTGAGGCACTCAGGAGCTCTTATGGCCCCTCTGCTGCTGCTGCACTGTGCCATCCCTACACTTGGAGCGGCACGGCTGCCCCCTGAGAAGGGACACGGTGAAACCCCAGCACGGAGGAAAGCTACCGCTGAGACGTCAAACAAGCCCTGGGTTGGGGTTTGCAACAGGCTGGCAGCAGCCACACTGCCCAGCCTGGTTTTCTGGTGGCTGGTGGGGTGGATCCCCCCCACTATGGCCTTTACCACCCCACTGGCTTCCCTTCAGCTACTGGCACAGCCCGGGCAGCAGCACAGCCTAAGCAGTGAAGTTAGAAGCCCCGTTCAAGGTTAGAAGGAGAGCAAGGCTGTTCCCCGGGTGGGAAACATGGCTAACGGTGATCTTCAAAGCAAGAGCTAGTGGGCGGGTCAGATAGAGAGGAGTCCTGACCCTTCTGCAATCTGTTGAACAAATATTTGCTCCAAACAATGAATTTACAGACAGACACAAAAAAATTGAAGAGTCTTAACCATGGTGGTTGGGGGGTGGGGAACAGAGGGAGGAGGTATTTCATTCCCCGCAAGCAGGGACCAGTGATTTTCCACCAGTG
This sequence comes from Himantopus leucocephalus, assembly GCA_003993805.1. Lineage (NCBI taxonomy): Eukaryota > Metazoa > Chordata > Aves > Charadriiformes > Recurvirostridae > Himantopus > Himantopus leucocephalus. The sequence continues at coordinate 9,674,138 of RSEF01000020.1, forward strand.
ATTTAATCTAAATCCCCCAGAGAGTTCATTTACAAAAAATCAGATTGCATTATCGCCTAGGTCTCCAGGATACAGCCCAATCCGTCACTAACAGCAACAGCCACACTAGCTTGGAAACCTCAATTTGATCACTCAATTCCAAGACTAATCTGTGGCTTTAAAAGCCAAAGCCAGAGGGAGGGGGGAAGGAACTCAGCATTTGGCCAGGGTTATCTGCAGGATGAGAGAGCTAATGGGCCAGATACAGCCTGATGAAATGGCCAGCAGATCCTGGGTTATTAATCGAAACCAAGCTCCTCCGCCTGAGCAGCCCCACCCAGGCAGTGCCCCTGGGCGGCCACATTCCTGGAATTCCTGCACCCTGTGTGAACCTGCTCCCTCTCCCTGGGTGCACCCACTTTCCCTCTCTGGGGACCTCGGCATTGCCGGCTGGGCGTGAGGAGCTGGGGAGCTCTGCGGGGCTCCTGTGCCTCTCCTCTGTCTGGACGGTGCAGACTACAACGCTGGGCTCAAAGGTTTCTGCCCCCTCCTCGAGATACAGGGGCCTGTTGATGGACTGTGAAATAAACAGGGCTGAAAGGCCTTAGCTCACCAGCAAGGCAATTCCCCACCGTTTAGATGCTAACGCCTGACAGCATGAGCTCTTTCCAGTGGGCACCAGTAAAGGTTACACCAGCAGGGAATCACTAAGATGCAGAAGCAAAAAGAAAACTCAGACATCTGTAGGTCGTATACCTCCCGCTGGCAGTCCCAGGCAGCACCGCACAGCCGGACCCGGCATTTCAAGAATGCTTCCTGGAGAAATGCTTATTCATGTTAATACCTCACCATTGAAAGCTTACAGGGTTTGCTGCTGGGGCAGCTGGCAGTATTGCTCCCTGCCAAGCAAGAAGCAGCTGCAGGTTTAGCAGCTCGCCAGTGCAGAGGTTGCCCCCACCTCAGCCCTGGTTCCCACCTCACCAGCTCAGACAGGGCCAGCAGCCCACCCACCCACCGGGGTCTACTGTGGGATTCACTTCACCGTGAGCACGGCAGAAGGCAAAGTCCTGTCTCTAGAATGAAGAAGTAGCTGTTACCCTAGCAGACCGCAGGCTGGCCCGCCAGAGCACTTCGGGCTCCAAGAGGAGGAAGCTCCACTCCCTGCTGTTAAATGACACCAGGAACATGCCTGAGAGCAAGGGCTCCCGCTTGAAGAACAAGCTTGGATGATATTAGGTTTCCAAAGGCTCTTGGAAAACAGGTCTTTTACGTAATGTCCAGGGAGAAGAAGAAGCAGGGATGGAGAAGGACATGACTGAGCATAAACTGTGTCATCGTGGTGGACTGACCCTCTTGGGCCAGAGCATTAAGAGCACAGAGGGAAAGGCTACATACCCCTTTATCTCCCTACAAGGTCTAGGACATGCACTAACAAAAAGATTGCAGGGAGCTGGGCTCCGGTTTGACCGGCACCGCTGCCAGCCTGGAGCAAGGGAGGAGGACACAGGCAGCCATCCCCACCGAGGAGAGGAGCTCTTACCCATCCGCCATTCTCCTGGATCCAGGGATCTAGGTGGTCGGTCAAGTACGTGGTCATCCAAGATACAATGCGTCCCACCAATACCCGCATCTCCTTGTCAACGCTCTCCACACACAAGGCTCCTCCGAAGGAGAAGAAAGCCACGATGCGACCCCAGTTCACTCCATCACGGAAGAGTTCATTCACTACCTGCTCAAAGCTTTGATACGCCGTGCCGGGGGTGATGTGGAGCTGGGAAGTGAGGTCGCTGAAAGCCCGCCGGTACCTCAGCTCAAACTCATCCCCTGCCTCTCTCAGCGCCTGCCTCACATCGGCTGCTTGAACAATTTCATGGACTTCGAGGCTGCTCCGGTGCACGGTGGCTCCGTTCACTACGTGGCTGGTGGGTGGGTGCCAGGAGGGGCTCCCATTGAGGACGCCGTCCATCTCAGCGTCCTCTGCTGCAAAGTCAGTCCTGTTCTCATCCTCCTCCTCCAGCTGACTCCAGCTGTATCCCTTCTGTGAGAGCTTGTAGGAAACAAAGTCAATCACTAACTCCCGGTTACTGCTGGACATTTTCACACCTGGGACGCCCTCAATGAGTCCATGGTCCAGAGCACAAGCAGATCAGCACTTAGCAGGTCCCGACTCCACTCTTCTTCTTCACGACCAATGGAAACATCTGACCTTTACACAGACAAACACCAGAAGAGAGGCAAAGAAATGGTTAACGCTACAGCTTTTAGATGCACCCGTGCCATTAATACCGATAGCTTATCGTCAGACTGAGATCATCCCGCAGCTTTATGCCGAGACTCAGGGTCACTGGATTGAAGCGACACGGAGAAGCGACTGCAACAACCCCCCTCCCGAAGAAACCAACCTCGAGCCCCAGGGGACCCCGCCGGCTCGCAGCGAGCAGCCCCCGGTCCCCAGTCTCGGGGTCTCACCGGGTGCAGGCACCGCCTGGCAGACCGGCTGCAGGCCGGACCGGGGCGGAGGCGGCTCTCGCTCTGCTGGAGCTGCGGGCCGGCCCGGCCGCGCTCCGCCAGTCCCGGAGTGCCGCGGAGGCGGAGGCAGCACCGCCCCCGCCCGCCCCGGCCCCTCCCGTTAAAGGGCCCGGCTCCCCCCGCCCCCCTCCACCGGCGTTGCCCAACGGCAGCCAGCGGAAGCGGGCAGGCAGCATTGTCCAAGGGTTACGGCAGCCCCATGCGGGGCCCGGTTTGACGGTAACCGCGGCGCAGCAACCCCCCCCACCGCTGCCCGGCCCTGTATTCTTACGAGCGCGATTTCAGTCACTCGCGGCGGTTAGCAAGGCACTGCCGCCGGGGCCGGGCCGGTGACACGGCGGGCCGCGGCAGGCGGGAGGGCCGCAGGGGGCGGCCTGCCCCCCGGCCACCGTACCGCCCCTCTCGGCCGCCGTACCCGCGCGGGGCGGGGCGGGGCGGCCAGCACGGGGCCCGCGCACGAGGGCCGACACGGCGCCCGCGAGGACGGCGCCCACGCCGCCCGCCCCTCAATCGCCAGCCAATCACCCGCCGGGAGAGCCCCGCGGGGCGGGGCCCGGGAGCGGGGTCTCCCATTGGCTGAGCCGCGCGTCGCTCACGGCCTGCCCCACTCCGCCCCTCACCTCAGCGGCCGGTGGAGGGTCCGCGTCCTTCCTGCCCCTGCCCCGCGGGCCCGGCCGGCAGCGACGCCGGGGGTCGCCGGGAGCCCCGCCGGGCCTCGGCCCGCTCAGCAGTCCCCGGGCTCCTTCCGCATCGCCCGCCGAGCGGCCGCCGCGCTCCTGGGCCGCACCGGGGGGGTGCGGTAGGGTGGGAGGGGGCAGGAGGGGGCGGTGCGCATGCGTACGGCGCCGCGAGGCTGGGCGGGGAGTAGTGCGCATGCGCGGGGAGGGCGGAGCGGGAGCGTCCGTTAGACGGCGCTGGGAGGGGAGGGCGCCTGCGCGGAGCAGTTGGTGCCAGTGCGCAGGCGCGGCGGTGCCGGGGCGGAGGGCGGGGCTTTGGCGCCCCCTGTCGGCACTCCCAGGCCCGTGGGCAGTCCAGGCCGCGGCTGCCCCGGCCTCCGCCGCTGGGTGCGGAGGCAGACTGCCTGTGCTTGATCGAGGCGGGAGGGAGACGGAGGCCCGCTATGTGCTTACTCAAAGCCATAAGCCAGACGCTACAGCGACCACGTAAGGTACAGCCGTGGTAGCAGAGCACGGCTCCGGTGGGCTCCTGCCCGGGCGGCGCGGCCTGCCCTGCTGCCACCGCTCCTGGGCCCGGCGGGCTGCGGGTACCGACCCCGAGCCGCCCCGCCCGGCCCTGCCCGAGGGACCCGCTTACCGGCAGCTGATAGGCCGCCTCCGAACAACGCTCAAAGCACCGCCTCACCTGATTGGCCGGGCGTGCGCCGCTCAGTGCCTTGTGGGAGTTGTGGCTTGGGCCTGGAGCCCGGCGGTGACGCTCTGCGTCTGTGCACTACGTTTCCCAGTAGTCTTTGCGGGCAGCGAGCATCCGGGTCCCCGGCTCTCCTGGCGGCCCGCCCAATCGGCACGCACCGAGGGCGTGCCCTAGCCGTTGATTGGTTGGTTCGGACGGATGATCTCTGTTTGAAATCCGTTAACGGCGGCGGTAGAGGCACCGCGCGGGGCGGCCGCGGCGCCGAGGTGAGTGGGAGCGGGTGGGGGTTACCGGGCACCAGGTGGCCTCCTCGCCTCAGGGACCCTCTCGGTTTCCACTCCTCTCCCTCGCAGCCGCTATCCGGTAACGTTGGCCCGGACCGCGGCCCTCCCCCGGGATCCGGTCGGGTTTCTCTGGTCGTGGGGGGGGGTCATAGCTGCGTCCTGGGTTGGCTGTGGTCCTGCTCCGAGCCCAGGTATCGGTAACACGGCCCCTCGCAACACTGCTGGGAAACGGAGGCGGAAAGCGGGTCTGGGCGCTTAGCCCGTGTCCGGGGCCGCTTTTGCCGTGACCGGAGGGCAGGATCGCACCCGGGGCTGCTGTGGTGTGGGCCTAAATCCCCGAGCGCTAATTGCAAGCCTAGAGCGACGTGCTGTGCTAATGGCAGCCCGGACCGGGGCTGCCCACTGTGCTGTGTCGTTCACTGTTCATTCACACCCGCTGCTCAACACCTGAATTGTGCATCTTAATTTTGGAGCTAAGAAAAACTACGTTACTTCTTCTCAAACCAAATCCTGCTTCCTAGGAAAAGGAGGGCATAAACCCAGGTGAAACCTAGCCTAAGTAACAGAAAAGGTATTAAGTTAGCTATTTTTATACAGTGCTTTTTTTTAAACTGGAGGAGCTTCAACTTATCTAACAATAAGTTGAGGCTATACTGGCTAAAAATAATTTACTTTTCCTTGAACAGCTATTCTTAGAATGTCCCATCTTCGTGTCTTCTAAAACTTACGGGATATTTACGGAGTATGAGATGTCAGGGCTGTTTATTTTGGGCTGTTGGAAGGGAGGTGGCTCCAGGCCGCCGTTAGATGCTTGGGAGAAAAGCTCCAGCCCTCAGTCCTCCTTTTGCTGTAGGCTAATGATGGCAGGTCGGGGTGATCTGCGGAGCTCTCTGCGTGCTCATCTTTTGCTTGTGTAGAGTTAAAGGCCTTGTCTCCCGATTTGAGTATTATAAGNGTCCCAATTTGAGTATTATAAGATGGAACAGCATCATTGTCTCTGTTCTATGCCTGAGATGGTGAGTTCAGTGTTGACTCTGCGCTGTGGAAAAGCACGGCTTTGAGTGAGGAGCATCAGAGAGGAAGGAGAAGCTATAGATCCAGAATTTGTTAAAAGTGTTCGCTTAACCCTGCTCAGGGAAAAGCAAGGATGACTTCTGTTAGTGGTTGTTGGCATTGTGCTGAAGGAGTTCATGTGGCGGTCTTGTGGTGGGATAGCTTCCTTCAGGCTGTGGTGGCAGGACTGTATCTCTAGAGAGGCAGTTTGCAGCCCCGTGTAATCGTCCATTTTACACAGCCTGTGAAAAGCATCTGGGAACTCTGTCTGGATTATTGTCTCTATAAAAGGGATGGAAAGCTTTGGCTTGTAGGAGAATAAAGAAGCTGCCAGGCTGAATTAAGCAAGTTGCATGGTTAGTGCAGTGTCCTGTGTTTAAATGGCAGTCGGTGTTGAATGCCCAGCAGAAGGCACTGGAATTACTGCACCAAACTGCCGTGCAGCTTCCTTGTCCTTGGGGAAGCTTCTCTTGCTTATTCCATCTTTGGTTTTGAGTCATGTGGATCAGCTGGCTTCAGATTTATCTGCTGATGTAACTCGGAATATCCTTTTCATGTATCTGGTACTGTTTTTTCCCCTTTCCAATCCTGGTAGGGTTTTAGAGTAAGTAACACCTGTAGCTTATGAAGCTTCAGTGGTGTATTGTGATAAGTGTTGTCTCAAGTTGACCAGGGGCTTATCTATTTACATTGCAAGACTGCAAGAAAGAGCACATCTTCTCTGCGCCCTCCTTCCATTTGTCCCTTG
>RSEF01000020.1:9680201-9692801 GCA_003993805.1 Himantopus leucocephalus
TGAAAGAATATGGACTTTACCCAGTAAAAAGCTGGAAACCACAGCAGTGTAGCAGTGGGCACAAGTAGCTATGAAACATGATGCCCAGAGCTCCGAATCATGGACTGACTGGGGAGGGTGAGGGGAGAATGCAGATGACGCATTTGATTTTTAAAAAAGTGGATAGTGTTGACAGAAACTCTATCTTGATTAAGGGCGGTAGGAAAACATTTGATTCCAGCCATGTCTTGAGCTCGGTTACAGTTGGTTTTGGCTCTGATTCTTCTGTTTGCCTTCTTTGGGTCCTACCCTGACATCTCCGCAGTCATGTAGCTGACACTTCTCTGCTGACATTCTTCCCCTTAACTATTGCAGTTCTGTGTGGGGGAACTGAAGGCTTCTCAGGGCAGCCATATTCGGGAGGGAGGGACGATGTTTTACTCTTGAACATTTTTTTATTTATGGAGCATACTGTCTGGGTTGAACTATGTGTGGTCTGCCTAGACACAGATGGTTTAGGTCTGAGACTTTGTGGATTAAGAATATGCTGCTTTAGAGTTGGTTGGACTCATAAAAACAAAGTTCAGGTGATTTCCTTAGGGAGTGTTTTATAACACATCCTCATGGGCTTTGCCTTGCAGCTGCGCGAGGCATCATGAAAGCATGAGCACACCTTTGCAAAAAGATTTTGTTACGATTAAAGGGCTTATAACTTTGTCACTGGCTTTATTCCTGTTCCATTGAGTTTAATATCACCTGTTGACATGGGGACTCCTCCTGCTGTCAGTGCTCCACTAATTAACTGCAGGGACTGTTCTTGACATAATCACAGTACTTGGTTTGTTTACAGCCTGGCCAGCATCGGGGTAGTGCTGTGGAATGCAGCAAGGATCCTGCACTGCCCTTCTTCCTAATTTTTGCCCAGTAACAATACTCTACAGAACTCTGTTCCTGCTTTGGAAATCAATTTACTTTATAGCAGAGAATGTTTGTGTTATTAGTTCTTGTTTGTAGCCCTTCAGAGGGAGAAAGGCTGCGCTTTGCTGTGCTCTGGGGTCAACCTCATCATCAGGCTCTTGCTTCATAAATCTGTGCCTCCTCTTTGCTGTGCATGGTGAGGGAGGGAAGGGCAAATCAGTCGCTTTCTGGAAAAGCTTTGTACTTCCTTTTAAAAAATACAATTCTAGCACCTACAGCTACAAAGAAAACCTTCAAAACTTGATCTTTTGGGATACTTTTGAACTTGCAAATGTCAACAGTGGTAAAATCTCCTTAGCTTTGCCAATTAGCAGTAGAATAAAAAAACTGCATTGCTTATGAGGCATTCTGTCTGAAGGCTGTGAATTACAAGACAGGAAAAGGTACCAAAGGCTGTCCCAGCATCTCTCTAGAAATTGTGCAGAGGAAGAGAGGTGAATGATTTAGCCGACACCTGCATTGGGGTTTGGTATAACAGGTGACCAATGCTTCTTGTCTAAAGGACTGTAGCAGTGCAAGAAGAGGACTCACGGGGACAGTGAGAAGGTGAAGATGTCTTGCCCAGAATCTCGCTATTCCTTTGATGTCCCAAACCCTTGCATCAACTTTGCGTCTCTAAGTGATGATGATGTACACAATCCAGACTCCTGGTTTGGTAAGTTGCTTCCAACTCCTTGATTTGTTTTCTTTTTGGGCGAGAGCTTGGTGAGATCCTTGTTTTGGGCCTGGCTTTGCTGCCAATAGATTAGTCATGTTGTTAAATGCATCATTCATCATGCTTGGGGTTTGTTTTCTTTTTTTTTTTTTTGGGTATTTAAACTTTGATTGTCATCTGTAACTTGACAGATGACTTTGTTAACATCATAATGAGATTCTGAGGTATTGTTAAAAATTCCTAATGGAGTACGTTTAGTGAAAGTCTCTCTTTCCTCACAGACCAAAAAGCCAATCTGGAGAATGTCCCTCCTGCAGAAAATCTGGCAAAGGTCTCGCAGAACAGCCTTGCTTTCTCAAAGCCTGATATTCTGTCTTCTGTCACATCACAAGGAATAACAATGAGTAAGCTGGCATGGTATGGGGCGGGGAGAGAATAAATTTTACCTGCTTTTCACGGGCAAAATGAAAAGGCCTCAGTCTGGCTTCTGTGGGACCGTCTTCATATATTGTTGTCTAGCAAGGTCTCATGTGTTTTCACTTTAGCATTCCTCTGTGTGTGTGTATGTATATGAGCTGACATTTGTCACTGTTCTCAGATGAAAGCCATGAGGAAGAGGATGGAGAAACAGAAGGCATGGAGACCAATGTGGTTCCTCAGAATATTGTTGGATCCCTGGAGAGCTGGAGAGCTGCTGCTCCTGCAGAGGCCTCTCAAAGGTGAAATACTTGTATTCAGTTTGCATGAAGATTGATGACGGTGTAAGTAAGCAGGTCCTTGCTCTCAGGATCTGCAGTTCTAGCTGTTCTTGGGTCATCCAATGGGTTTGAAGTTTTCCAGCGCAGAGATTGTGTATTGGGACAGCTGATCTGCTTCCTAAGCTGGAGGGACAATTTCTAGGGGTGGAAATGTAATGCAGTGTCTCACATACTTGTCAAATGAGACTTGGTAGCACTAGGAGCTTCTGGAATGTGAGGATATCTGAAACTGAAGTGGCTTATAAAGTTTCTTTGTTTATATCTGCCTGAGTTGGGCAGAAGTCATTCTAGATATGAATGCAAGAGGCTGTGTATGTTCATGTATACCAAGGAATATTAAGTTTATGGATTGTTAAACTTAAATAATTCATGCTGCATGTGGATATTTGTGTTAAACACACAATTTGCCTAAGGGGGCATGTTGGTATTAGGTCATGCACTGATATAAAAAGTGTTATACAGATCGTGTGTCTTTTCAGAACAGTGGGAAAGCTAACCTCCATTTTCTATTCTACTCTAGAGCGGGTAGAAGACAGGGTACAAAGCAGAGAAAAACACAGCAATGCAAACAGCCAGCTAGAATCAAAGCGGAGAGAAATGCTAATGCCTTGGTTAATAAGGAAGAGGTTCCACCCCTGAAAAAAATGAGAATGTAAGTCATCGAAGTACTTCTGTTTGGGGATGGAAAGGGGAATACAACTGTTTCTTTGGAAAGGATTTCCACTTGTCTGAGCAGGTTCTCAAAGGAAGGTTAGGGGGAGGTGACTGAAACATGATTCCTGATACTGGTTTCATAAACAAGAAGAAATGGCTGTAGGACCTGAAGGAAATGCTCTATTTGGAGGTAGAGATGTGAATGAAATAAGCTTGGGTTTCTTAAGCTTCTTACTCCATACTCAGCGTCTGTCAGCTAGCTTTAAATTTGGCTTAACTTGTCCATCAGGAAGTCATCAGGCAGTCATAAGCTGTGAAAGAGTCGCAGCTAAAATATTTCTCAAATTAGCTTAACCACTAAGATATCATATGGTGATAAGCTTGAGGACAGGAAATTGAAGTGCCATCTTTCAAACACTGCTGTACCTAGATGAACTACAGTACACCTACCTCCTCAAGAAAACCCTAAGTTCCGAAAACTCAGTAATTCATCTTCCCTTCTACAGCCTTAGAGTACCAGGGAAAACTAGACGGTATATACCTGGGCCTGTGGTGAGGTAAGGCCAGTCTGGCATGCATTAGAACTTGCCAGGTGTTGGGATTTTATGCACGGTGGTGAGAACTGCAGGTGATCTTTTATTTAAAGCTCAGTTAATTGCAGTGCTTTGCTGTAATAACTTGTTATCTTAGTTCTAGCAGCAGAGAGAAGCTGACAGAAGTAACCACGAAGAGAGAGCCTCTGCAGAATCCTGACCTCTCCCCAGGGAGAGGGAAAAGTGAACTGACCGTGCCCTCCAAGCCAACAATGTTAAAGTACGTAGTTTTCTTGTGACTTGTCTTTGCTAATCACAGTTGATTTAGGTGACAGCCCTGGCTAGAGTGTTTTCAGCTTCAACTTAGCATGTGATGGTATCATATTTAGTAAACACCAGATCAAGGCAACAATATTAGGATGAAATGTACTTCACCATCTAATCCTGTGCAAAGGAAAGCTTTGGCTTTTAATTTGAGGAAAAAGTTGGTCTTGCTAATGGATGAAGCATGCATACAGCAAACGTGTGTGTAGGATAGCAGTTAGTTGCAAGCTTTCTCGAGCAAACAAAATCCAAACCGATCTTTTCTAAAGAGTATACTTTTATAATAAATGATGCTTCTGTAATCAAGTCAGAGATAAGCGTGTTCCATTTCACAAACATCATGCCATGAACCATTGAAGCAGGGAGGCATATCTCAGTCTTTAACATGCTTCTGCAGGAGGACCAATGTTTCTGGCAAGCTGAAGAGTACAGAGGAGCAGGAGGTGGAGAAGATGCAGCAGTTGCAGCGGGAGGTTATGGAGCTGCGGAAGAGGAATGAGGAGTCTCTGAAAGCAGCTATTGCTGGAGCAGGTGGGCTCTAGCTGAATTGCAAATTGAAGCTCTACTGCGCTCAGCTGGAGAGCGCTGCATAGAGCTGTACAAGTACCTTTTAAAAACATTCAGATTTTATAACAAGTATTAGGATTAGGAGGCTTTTAATGTAGATCAGCACCTAAACTGCCTGGAAGGAGGTTGGTTTGGTTTTTGTCATGTTTTGAAAGGTTATAGATGAGGTCTCCAAAAACTGTTCAAGTTATTAGAAAGTAAATGCCTTTTTTTTTTTTCCTCTCTTCCACCTCAATCTCCCACCCCAAAAGGCTTCCAGATCTTACATGCTCTTTTTCTTTAGGACAACCTGTGAAGAGAACTGTTGGTCAAGTAACAAAGCCAATTGACTTCCACTTCTGCACGGAGAGTAGAATTAAACAACATGTGGAAAGCCAGCCTGGGAATGAGTACAAGGAGCTGGATTTTGCAGCGGTACTGAGAAAGCATCCTCCTTCTCCGGTGAGAACTAGAATATTGCCTGCAGTCAGCTGACTAATTCTTGACGTCACCTTCATTCTGCTTTTGCAACACATCTGCTGCTGGTAACCCGCAAAGAGGGTTACCGTAGGAGAGGCAAGCGTTGTGCAAACATAACTGTTAGCTCATGGCATATCTGCATTGCCACAAGACTCTAAAGGGCCCTTTTGAAAAGGGCCCTTTAATGTCACATCTTCCGGTCACTACACTTCATGCTTTAATCTTCCACTTCATACAGTTTCCCAATATGACTAGCTTGTGCATGTTCAGACAGTTAAGACTTGCGTCTAATGTTAAGTGTTATCTTCTTTTCGGTAAGGGGAAGGCACAGATACTGTGAATCAGTGGGGAAAGGAAATGTCATCAAAGTATCCTGTGTTAAACCGCCATAATGACTGTAGTTTTTTGTCTCCAGGGGCGAATGCCAAAGGGACCCACTGTCCCCAAACCTTTCAACCTGTCCCAGGGAAACAAAAGAAAACTTGAAGAAACCACATCAGAATATGTGTCCCTTGCTGAGCAGGTAGAAGCATTCCAAAAACGCACGCCCTCTCGTTACCATTTGAGGAGCAGGAAATCTGATGAAGGTGAGCATTCCTGGCTATGTCCGGCCAGGAGGCTGTCCACAGAGATGGTGGTAGAGCAAGAACGATGCTTTGACTGCTCTATTGAGCGAACAATCGGTGTCTGTTGCAGGCCTTGCTATTAACTCCTGGTCTCTGTGACTTGAATTTATAGGCCCAGTTCCAGGAAAGGTGGTGAAGTCTCGGATTACAAACCCTAAAACGCCAGTGCTTCGAACAAAGCAGCGCTTCAGACCTGTCGCCTGCAAAACTACAGCAGAATTAGAAGCAGAGGAATTGGAGAAAATTCAACAGTAAGTAAAGGTTTACTCTAGTCCGCCAAGAGAGAATTCTACCACACTGGAAACATCTTTCAGATGCCAAAATACCACTTCTCAGGAACACTCTTTTTGCGTGAAAGAATGAGTAGCATAAAAACATTAAGATTCTTTTAGCTCGTGCATAATCCTATGGCACTGATTGTAGGGATGTGAATTCATTTTGAAGGAAGTGCTCTTAGGAGAGCTGGTCTTGGCTTGGGTACAGCTTATTATTAGTAAAGCAAACCCAGTATAGCAGTACAGCCTGTGTACACTTCAAAACTCTCCTGTAGACAAAGTTTTGGATTTCCAAATAAAGTTTTCCTTAGCGTTCTGCTGCTTCAAAAGCAAAGGAGGAGTTGCTAAGTAGAGCTGTGCACTATGTAACCTCTGTGTGTGGCACAACTGCTTCTGTACCTGAGTGTATTGCTCTTTTGTGCTGTGAGAGAAGCCATTCGCTAGAAGCTGCATCTTGCCACGTACAATATGTGGTGACTCTCTCTGTCTTTTCTGTGTAGGTACAAATTCAAAGCACGAGAACTCGATCACAAAATCTTTGCGGGTGGACCACTCCTGCCCAAGAAACCCCCTGTGAAGGAACTCACGCAACCCATTGGCTTTGAGTTGGAAATAGAAAAAAGGATTCAGGAGCGTGAGAGTAAGAAGCAGCAGGAGGAAGAGCACTTTGAATTCCATTCCAAGCCCTGTCCAACAAAAATCCTGGAGGACATTGTGGTAAGACATTTAGTAATACTTAGAACTGGGAATTAGGACTGAGGTGGCAGTTAGCTTCAAAATGTCTGTAGCTATGTTGCATTATGTATTTAATAATCTTCGGTAAACACTGTCTGTCATTAGGCAAGGACTGCAGTGAGTACGTACTGTGCTATGCTGCATTGTTTCTCTGTAGTGCTTTTTTTTGGGACTTGGACTTTGGTAACTCCTTACTGGCTCTTCTGAACAGGGTGTTCCAGAGAAGAAAGCGCTTCCTGTTACAGTCCCCAAGTCTCCAGTCTTCACCTTGAAAAGCAGAACCCGAACGTCTGGCAGAGATGAAGAAAAGGTAACTGTTGTGAATGGGCTGTAGTCAAGCATTCTGGTCCCACCACGGTGACTGCCTCGGCCAGCCTGCCATACCTCTGCCAGTTGGGTGTGATGTTCTGGTTCAGTTAGCCCCTTCCCTCCTGTTATGCAGTTCCTCCAGCGGTCATCTTTCTCTGTGCCATTCCCTTCTAACGATCTGGTTGCTGGTACTCATTTTACAGAAACCGAATTCTCACACAAAATGAAATAATTCAATTTAAACACGAGGCCACAGACTTGGGTTTGTGAGGTGTCGCTGCTACGAATGAGGAAAGTGAACTGCTTAAATTTCTAAAGGACATTGCCCTTCCCTGTTCTGTTGTTGAGAAGGGCAGATATCGCATGTGACCTTTCTTCTCCCAGCAGTCACTTTAGATCCCTGGAGGTGGGGAGCAGCATTCAGAATGTGTCCAGTCCTTCCTCCCTTTCCTCTTGTGAAGAGGATGTTAAAGAATTACAGTCTGATTTGGATGAGCACTAGAACTGATAGTGGTTTGGAAAGAGGAAGAACTTGCCTGTGTTTCAGCATGCCTGTAAATTGGTACTCTTTTGGATTACTAATTTTTGCAGTGTCCAGAGTGTTTGCTTGATGCTGTTGTGACCCTCTTACTAGAACTCCTGTAATATTCATGGCTTTTTTGGCAGGAGTTACAGTCTTTCTACAAAAACAAAAAAATCTGGTGTTGTGTCAGATCCTAACACTAATATCCCTTTAGGAAAAAGAGGTGGTCCCCATGATCAAAGCTAACCCTATGCCACATTATGGAGTGCCCTTCAAACCTAAAATGCCAGAGCAGAGGCATGTGGAAGTTTGCCCCTTCTCTTTCGATGCTCGTGACAGAGAGCGGCAAATACAAAAAGAGAAAAAAATAGAAGAATTGCAGAAGGAAGAGGTAAGAGCTAAAAGCTGCCTTGGCTTCCACTCCTTAAGTAAAAAGGGTGTGGCAGCACTCAGGACTTGCCTCTTGCTGTTGGCTGTTAAACTTCCAAAGCTTTATGCCTTTGAGGAAAGGACAAGAAATATTTCAGATTGTTTCTTTCAGGTGCCGAAGTTCAAAGCGCTACCTCTGCCTTACTTTGACCATGTTAAGCTGCCAGAAAAGAAGGTCAAAAACCCAACTCAGCCTGAACCGTTCAATCTGCAGGTTGATGAACGGGGAGCTGCCAAGCTACAGAGCTGGAAACAGCAGGTAGGATGAAAAGGATAACGGGTATGGCTAGACTTAAAGCAGCTAGTGGAGTTGTGATCGACTTCCGAAAGTGTCCTGCTTGAGCTGAATCAGCATCTGAGTTTGAGCAATGGATTATCTTGTCCTTGGCATGAGACTTGAGCTATGGGTTAAGGATTGGTGGATTGTTTGTTTGTTTTTTCTCCCTTTAAGGTAAGTGATGGGATTTACCACAACTGCATGAACAGCTGTTGGGGTATTTTCTACGCAGCAACTATGTGCAGCTGGATCCCTTTGACCATCTCTGTGCTTGGGGATTTATTGACATACAAATAATATACTGCTTTTCTCATGTGAAGTCTGCAGTAGACACCTGAAATCTTCTATTTTTGCAAAAGTAACCAGCAGGGAACAAGTGACATAACTTGGCTTTAATGTAATTTTCTATGTAAATGACTTGATCTAAGTCAACCGGTCTTTTCCAGTGTTGGGAGTGCTGTGAAGTCTGGGTGGGAGGATTGGTCTTTTTCTTATGCTTGGCACTTGATGGGCTCTCTTCTCTTGCAGCTTAAAGAAGACTTGAAAAGGCAGAAAGAGGCGGCATGTTTTAAAGCTCGTCCGAACACAGTGGTGTACCAGGAGCCTTTTGTGCCTAAAAAGGAAAACATGTTTTTATCAGGTAGAGTTACAAGTACTTGCTACACAGGCTTGGCTGATAACTCAGACTGATGCAATTAAATGATGTTTAGACTGGCTGTTGCCTCTTCTTTATCAGCACAGCCAATAGTGCCCTGCACTTAATCAACTAATTCCCTAACAGCGTGTGTCCCCGGGGAGTGGAGGAGTTTCCTCTCCACTGCCACCCTGTCCTGCACTAACATGGCAGCTGTATTTAACAGCTATGCTACAATTGGCAGATGATTGATGTGTGCTAGCTTGGGATAAGGGTAAATAGTATGCAAGGAGCTCCCTGGAGAGACAGCTGGCATTTCTGCAGCAGCTGTCAGTCTCTTCCTCCCATATCTAATGAGATGAAGGCATCTACAGCTTAGGGTAAACTAACCTTTGTAGGGTATAGAACCAGCCAAAAACTTGTTTGTACTAACAATTGTGTGCTTGCTCCCTCCTATGAGAACACCCATGATGGGGTAACGTCTGCATTAACACTGCTCACGTTTGGGCGTAAGGTTTTCTCTTTTCCTGAAGCCTGGAGGTATCTACTAACTCCCCTTGCATGGTGAAGCGCTCCAGAGGGAGGCTTCCACTTGACGCTAGTACTGCTCTGCTTTACCTGACTATCTGCACCAATGTTATCTCCTCTATTTCTAAACTTAGAGAGCCTTTCTGGTTCCATAGTTCCTGAAAGCTTTGAGCTGGCAACGGAAAAAAGAGCTAAAGAGCGGCAAGAATTTGAAAAACGATTGGCAGATAAAGAAGCCATAAGGGAGAGGTATCAGGAGCAGGTCAGACAGCAACAAGAGGAGCGTGAAAAGGAAGAAGTTGCTAAGCTAAGACAAGAACTGGTAAGCGAGCTGTTTCTGAACAGGGGCTGTAAAGTAACCCGAAGGGATGTGTGAATATACTAAATGAGCTAATGTCAATGTCAAGCTGCATTAAGACTGTCTTTTCAAGTTTCCCTGTTGCAAACTGACTCCTCGTTAACTTTACAGCTGGTCTTTGAAAAAAAAAAAAAAAAAAANAACCAAAAACAAGCGGGGAAAAAAAGGCAGCCCTGCTGAGATGACTGATTTTTGGAGCTGTGTGCATGTAGTCATTGGAGCAGAATGACCTTTGTAAAATCCACAACCCCAAAGTGTGCCTTGCATGTTCCCGGTGGTTCACTCCAGTGCCCTAGGTAGTGTAGTAGTCATGCAGACGGATGCCTGCCTTCATCCCACCGGTGGCTCACCTGCAGGTTTCAGCTTCATCGTAACTGCAACCATTTGCTTCATTTTGTCCTTGATTTATTTTATTTTTTTATTTTTTACAGGTTCACAAGGCAAACCCAATACGCAAATACCGCAGCGTAGAAGTGAAGCCCAGTGATCAGCCACTGACTATGCCGAAGTCTCCCAACTTCTCGGATAGATTCCGGTGCTGATATGCACTGACGTGATAGTAGGAGGGAGATCCCATCCCTCTCCACTCTCTTGATAGGCAGAGAGGGAACAGTTGTTTTTGTGTGACTGCTCAGTCTCAATTCCCATACTTTGTTCCATTTATTGTTATATTGAGTAGTTTTCACTCCACCTGAGGCAGGTGGCTGAGGCACGGCATTCAGGCAGTGCCACACGGCCTCGCTTCACATCTAGACATCTTTTTCTCTAAAGACTAAGCCAGGTTTTATATTGTATACAAATATTGTGTACCTGAACTAAATAAAAATTCCCAATCTGATTGCTGTCTCTTGCTAGTGGGCCCAATCCCTTTCCTGCAGAAGAATTTTTAGTAAAGGGCACTTGGTGAACGTACGAGGATGTGTGCACCTGGAAGAGCTGGCTTGTCTTTGAACATCTAAGTATTTATTGGTTTCAAGTGTCTGTTTCTCAGACTTTTAGTCTGTATTATGCCTGACTTGTGTTAAGTAATGTGGCTTCTGCAAGCCAGCATGTTGCAGGTCTGACCCTTCTTTTGATGTTTAGATAAGTGCTAATGTGAATCTTGCGCATACTTTAATGTAGTTTGCTGTGTATATTAGAGCATTAAACCTTCTGCTGTTTTATAGCTGAAGTCGTTCTATTTGGGGAACCATTTAACTGGCAAATGACTTGCTGTAAGCTGCCTCCCTGGCTCCTGCCAGCACAGTTCTCTCGACTAAAGACACATCATCTCCTAGCCAGTCTAGCGCGGCGAGCAGAGCTGAGTATAGACTGAGTGCTCTAATGTGCTGGAGGACAGAACTTCCAGCATTGTAAAAGATGTGATCAAATTTAGATTAAAATTTACCTTAGTGTTGTGATGCGATGGTGTGAGACCTTGTAAGACTGTGTTTAGGCCTTTCCTTGGACTTGTCTTAACAAGAAAGGTAACTCCAAAAGGCCGTGTGAGGGCAAGAAGGGGTTAGGGAGGGATACAACTACTCCAGATGATGCCACTCAGATGCCACTGCTGCCTGCTGAGATGTCTGTGTTGCTGTTACCCGTTCTAACACAGGTGATCATGTGGTGCTGTTTCCTGAGCTGAAAAGGGACTTGGGGGTGGGGGAAAAAAAAAAAATAAAAGGCTGGTATGGTAGGTGACTGGAGCTGTGCTTGAAGCTGTTGGCAGAAAGAATGAGAGCAAGCCATCTAGTTCAGGCTTGGAAATTCATAAAACTCTTTGGATTGGCTTGGTTTCTTATGGCTGCAATAACATGGAGAGAGGCTTTGCCTCTCCCACGTTTATGGATCTCTATCGCTTGCTGGAACCTCTGTGAGCTGTGCTGCTCACTGCTGTGGTGCTGTTTTGAGCATGGGAAACACAGAATTAATGTGTCCGGGTAGGACAAACTATTGCTTGTTTGGGAGTTATGACAAACGTTTGCTTTAATTTCCTCCGAATTTGGATACCATTGGAGAAGTATTCTTAGAGTCTGTGGCCATTTCAGATTTTCGTTTGGGTGGAGAAGAGAAGGGAGTTCAAACTTGGTAGGTGTCAGCTTCCAGCCCCTGGGGTATGGTACTGTCTCATTATCCTTTCCAAAATGTATCAAGCAATTGCTACTGTTTTACTCCTCATCTGAGAGATGACAGACGCAGAAAATTGTCCGAGAGCTAAATTCAAAGACAAACATTTATTGTACCCGAGGATGATGTTTCTGCAGGGATTCTCCAAAAAAGTGCAATGCTCGAGGGGTATCATTGCAGAACAGCAGCTGCCGTCTGCCGCCGGCAGTGAGCGTTTTGTACGGATGTGCTGAACTTCAGTGCTTCAGAGAGCCCCAGCCTCAAACTCCTGCTCTGCTCGGATTAACAGAGGAGAAGTCACCCCCACTGAAACGTAAGGATTCTTTAAAAGAATAAAGGTGTTGTGCAGTTAACTGAGGAACTGGAGAGCAGCGTATTTTGAGGAAACGTAATACTAAAGAATGTGACACCCTGTGAGAGCATGGCCTCTTCAAAATGGCGAGCTAAGAGACAAGGCTCCTTTTTGCCAATTTCAGCTTTTCTTTCCTTTCTCTTGAGGATCTTTACGTGGCGGTGGCAGAACTGGGCCTGAAAGGTTGACCCAGTCTTATGGGATGCCATCAGCAGCATTTCGCTCACTTTGCACGTAGCTCCATCTTGCTGAGCTGAGGGTAATGGGGGACTGTTGGCAGCGACAGCCTGGCCAAAAGGCTGTTTGTCACAGGTAATTTGACAGCGCTGCTGATGTACAGTTTACAGGAATGACTGGAGCAAGAGGAACTTCTGAGCATCCTCCTCTTGAACACTAAGATCTGCACGGACCTGACCAAAGGCATGCAGATTTTCCCTCAGTCCGCCTTAGCCCTATTCCTGTTGCAGTGGAGCTGTTCGTGTGATCTGCTGGACGGGGACGTGGCAGGACCTCTAATGGGCGGTCAAGAAAACGTCTGCTT
>RSEF01000020.1:9692901-9723063 GCA_003993805.1 Himantopus leucocephalus
CGAGGCATCCAAAATCTTGGTGTACAGCAGCTATTGCCCTTCTTGCAGTACTACAAATCTTTCTTGCGAGGGGACTGTCTTGGGCTTATTTCTCTTTGCCCACAAATGAATTTTGTCTTGTAACCGTGCCAAACCAGGGGGCAGTCATCTTTCACACACGCCTCCTTTGGAGGACCATTTCCATGGCTGTGGCCGCAGCGTTTGCTCTCAACTTTGCTTCCTCACCTTGTCCCAAGGCTTCACGCCCGGACACCAACCCTGACGCCCAGTGAGCGTGTAAGATTGCAAGCACCACAGGGAGGCTGGCCACCTTCCAAGCAGGCGCTCCTGCTCTCCTTGGAGAATTTTATCCCAGCTTCCACGGCACCAACCCCTCCGAGGGGGCTGTGGGGCACGGCTGCAGCACGCGGGCTCCTGCTCTCCCGCCTGGTGAGTGGATGCGCTCCTTCCACAGGGGGCTTGCTGGGAGGGTGCAGAGCCGAAGGCTGGCGGAGCGGTGGCAGCGCGTGCCTGAAGTGGCATTGGTGGCCTCCAGATGCCTGGCAGCCCTCGGCCAGAGGAGGGGAGAGGCAATTCCAAACTGTACGTTGGCGATGACAGTCGGTGGGCAGAGTCCCCGCTGCCTGAGGCACAACATCTCACTGGTTATTTCTGCTGGTGTGTCCCGCAGAGGCTGAGTTGGGGGGACTCCTGCTTGCCATGGCTGTGCCAGGAATGGGTGGCGTGGGGGCCGGTGATTCTCCAACCTCTGCACGTACACAACTACGTTGGCACTGCTGGTCAGAGCTGTGTGCCTGCTCCTGTGTGATCCCTGGTGGTTCTCATCACATTCCAGGTCCCTCCCCTGGTGTCGGGAAGAGGGAGGCTCTCCAGCATGGAGCCAGGCTCGCTGAAGCCACAAATCTGAGCTGTGAGGGCTGGAGCAGGAGAGCCCAGTGCCTGCTCAGGAGCCCCCAGCTGCGTCCAGCCGAGCAAGCATTGCTCTTGCACTGAGGTGGTGGCGGATGCCTGAGGTGCTTCTGCCACTGTGCCGTTGCTGAGGGGCTGCTGGGTTTGTTGTCAGGACGAGCTGGGCTCCAGAAGAGGCAGCTCCAGCCGTGAATTTTGCTTTCTTCTTAGCTTAAACCTTGCCTGTGGGCCGCCTGTGTGGCGGGGCTGCGAGTCACGGCTGGAGGCTGCAGCAGGGAAGGTGGTGGGATGGCTCCCTTGGCCAGTGCTGCGATCAGGGTGAGCCATAGCAGCACCGGCTCGCTCCCCTGCTCTCCAGCTGCCACCTGAGGCCGGAGCAGCATCTCTCCCATGGGTGAGGTGTGTACTGGCCTTGGGCTGCTGCCTATGGCAGGGGAAGGGCTCAGGGGGACCTTTTTTTCTTCTCTTGCACTGCTCGCTGGTGATCTCTGCAGCAGCAAGGAGGGCTGCAGTCCTGCCCCGCTGGCTGTTTACTCCTGCATGATGCCCCAGACCTTTGTGCTCCCCCGGCAGCTGCCCGGGGGTAGGCAGGACAGCAGCACCTCCAGGACAGGGGGACGGCTGTGTCCCCATCCTGACTTGTCTCACTCTGGATGCCATGTGTAAACCACAGCTCCTCTGGCAAAGCCAGCCCGTGGTGCGCAGAAGCTGGCGGCTCGCTGGGAGCTGGGATTTGGCAATGTGGAGCAGCATTGTCCCTTCCCCTGCCTGGACAATGTTGCATCCCCCTGAGAGGTTCTGCAGGCAAGGTGACCACTGCTCCCGGGATGCTGCTGCTGCCTGTGTTGGTGGCCTTGGCTCAGCTCGGCCGTACGTGAGTCCCATGTGGGAGCAGCCGGGCTCGGTGTCTGGCAGGACTTGAGCTCCACATGTCCGTGGGATGGAGAGCTTGAGGGGAGAGACCCAGCCATCAGCTGGCAGGGGCCGATGCTGGGGGAGCCTGTGGTAATCTCAGCCTCCCTGGGGACATCCAGCCAGCCCTGCTCGGCCCCGGGGAGAGTCCCACTTCCCGGCAAGAGTCCCACTTCCCGGCAAGTGCCAGCACTTGGACCTTCGCTGGAGGTTCCTTCACTTGGAGCCTCGCGGAGGAGCAGGGTGCCTCTGCCCGCACCCGGCTGGGGTAGCACGGAGAATGCAGCCTCTGCCATCTCTTTTTCTTTTGCTACGAGCTGCTCTCACTGCTTTATCTCCTGTCACTGAGCTGCAGCCTCCTGTCTTCCCTCCAAAGCAGTACCAGCTGCGGGCGAGGGACTAAGCCCGTCCTCCTCTGTGCTGCGCTGGCATTCCTGCTGCCCTGACATGATAAATGGATGTTCTGCGTTTTTAATAGTTGGTATTATTGGAGTGCTTTTGCCTGGCAGCGCTGGCTGAGGAGGGCTGGGTCCAGTTACTGGGGGTTCCTCCTGCAAATTCCCCCCCCCCTCCTCCTGCCCACCTCTGCCCCCAGCAGCAACCCGAGCGGCATGCCCTTGGTGAGCAAGGCTTTCCTCCTCCTAAAGTTCAAAGATTTAAAGTAAACAGGGCTCTGCTGGGTGGGGGAACTAGGTGGAAACCTGGCATAATCCCTGGGAATCAATCGGCTTCAGGACCAAACTGTGCCCTTGCCCAGCTCTGCTCACCATCTCTGCANCCCCTGGGAATCAATCGGCTTCAGGACCTAGCTGTGCCCTTGCCCAGCTCTGCTCACCATCTCTGCTGCCCCTGGCACGGTGCGGCCCCCGGTGCCCCCATCCCCAGAGGATTTCCATGCCCGGGTTCAGCCCTGAACAGGGTCTGATGTTCCTGCCCTGGGGTGCAGCACCCTGGCAGCATACATTGCACCTTCAGCAGGGGCTGGCGGTGCCCGTGCAGCACCCATGAACAGCCTGACCCCTCTAGCAGAAGCCCCCAGTTCCTTTGTTTCTCTCCCTGAGTCGCAAAACAGTTCATTTTGCAGGAAATTGGAGTCTCTTAAGTGGTTCCCGGAGGAGGCTGCAGCCGCTGGCCAGGCTCACGGCTGCTGTTGCTTTTCCTTCGGGGACCAGCAGCGGTGCCCAGAGCTGGCAGTGCCCTCGCCTGCCACGTCGCGCTCGTGGAGTGCAGGGTCCTTTGGAGCTGCTCTCCCCAAGGGCTGGTGCCGGTGGGAAGAACCGGCCGCAGCTCAGAGGCACGGGGGCCAGCACCATCACTGGCTGCTCCCGGCCACCCCATGGGGATGGTGGCCGGTAGCCACCTTGTGTCACCTGTGGGCACCTAGGAAGTACTTGGCCACTTGGACCACGTCCAGCTCGGCCAGGCCACCCCCGTGGGATGTTTCTGGAGCACTGCGATGCCCGGTGCCAGTCTTCCCCGTGGCTCTGTCCCCTGCACTGTGTCTGTGCGTCCCCGGCCTGCGGGGGACAGGGAAGAGTGGCGTGTCCTTTGAACGGGCTCCAGCAGTGACAGGTGCTGGGAAAGGCGAAGCGGGACGGCTCCCGCTGCTGTAAAGGATCCTCCTCTGCCCGCACTAATCCGGCTCCGTTACACCCCAGATAGAAGAGGCTGCTCCCTCCGGGCACTGCCACAGTGCGGATGTTGCCCTCCTGACTGCCCTCTGCACCGGGACACAGGTAAAGGGGCCGGGGGGGTCCCTGTGGCTGCCGGCTCGGGACATGGCAGTGGGGGGTACTGGGGAGAGCAGAGCTCCCAGTCCTGGAAGGAACATCTCCATCCGCGCAGCTCCCCATGCTGAGCTGCGGGACGTGGGACCGCTCAGCTGGAAACCAACCGCTTATAGCTTCTGTCCCAGTAAGACCAGCAAGTGACTCCCCTGTTACTGGGATAGTCACTGGTGGATTTATTCTGGGGCTGGGCTGTCCTGGCCTCTAGACGGTTGTGCAGGAGGGGTGTTTGGGGACAGGGTGAGGGGAAGTGGCCGGGCAGGGACAGGCAGCGGAGCCCAGGGCAGAGAGGGGATTTGGGGATCAGGTGCCGGGCTGGAAGGAATGGCGTGGCAGCTTGTGCTGGCAGCCCACGCAGGAACACTGGCACCAACAGGTCCCCTTGGAGGGGACCATTTAGGCAGGAGTTGTGGTCACCAACGAGCAAGGGGATGGGCAGCGCTGGTGGTTGCTGGGGCCAGGGGTCTGTGTGCCCCCCGAGCAGACGGGGGGAGCTCTGCCTGCATGGCTGGACCTGCCTGTGGTTCGGGGTGGGCAGCGGTGGGGCTGTGCTGGGGATGCTCACCTCGCCTGATCCCCACCCCACCAGCCTGGGGACAGAGCCGCCATCTCCTGCCCCGCCATGGGGGGGGACGTGGCCTTGACTCGGCACCCTGGCCACGCCGGCTGTTTGCACGCCGGAGGCCCCGTGGCAGTGACAGGTGCCGGCGTCAGGCCATCGATCAGTCACCGCCGAGCAGATACCGGGGCACAATGGGACGGTGTAAGGGACTGTCGGCCACGTGGGGCCCCCGGCTCAGTGCCACCAGCCTGGCGGTGGGGACATGGCTGCCAGCTGAGTGGCAGCAGCTCACCCCTCTTCTGCAGGAGCAGAGCCACTGCCCAGTCTCACCGTGCCCCTCTGTGGGGTGTCAGGTCTGGGGAGCCCTCAGCTTCTGTCTTCTTGCCCGCAGGAGCCTCGTTGAACCAGGAGCACCGCAGGGCAGCCACCTCCTGCCCAGAGAGTCCCCATGGAGCCGGGAGGTGGGGCAGGCAGCGTGCCCGACACCGGGGGGGCTGGTGGCACAGCCCCCCCTGAAGCAGACAGCAGCACAACCCAGCCGGTCCCAGTGGCTCCACAGGCTGCCCAGCACCAAGGGGAAACAGTGGCAGCAGCCACCAAGGCGCAGGATGGAGGGAAGGATGAGCCCAGGCAGGAGAAGGCTCCGGCTGCTGCTGTGGCTCAGGATGGGGGACAGGCAAAGCCTGGGAAGGAGAAGGCTGTGGGAGAGGCTGGAGAAGGGAAGGCAGAGCCTGGGGGGCAGATGGCCCCGACCACTCCAGAGCCCCAGGATGGAGGGAAGGCAGCACGGCCAGAGGAGGAGGCTTCAGCTGCGCAGCACAATGGAGGACAGGCAGCATCCACAGAGAAGGTGTCAGCTGCTGCTGAGGCCCAGGATGGAGGGAAGGATGAGCCTGGGAAGGAGAAGGCTCCAGCTGCAGGAGAGTCTGAAGGAGGGAAGGCAGCACCCATGGAGGAGAAGGCTCCAGCTGCTGCCAAGGCTCAGGATGGAGGGAAGGATGAGCCCAGGGAGGAGAAGGCTCTGGCTGCGGGAGAGCCTGAAGGAGGGAAGGCAGCGCCCACGGAGGAGAAGGGCCCAGCTGCAGCAGAAGCTCAGGATGGAGGGAAGGACAAGCCCAGGAATGAGCAAGCCCCTGCTGGGTTAGAAACTGAAGGTGGTGGGAAAGCAGAGCCTACAGAGGAGAAGGCTCCGGCTACAGCAGAGGCTGAAGGAGGGAAAGCAAAGCCCGTGGAGAAGACAGCCTTGGATGCAGCACAGGCTCAGGATGGAGGCAAAGAAGAGCCTGCAAAGGTGAAAACCACACCTGCTGCAAAGGAGAAGGTCCCAGCTGCTGCAAAGGCTCAGGACGGAGGGAAGAAAGCTGCAAAGGTGGAGAAAACCCCAGCTGATAAAAAGCCCGCAAAGGAGAAGGCTCCAGCTACTGCAAAGGCTAAGAATGGAGAGGATAAAGTGGCAAAGGCAGAAAAAGCCCCAGCTGCAAAAAAGGCTCAAGATGGAGGCCAAGAGGAGCCTGCGAAGGAGAAAGCTGCAGCTCCTGCAAAGGAGAAGGGCCCAGATGCTGCCAAGGCTCAGGATGGAGAGAAGACAGCAGCAAAGGCAGAGAAAACTCCAGCAGCAAAGGCAGAGAAAACTCCAGCAGCAAAGGCAAAGAAGCCTCAAGATGGACGGAAAGAAGAGCCTGCCAAAGAGAAAGCCCTGGCTGCTGCAAAGGTGCAGGATGTAGAGAAGAAAGCTGAAAAGGTGGAAAAAACCACAGTTGCATCAAAGGCTGAGGGTGGAGGCAAAGAAGAACCTGCAAAGGAGAAGGCCCCAGCTGCTGTAAAGGCTCAGGACGAAGGGAAGAAAGCTGTAAAGGTGGAAACCCCCCCAGCTGCAGCAGAGGCTGGGGATGGAGGAGAGGAACCTGCAGAGGCAGCAGCCACGGTTGCTGCGAAGGCTCAGGGTGAAGGGGAGAAAGCAGCAGAGGAGACAGTGGAGCAGCAGCAGCCGAGGGGCCCCGAGCCCCCGCGCCCAGCTCTGCTGCAGAGCCTGAGCTGCCCAGCCACCTGCCAAAGGTACCCCCACCCTCCCGGGATGGGGTCCCCTCTCCTCACTGCTCCGTTGGGAGCCCTGGGTCCCTCTGGGCAGAGGTGGGCGCTGGGCTCGGGGGGCTGCTGTCTGGGCTCCGCTCACCTCCTGCTCCTGTCTCCAGGGAGGAGCAGCCCTGGGCAGAGGTGGCAGCGATGGAGATGATACCAGAGGAGACCACGGCGGTGGAGCCGAGACAGGGTCCAACAGAGCCTGGCCCTGCCCCACCAGCCCTGGGGGACCTACAGCCCCCGGAGCCACCCATCCCTGCGGGGAGCTCTGGCACCTCGCAGGACAGGACATTGCCCAGTGCTGTGGGGCAGCCCCCTGATCCCGCTGGGGCCACCGAGAAGCCTGGCCCTGGGGGGCAACCACCCTCGATGGAGGCAGAACCACCCCCCAGCCCCTACCTCACCCCTGATTTTGGGAAGGAAGACCCTTTTGAGATACTGGGTAAGGCTGTGAGGTGCCTGCCTTGCCCTCGCACCCCCGGAACCCCCTGCGGGGTGGCAGCCTGGGGTCCCCCACAGCCCTGCCTGCTGCCTGCGCTGCCCTCCCGTGCTGCTGGCTCATGCTCTTGGCTGGTCGCCTGCCCGGTGGCCTTCGAGCTCCTGTTTCACTGTAAACAGGGCTAAATGTGTCGCGTCCCCTCCCCGGGCTGCTCCGGCCACAGCCTGACCGGGGCTGCCCGGGAGGAAGAGGAGTGCTGCCCGGGGAGTGACAGCCACCGCCTGGCTGGTGGCAAGGGGACAGCATGTCCCCGTGTCCTGCACCGCTGCCCTTGCAGGGATGGCAGGGTGCTCGGGGGGGGTCCCTGCGAGGTCGGCCCCAGGAAGGGTGGTCCAGGAGTGGGTGCGTGGGGTGCAGCGTGCCTGGGGGCCGTCCTGGGAGGGCGAGCCGGGACGTGATGGCATGGAGGGGTGGTGGCCCAGAGAAGGTGACACGCAGCAGCGTGGCCTGGAGAGGGCGAGCGTGACGCGCGGGATGGTGGGGAGCGGGCATGCAGCTGGGTGGCAGCCTGCGGGGTGCCATGCAGGGGGTGGGTGCCATGCAGGGGGGTGCCATGCCGCAGGCCGATGCTGAGGGTAGTGGCAAGGGACCGTCCGGGGATGCTGCGTCCCGCGGTGCCAGGAGACCCTGATTTGCAGCCGGGCACTCGGTACCTGGCCGCATCCTGCACCCACAGGCTTGGCTGGGCTGTGCTGCTGGGTGCCTTCACCCTGCACCGGGGCGCACTCCCAGCCTGGGGCACCCCGGGGTGCCCAGCAGTGGGGTACCCCGGCCGGGCAGCTCCCCTTCTCACCCCAGCCCTCCTTTCTGGGTAGATGACGTCCCTCCGCCACCCGCACCCTTCGCGCACCGTATCGTCACTCTGCGGTCTGCCAGTGTCAGCTCCCAGTACAACCTCAGCTCCAAGGAGATCTTGGGAGGGTAAGGAGAGATGACCAGCTTTCCCCCAGCACTGCCCCAGGCTGTTGTCCAACCTTGGGCAGTGGTCCTGGGTCAATGGGACTTCTCTGGCCATGATGGGTTGGTGCCTCGGGCAGGATGGGTGCAGAGGGGAGCATGGGGCAGCACCCCAGAGCAGTGTGGAGGTCCCCAGCAGCCTGGGTGGCTGATGGCGTTGGCATCTCTCCCTCTGTCCCTCCCCAGGGGCAAGTTCGGGGAAGTTCACACATGCACAGAGAAGCAGACGGGGCTCAAGCTGGCGGCAAAAGTGATCCGGAAGCAGGGTGCCAAAGACAAGGTGTGACTGATGTCAGGGTGGGGGGCTCCTCCTGGCCATGGTGCTACTAGCAAGTGGCATGGCCGAGGTGGTGGGTGGCAGTGTCATGCCCCATGTGTCCCTGGTGCTGTGACACATCCTGTCCCAGTGCTGGTGGCTCGGCCAGGGCTGACATCCCACACCACTGTGGGGCTCCTTCTGCAGGAGATGGTGCTGTTGGAGATCGACGTGATGAACCAGCTGAACCACCGCAACCTCATCCAGCTCTACGATGCCATTGAGACACCCCGAGAGATCATCCTCTTCATGGAGTTGTGAGTGCCTGGGCAGCGCTGCGTAGGGCCCAATGCCTGGGTGAGGGACACCATCGTGGGGGACACTCCAGAGATGGAGCAGATGTGCCAGCCCCTCACCAAGCAGAAGGGGTTGGCCCAAAAGAATGTCCCTCACCTCGCCCATTCCCTCTTGGGCGTCTCATCTCACATTGGGCTTGGAGGCAGCTGCAGGCTCTGCCTGGCTGGGACAGCATCTCCTTCCATCGTAGCCTCGTTGAAGGTGGAGATGACCCAAGTCCTTCCCACACAGCTCCTTTTCCCCTTTCCCACTTGCTCCAGGGAGGCTGGGGCTGTGCTGGAGCTCTTCTGCTCTACAAACCCCAGTGGAGCTGGGATGTCCAGGGGTAACCCTCACCCCGTGCCTGCCTTGGGCGGGGCGGGGGGGGCGGTATCTAATCCCAGCACACATGTATCCAAACGTGGCTCTGCTCAGGCTCTACACCAGCATCTCCATGGTGGGGCTGAACAGGAGGTCCTCGGGGTGGGCAGGGAACTCTGCAGGAGGGTGGCATGGGGCAGAAAGCCCCAGGTGACCCTGTGGTCAATCCCCACACAGCGTGGAAGGCGGCGAGCTCTTTGAGCGGATCATAGACGATGACTACCACCTGACGGAGGTGGACTGCATGGTGTTTGTCCGGCAGATCTGCGAGGGCATCCGCTTCATGCACCACATGCGCGTCCTCCACCTCGACCTCAAGGTGCAGGGCTGGGGGATGGCAGCAGGGGCCGGGGGTGACAGCAGGGGCTGGCTGCTGCTTGCGGGGGTGGGGGAGGCAGGGGCATGGGGGGGCAGTGGGTGTTTGCAGCCAGCGAAGTGAGGAGCGCTGTGTGCTGGCCTGAGACCTGCCATGCCCATGAGGGCAGTGTGTCCCCAACACTGGCCAGCTGTGGGAGGGACGCCTGCACATCAGTATCACCCTGGTGCAGGTCAGCCACAGGACCTGTGGGCTGCCAGACCCATGCACTGGGGACATCCCCTCTTGGTGGTGGGGCAATGGTCTCCTTGTCCCCACAGCCTGAGAACATCCTCTGCGTCGCTGCCACCGGGCACATGGTGAAGATCATCGACTTTGGGCTGGCTCGCAGGTGTCGTCTTCCCCCATTGGCTTTGTCCCTCCTCCCTGTCCCCCTCCCACCCTTCAGCCCCGCATGCTCTTGGTGTGCTGGGAGCCTCAGGACCTGCTCTGGGCTGTGGCTTTGGCCATGGCTGCCAGCTCCAGCTCTCCCTGGCTGGCACGGGAGGGCAGTGCCTGCTGGGAGGGAGGCAGCAGTCTGGGGGAGCAGCCTGTCCCCCTCCTGCTGACTCACCCATCCCGGCCGCAGGTACAATCCACAGGAGAAGCTGAAGGTGAACTTTGGCACCCCCGAATTCCTCTCTCCCGAGGTGGTCAACTACGAGCAGGTCTCCTACTCCACGGACATGTGGAGCATGGGCGTCATCACCTACATGCTGTACGTCAGGGCTGGGCCGGAGGGGGGGTACCATGCCAGGGTGCCAGGGCAGAGCTCCACCAGGCACGGAGATGTCCTCAAGCCATACACATGTCCCAGGCACCAGGCAGCTTGGTGGGCTGGTGGAGGGTGCTGGACAGGGAGATGGGCAGATGGGGCTGGGGTCTGGGGGACAGCGAGTAGGGCCAGGGAGTGTCTGTTCCCATGTGTGCAGGCAGGGAACAGCTCAGCCCAGCTGCAGGCAGGAGCGCAGCATGGTGCCAGCAGCCGCACACCACCTCCCTCCTTGGGGCCACCCTGTTTTGCTCCCTGGGGCAGTGTTAGCTGGATTTGCTCCATTCTGGGGCATTTTGGAGGTGCCACAGCCTGAGGGCACCCAGCTCCTCACCCCCTTGTGCCCCCAGGCTCAGCGGCCTCTCCCCATTCTTGGGTGACAACGACACGGAGACGCTTAACAACGTCCTGGCTGCCAACTGGTACTTTGATGAGGAGACCTTCGAGAGTGTCTCTGACGAGGCCAAGGACTTCGTCTCAAACCTCATCATCAAGGAGAAGAGGTGCGAGGCCGGCAGCAACCGTGGGGGTCCTGGGAGGGGCATCTCCAGAGCTGCCTGTCCAGCTTCTGGATACCACACTCTGCCCTCTGCACCAGGCAGCAGTATCCCCTGATGTTCTGTGCCAAATGAGCCTCGCGGGGCCCTGTCCTGGCTTCTGGCTGTCCCCGGTAGAGCCCTGCATCCCTCCAGGGTCACCTGCCCCAAGCAGGACATGCTCGACCACTCAGGGTCCTGCCCAGCCCCACTGGTCCCTGGGCACATCTCTCCAGCTGGTTCCTCCCCTGCAATTTTCGGGGGTTTTGGGGCTCTTGGGTGGCTGAAGAAGGGGGTGGTTGGGTGACAGGGGCTCGGGCAGGAGTGACCTGGGCTCCTCTCACCCCCAGCGCCCGAATGAGTGCTGGCCAGTGCCTGCAGCATCCCTGGCTCAACAACCTGGCAGAAAAGGCCAAACGCTGCAACCGCCGCCTCAAGTCCCAGGTGCTGCTCAAGAAATACGTCATGCGACGGCGCTGGAAGGTGTGTGGGGTGCGGGGCTGGCATGGGGAGGTGGGTCAACTCCCTCTGTGGGAGCTGGTGGGGGCGCTGCCAGCCTCTGCTCATCCTGGTGGATGACATCTGGGATGGCTCTGTCTCACTGTACTGCTGGCAGCCGGGCCACAAGGGCTGGGGACCCCTGAGCCTGGAGGAAGGGCTCCCCAGCACCAGGGTCCTTGTGTGGGTGGCCTCATGGTGGGACCCCCCTCAGGTATAGGTGCATTCCTGATCATCTCCCTTGAGCTGATCCCAAGAGCACTTTCTAGGGACAGGAGTGGTATCGGGGCAGAGTATAGGGGATGACCCCCACCATCAGCCCTACGCTCTCCTCCCATGCCACCTGGCCAAATGGGTGCCCGGGCAGCTGCCCACTCCCCAGCCTGGATCCTCACCAGCCCCGGGAGCGGGTTCTGGCTCAGCCTCCAGAGCAGCAGCCCTCACGTTAGGATGAGCATCTGTCTTCTTCCCCTTTCACAGAAAAACTTCATCGGGGTGTGTGCCGCCAACCGCTTCAAGAAGATCACCAGCTCAGGGTCGCTGACGGCACTGGGTGTCTGAGCAGGGGCTCCCAGGGGAGCCTGAGCCACGCGTGAGTTAAGGCCAAAGAGGAACCACTTGAGAGGGGGCTTGGGGGCTGCTGAGACCTCTCCTGGGGCCATGCCTGGTTCCCTCATCAGTCTTGCTTCTGGATGGCAGCAGGACCTCACTGGCATTGGCCCCTGCCTGCTTCCCACCACAGGGCTCAGGGGCTGGAGCCGTGCAGCTCGCTCCCTGCCTGTGCTGCTGCCAGATGGCTGCTCTGGCCCCTGCAGCGTGTGCTGCGCCCCTGCTCCACGCCACCACTGCTGCCATGGGTCCTGCTCTGCTGAGTCCCCTGGGGCTGCTGCCCTGCCCTGGTACCCAGCAGCTGCGGGACTGCTTGAGGACCAGGACCCAAGCCACGGGGCTCCTCGCCCACACCCACCACTGCAGAGCTGCTCTGCTGGGCTCATCCCGCCCTGGGCAGCATTGCTGTGCCGGGGACCCGCTGCTGGGGACACCACCATCGCTCTCCTGGGCACTCAGGGCTCCAGCCCTCCCCGTTCCCACCCAGCTAATGCTCTCGTCTGGATTTCCTTGGACTGCGAGGCTGCTCCTGAGCGGTGATTTCTGATCTCATCCCTGGCCCAGCTGCACAGTGCCCGACCCGCAGCACCTCTGCGCTCCGCTCGTGTTTCCTTCCCATGGCCTCGGAGGAGAAAGGCTGGCCCAGCGTGAGCCCCGCAGCCTGGGCCACCCTGCGCACTTGCTGCTACCTTGGACACAAAACTTGCGTGTTCTGCCTGTAAATTCTGCAGCGCTGCCCTACCTTTGCTGTCGCTGGACTCCCAGCTGCCCAACCTCCCTTCCCGGCATGGGGATGCCGGAGGGCAGGCGTTGGACCCTCACCCTGGCGCTTATGGCACCGGAGCCAGGGCCGAAGCGCCTCCTCCCTGGCCAGCCGGGTGTGCGGGAGCGGAGCTGGCCCCGAGCTGCTGCTCGCACAGGAAGGGAGGAAGCGGCGAACACGCTTCCAGCAGCATCCCCAGCTGGGAGCCAGCGAGGGAAGAAGGAGTCTTTGTGTTCCTCCTGCCCTCCCTGCCCTTCGGCTCTGCCAGCGGGGGAAAAACACAACCTCTGCTTCACCCGTCCCCGCCAGATCAAGATGAGCGAGGCGTCCTAATGCAGAGCAGCTGGACCGCGCTCCCCCGCTCCCGCGAGCATCGCTCCAGCCCCGACCACCAACACACAGGAACTGCCGGTCGGCGGCTGCGGCCGCCAGCTCCCCCCGCCGTGCATGGGGGCTCCCCGGACTGGGGAGGCGGGTGCTGCCCCCATTCCTCTGCCTCGCCCCGTCCCCTTTCCCCTCTGCCTGTGCCCCTTGGGGCTTCCTGGTGCCTCCAGAGGGTGGGCATACCCTGGGCTTTGCCGCTTCCAGCCTTGCCCACGGCGGGAGGGGATGGGGGGGCTGGCAGGGAGTCCCAGGCTCCCCCTANCGCCCCGTCCCCTTTCCCCTCTGCCTGTGCCCCTCGGGGCTTCCTGGTGCCTCCAGAGGGTGGGCATACCCTGGGCTTTGCTGCTTCCAGCCTTGCCCACGGCGGGAGGGGATGGGGGGCTGGCAGGGAGTCCCAGGCTCCCCCTGNCCAGAGGGTGGGCATACCCTGGGCTTTGCCGCTTCCAGCCTTGCCCACGGCGGGAGGGGATGGGGGGGCTGGCAGGGAGTCCCAGGCTCCCCCTACCCTCCAGCTTTGGCTTTTGCCGTGGCTGAGCACCCCCAAGCCATGGCCGCGTGTTTGCTCCGGGGCCGCCTGTGCCCTCTGCGCCTGCTGGAACCACCCTGGGGAGAGATGGGGGAGGCACCCCCCCACCCTCCAAGCCCCACCGGCTGCAGCAGGTGAAGGGGCTTTGGGCTCATCCCCACCGGGCAGGGGACATGGCTCACAGGGCCCTGCCTAATGCCGGAGTCCTGCCCGGCTCTCGCCTTCTTGTAAATAAATGTACAGGTCTGCCCACAGCCCACGTCTGCCCTGCTTCTCCGGGGGGGACCGCTCCAGCCCCCCTCCCCAGGCCACCGCTCCCGCCTGCGTGGGCTGTGCAGCCGCAGTCTGAGGGCTGCAGATAAGCCAGGAGGGGACGGGAAGCGACGTCTTGTCCCCAGGGTAGAGGGTACAGAGAGGGGCCCCGGCTGTGCTGGGGAGGGGACCGCCTGGTGAGTCCCAGGCAGGGCTGTGCAGCCCACGGTGCAGGGGGTGTCCGGTCTCTGCACCCCGTGGCTGTGCAGCAGCAACCGGCTCTGAGCACCCCAGGGTGCTGGGGGAAAGGGAGATGGAGGGAGGGATGGATGGATGGTCAGAGGCATCCTCGTGGCTTCAGCATCTGCCCAAGTGGTGTGGGATGCCCAGGCAAGGGCTTGGGGGGGTGGCAGTGCCCCTCTGCCCGGTGGAGCTGCAGCCGGCCCCGAAGCAGTTAAGGCTGCCGGGGCCCGGATGCCGGCTCCCGCCGCGGGTGTCCCTCCCAGCCGCTTCCTGCCGGCAGCCTTTGACCGGTTCCTGTCGGTGACCACCCTGCGGGCCTGGACGCCAGCGCGGCCCCATCTGGTTTGAGTTACGCTCTGTGGCGGTGACGTCTCCTTCCTGCCTGGCCCCGGGAGCCACACGCCGCCCTGGCCCCGACAGGCCACGGGGGCTGCAGGCCCCTGCCACGGGGTGGCCCGCAGGGCTCCTGGCTGGGCTGTTGTCCCCAGACACTCTTGGGGCCCCGAGCCGCTCTGGGGGATCAGTTCCTGGACACAGCCCTGTGTGCGCATGGCTGTGGCATGGGGGTGCACAGGCACTGGCACATCCTGGTGCCCCAAGCCCAGGGTGGGGGACCCCCACCACACAGCCCCGTTTGGCATCACCAGCCCCCTCCTTTCCCATCCCAGGACCCCAAGGAGGCACACAGTGGGGACCGGCACCTGTGGGAACAGCAGTAGCCCGATTCCATCCTCCCGGCTGAGGGGCAGGACAGGGCTTGGGAGCCCCTGAAGCCCTGTGGAGGGGACCAGTCCTGCCAGGGCTGATGGGCATGGTGACAGGTCTGGTCCTGGTCCAGCACAGGCTGCAGCAGCTGGTGCCATCCCTTGTGTGGGGGGTCCTCATCACACCCACGGACACACGGTGCAGTCTGGTGTGTCCACAGCATCCGTCCCTGGAGCCTTGAGCCCTTGCACAGAGCAGCACCCTTTCCCCATCCCTGCCCGCACCCCGTCCTTGTGGCACCCACCCTGCCGACACGAGCAAGGGGCTCCGCAGGCAACGCAGGGAGGGAAGGGGAGCGGGCAGACCTCCAGCACCGGTGGCAGCTTTGCCCCGTGACCGGGTGCAGTTCGGTCCCTGGCCGCGGCACAGCTGATGCTGGGAGCGGGCGGGGGGCCAGGCCACCCACCACGAACCGGGAGCAAGCCGGGGTGGAGGCAGGGCAGGGAAAGCAGCGGGCCCGCAGCCGGGATCCAGGAACCGGGGTGGATGTGGAGAAGGGGAACACCGGGAGAGCGGATGCCCGGGGCAGTGCAGGCAGCCGGACTCTGCGGGATGGGCATCCCCATCCATAGATGCTGCAGCACTGGGTGGGCAATGGGATGCGCCACGCCATGCCATGCTGCTCCCAGCGCAGGGACCCCACGTGAGGCCGGGGCTGCGCATTCCCAGGCGGTGGCGGGAGCCGCGGCGGGCGATGGGCCCGGCCGCGCTGCGTGGGAACCAGACGGCCCCTGGGCACGGCTGCGGCGCTCGCTTCCTCCCGCGCCCCCGGGGACCGGCGAAGGAGGGGGCTGAGGTCAGCCGCGCTCGCCGCCGACCGCTCCAGAGACGCCAGCATGATGTAGGCGCTCAAATATTGTTTTTCACTCGGGAGGGGAAAAAAAAAAGGGAGAAAAGAGAGGCCCAGGGCTGAGTGGCCGTCCCTGATGACGAAGGGCGGCCCCCCCCTGCCCTGCCCAGGCCTGGGACATGGCCATGGCCCGGCAGCAGCCGTCTGGGGGCTGATAACGGGGCTGACGCGGTCGCGGTGCTCCTGGTCCCCGAGTGACGCCAGCGCCGTCCCTTGGTGCCAGCACAGCCCCCGCAGAGACCCCCGGGATGGGCCAAGCTGGGGTCCCGCTGGCCTTGGGGGGGCTGGGGGGAGGCTCTGCCACACACCCACTGCCCACAGAGTGCGGAGAGCCCCCGCTAACCCAGCGTCCGCCCCCCGTTGTCTGCCCTGGGGCTGGCTGTGCCGCGGGGTCCAGGCTTTGCTGTTTCTGGGGTGCCCCCTCTCCCAGGCTGGTGTGGGCAGGATGGGGGCACGGGCACGGGTCCCCACTTTGCCGGCATTGCTCTGGCCCCACTCCATCGCTGTGGAGATGCTGGTCCAGGTGTCCCAGCGGTGCACAGGAAGGGGCTGGTGGCCAGGTCCCAGCCCGGTGCTGTGCGGAGATGCCCACCCACCCCGGTGCCCCCCAGCCTGGCTGTCGGGGCAGGCCCCCGTGCCCAGCTCGGTGCCGGCAGTGGTGACTCAGCCAGTGCCTCCTCACCAGCAGCCGCCCAGCGTGATTCAGGTCCGAGGAATCCACTTTCTCCTGGCTGTTCCCATCACAGCCGCAGCCCCTGGCACAACCCGGCTCTGGGGGGTGCCCCGGCCTCGGGGCGTCTGCAGGGACCTGGTGGGACCCCAGGCGGGCACCAGCCAGGTGCTGAGGCTGGTGCCGGGTGTGCCATGTGTGGCACCTGGGGCAAAGCCAGGCACTTTGGTGGTCCTAGGCATGGGGAGGCAGCAGTGGGGCTCCGCAGGGGCTCCCTCCTGCCGCAGCGCATCCCCCTGCCCCTCATGCATGAGGTTCCCTCCTGCTACCCCGGTATGGGGCTTCAGGGGCTCCTGGCCCCACGTTGTGGCAGGACCTTGTCCCCAGCATCTCCCAGGGACACAGGAGCTGGACACAGGTGCCCTCACTCAGGCCATGCCCCGTCCCCCCACAGCCTCACTGTCCAGCCGGTGATTGTCCCCCCTCAGCGGGGATGAGGACTGCACCAGGTGGCCTTGGGGACGCATGTCCCCCAGCCAGCGCACGAGCTGGGGCAAAGGGTCCCCAGCTCGCCCCTGCCCGCTGCCCACCCCGAATGGGGTGCAGAGACCACAGAGGCAGCATTGGAGAACATGCTTTATTTGGTACCAGGGCCGGGGGCGTCCCGGGGGGGGGTCAGTCCCTCACTCGAAGAAGAACATGCCGGGTGTCCGGTAGAGGCAGGGCGGCAGCCCCAGGGGGTAGCCGTTGCCCCCCTGCAGCGGGATCGTGCCCCCCGGTCCCCATGGCTCCTTCTGCTCACCTGCCCGCAGCCCCGTGGCCCCGAAGGGTGTCTGGCGGGGGGCAGCGGGGGCCGGGGGGGCCGCAGACAGGAGATGCTCCAGCGCCGCTCCACATGGCCGCTCCTTCACGCAGAAGCTCAGCGCCTGCACCCGGCACTGGTAGCTGCTGCCCAGCGCCTCGGGCCCTGACCGGCCAAAGGAGCCGAAAACAGGCAGGGGGGGCTGTGTGTAGCCCTCCCCCTCCAGGAAGCAGGACCCCCCTGTCCTGCCCGTGGCCAGGAGGGTGCCAGGGAACGCGGGGGACACCTGCCCAAAGGGCTGGCCCGGACCCAGCCCAGAGGCAGGCGGCTCCTCACCCTCCAGCTGCCCCGGAGGGGTTCCTGGGGGGACTGGGGAGTCCTGCGGGGGGTCCCTGGGCTGTGCGGGCAGCAGGGTGGGCAGCAGGGCAGGGTGCGGTGCCGGGCGCTCACCGGGCAGCGGGTACTGACCTGGCCGGGGCAGCTGCAGCGCTGCCGGGAGCCCCCCGAAGACAGTCTCCTTGGGTGGGCGGCTCTCTGGGGGGGCGAAGAACGGCCCCTTGGGCTGTGGCGCGTCTGGCAGGTACAGGCAGGGCTGCCTGGCCTTGGGCGGCTGCCGCCGGGCACAGGGCTCAGTGCACCCCGGCACCCCGGCACCCTCGGGCAGCGCGGCAGGGCTTGGCAGGCGCCCCGTGGCCGCTGGTGAGGCGTAGCCCCCCTCTGCCTTCCCCTCTTCAGGCACTGGGGCAGTGGGCGGTCCCCGTGCCCGGTGCCTGGGGGGCTTCCCGCGCCCCTCATCCCCCTCGGTGCCCAGTGCGTCCCGGAGGCCCCTCTTCCTGGTGAAGCGCCGTCGCCGTCGCAAGAAGCTGCCATTCTCGAACATGTTGTAGCAGTCGGGGTCAAGCGTCCAGTAGTTGCCCTTGCCCGGCTTCTTGTCGTCGCGGGGCACCTTGACGAAGCACTCGTTAAGGGAGAGGTTGTGGCGGATGCTGTTCTGCCAGCCCTGCTTGTTCTCGCGGTAGAAGGTGAAGCGGCCCATGATGTAGCGGTAGATGCCGCTGAGCGTGATGCGCTTCTCGGGCGCGCTCTGGATGGCCATGGTGATGAGGGCAATGTAGCTGTAGGGCGGCTTGGTGGCCTCGGAGTTGGGGAAGGGGCCGCTGGCTGGCTCGGGGGCCAGCGGGCTGCGCAGCGCCACGTCGCCGACGGGGAGGTCCGGCTGCATCCTCCCGTCCGGCCGCAGCCTTCCCGCTCTGCTGCACGGCCCCGGCACGGCCCGTTAAAACCCGCTGGCAGCCCAGCCTCCTGCGGCCGGCCGGCGAGGGGGCGGCGGGCCCCTCCTCTCCGGGGCCGGCCAGGGCGGAGCGGGGCTCCGCTTGTCCAGTGCTGGTCCCTGCGGACAGACGGATGGACGCGCCGCCAAGGCCTGCAGCCAGCAGCCAGCGGCTCCGGGGCTGGCACGGCCACGGTGTCCCCGGGGCAGAGGTGGGCAGTGCTGGCCTCTGCTGAGCCCTGGGCATGGCCCCCGCCTTCCCCGGCTCTTCCCACGGGAGGTTCCCACGACCTGGGTCTCATCCTGCCCTGCCCACGGTGTGCAGCCGGGCTCCGGCCAGGGATGGCGGGGGGTTGAGTGGGGTGCTGCTGGCTGCTGCCAACCCTCGGCTCCCCACCCACCTCCTGCCCACACCAGTACCACAGCCCCTGCCCCCAGCCTGGGGTTGTGCCGGATCCCGTGCACCGTGCCGGATCCCGTGCACCACGCCAGATCCCGTGCACCACGCCAGATCCCTGCACTATGCCGGGTCCCCACACTGTGGTCACCAGATCATGGGGACATGGCCTCCAGGGTGCAGCACAGCCCCCACCTCCCAGGAGCCCCCTCATCCCACTCTCCAGGGGAAACTGAGGCACGGGCAGCGAGTGCCTTTGGGACAGGCTCCTGCGCTGCCGGGTCGGCAGAGGAGCTAACAGGCACCTCACGGCTGCCTGCGCCCCCTGCCTGGGGACCGGGGGCAGGATGGGACCTGAGCCAGTGCACGGGCAGGGGGGGTGTCAGCTCACACTGTCCCCCACGGCTGGGGCTGAGCTAGCTTTGCCCACAGCGTGAGGCTCTGTCTGGGCTCGGCTCTCCCGGCTGCCCGTGCCCCCCAGCTTGGACTGGTGCCAGCCCCCCCCATTGGAGCCGGTGGTACTGAAACACAACCTTTATTTCTAAGGTTCACAAACAGTGAGTCCCGGCGGTGCAAGGCACGAGGACGGAACTGGCTCTGCCCCGGCTCACCAAACAAGCACACAGCAAATCCCACCCGGGTGGCTCCCGGGGAATAAATACAATGATCTGCGTGGGGGCGGCAGCCATCCGCCCGCCCTGGCCAGTGCCCGCCCGTGTCTGGCCCCGCAGCGCTGAGCGCCTCGTGCACACCGGTTTGGGGAACGTGGACGGAGCGGGGCTGCGGGGCAGCAGAGCGTCCCGCTCTGAGGCTTTGTTGCAACTGGGCTCTCCTCTCCCGCCTGCCCGGGCTCAGGGCTGGCAGAGCTGTTTGAGGATGCGGATGATGTGGCTGGAGGCACCGGGGGCGCAGGGCTGGGGGGAGTCGCGGAGCAGCGTCGGCCCCATGCGCTGAGCGTGATGGAAGAGCTCTCGCGCGAACACTGGCTCCACCTGCAGAGGCACAGAGCTGATGGAGGACAGGCACAGGTCCATGTACTCCCCAACCGTGACAGCCCCAGCACCCGGATCGGTGCCGCCACGAGCACCAGCCCCAGTGTGTACTCACGTGGGCCATGATGAGCTTCTGGAAGTGGTGCCCAGTGCTGGTGGGGTACTCCTCCCCAAAGCACAGGTGGATCTGGTACTGAGGTGTGGGTTGTCCGTGGCTCAGGTACCCCCGCAGCTCTGCAAGACACCAGCCCTGTCAGGGGACACGGGGTCTCCACAGCCCAGAGCAGCCGCGCCAGGGCAGGACCTGGCCCCGTTCCCGAGGGGATGGGGGTCTCACGGGGCAGGAACCGGCAGAGCCGGGTGCCTGGAGCAGCGGGCGGGCACTTACGCTGCAGGAACTGCTGCGTGTCCAGCAGCTTGTAGGTCTTCTCCCTCTCCAGCTTGTTGGGCCAGTCCCTGTGTGGGGCCAGTGGCCCGTTCCAGTACACCCTGCCCTGGCACTGGCGCTTCATGAAGACCCCCTCGGGCGCTACCCACAGCAGCACGCCACGTTCCAGGTGAGGCAGGAGCCTCTCCAGCACGTCGGTCATGCTGGCCACCCGGCCACTGCTGCCGAGCGCCCGTGGTGGGGGAAACTCAATCTGCTCCATGCAGAAGGGACCGTAGAGGCGCTCGCTGTCGGCCGGCACGGCACGGGAAGTGATGCGGCAGCCCTCGGCCGTGCGGGTGGTGACCTCCTTCACCAGCACGTCGCAGTAGTAGAGTCGGACGTGGAGCCAGCAGTCTGGGGCGAGGGGAGGGTGAGCTTGTGGGCAGCCTGGTCCGGGAGGGCCACCCAGGGCACTGCCCAGCCAGCGCGGCTCCTACCTGAGTGGTTGACGTCCTCCACAGGGAGGTAGGACGGGGGTCCGGGGAGGAGGTGGCCGTGGGTGGGGTTCCAGCCGTAGAAGACTCCCCTCACGTGGTACCCTGGGCCAGGGCAGAGAAGAGGTGGCAAAGGGACATTGGCAGCTGCACTGAGGGCCCCCAGGTGCTGTCCTAACCCCAGCCCCTGGGCCAGGCAGGCAGCAGGGTACTTCCCACCGCCGCTGCTCGTTACTGGGACTCATTAAAGCCCGCAAGCACATGATCAGGTGGCTTTGCTCTGGAGCATGGAGGCAGCCTCCAGCTCCAGTCTCCGTCCCTGCAGGTGTTGCCTGCACAAGGGACAGGGTGTGAGGCTGCGCACAGCGGGGTCGCTCCTGCCAGGCAGTGCGTGCTCCCAGCTCCCAGCCCCATCCTGCTGCCGGGGACCCTCCTCACCTCGCTCAGCCGGGTGGGCTGAGAGCAACGGCAGTGGAGACACGTGGCATGTCTCCATTGTGCCCTTGTGGTTTTCCTCTTCTGGACTCCCGGCGGTGCTGCCCTGGGGAGGAGAGTGGCTGTGATGAGGGCTGAGCCGGTAGCGGGGGGCACTGAGCCAGCTCCTGCCTCCGCCATGCACCCCGTGTGCCAGCAGATCCCCTGCCCGAGTCTGGCAGCTGCGTGGCACAGGGGCCCCTCAGCGATGCTCAGGTGAGCCAGCTGGCCAGTGGGACAGGCGCAGGCAGGAGAGCAGCCAGCGGATGAGGCGGGATTTGGGGCTCCCACCTTCTCCAGCCCGCAGGCAGCTCCTGCGGCGGGTGGCACAGTGCGGGGAGCTGGCTCACCTGCTGATCTTCACCGGCTGGGGACCGCGTGTCACCATCCTTCTCTGCGGAAAGCAAGAAAAACCCACTGAGCCCCTGGCCAACTGCAGGAACAGCCCCCGGGAAGGCACCTGGCTGCCCAGGACCCCCAGAGAAGAAGAGGAGCGGGGAGGAAAGGTGTCCTGGTTTCAGGTGGGATAGAGTTAATTTTCTTCCTAGTAGCTGCTGTGTTTTGGGTTTAGTATGAGAATAACGTTGATAATACATATTGTTTTAGTTGTTGCTAAGTAATGCTTATAATAAGTCAAGGACTATTTCAGCTTCCCATCGAAGCTGAGCGGGAGCACAGACAGGACAAGCTGGCCAGAGGAATATTCCATACCACAGACGTTGCGCTCAGAATATAAATGGGGGTTGGCTGGGGGGGGAAGGAATCCACAGGGGCTGCTTGGGATGGGATGGGCAATCAATCACCCAGGGGTGAGAAATTGTATTCCATCACTTATTTTGTGTATTTTATTATCATTATTATTATTCTCTCTTCCATTACTGTTCTATTAAACTGTCTTTATCTCAACCCACGAGGTTTTTTTTCCTTTTTTTCCCTCTTCTCCCTTCCCTGCCGGGAGGGGGGAGTAAATGAACGGCTGCATAGTCCTAGTTGTCAGCTGGGGTTGAACCATGATAAAGGGTGATGTCTGTGGGACACTGGGCTCTCACAGTCACGGCGCAGGCATCAGCCCCAAGTCTGGTGCA
Organism: Himantopus leucocephalus; assembly: GCA_003993805.1. NCBI lineage: Eukaryota > Metazoa > Chordata > Aves > Charadriiformes > Recurvirostridae > Himantopus > Himantopus leucocephalus. Next base: position 9,714,687 of record RSEF01000020.1, read on the forward strand.
GGAGGAGGGATGGCAGGGACATACCTGCGTCCCGGGTGCCATCAGACACGATCTGGTACACCTTGTAGGGCTCCGAGATGTCCAGCTGGCTCCGCTCAGGCACCTCCTGGAAGTCGGTGCTCTTGTTGAGGGCACAGCGGAGACGTGTCTTCCAGGTGGAGGGATCAGCCTTGTCCGTCCCTTCGTGGTACTTCCCCTTGTAGATGGCCCAAGCCTGCCGGGCAGAGGGTGCCCTGTGCTGCGGGGGCTGCCCACCCCCCCAGAACCCCGCTCCGCTGTCCCAGGGGGCCCACTGGGGTACGAGTTCACTGGGGCTGGGCGGGGGGCAGTGGGGAGCCGGGGCTGTGTGCCCTGCGGGGTTGAGGGGAGCTGGGTGGTGGGGGGTCCTAGGGGAGTGCATGGAGCTGGGCAATAGGGAGCATTGGGGGTGCGCACGGAGCTGGGAGCGGGGCGCCCCAAAGGTGCCCATGGAGCTGGGCAGGGCGTCCCAGGGATGTGCACGGAGCTGGGTGGGGGGTCCCGGGGGTGCGCATGGAACCAAGTGGGGGGTCCTAGGGGTGCACACGGAGCTGGGCAGCCCCGGGGGCGTGCACGGAACCGGGCAGGGGGTCCCAGGGGAGTGCACAGGGCCGGGCAATGGTGAACCCCGGGGGTACGCACAGAGCTGGGTGGGGGGTCCCGGGGATGCTCCCGGAGCTGGGTGGGGGGTCCCGGTGAGCCCGGGGTACCTTGAAGAGCGCGGCGTCCTGCTGCTGCCGGTAGTCCTGCTTGGCCGCGTGCTTCCAGGGGATGCGGAAGAGCGTCCGGTGCCGGTTCTCCCAGCGCAGCCCCGGGTACCGGCCGCTGTCGATCTGCGCGATCAGCCATTCCTTCAGCCGCATGGGTCCCCCCGGCTCCGCCATCGCGGCCCCGTGCCCGGCCCGGCCCGGCCCGTCCAGCCCCGGCCCCGCCGCCCCGAGGGAACGTGCTGGGGCGGCGAAAGCGAAAGCGCGGCTCCGGCTTTCACTTTCCCTTTCCCGCCCGACGCCGCCGGCTCTGGAAGCGTCGCCAGCCCTGCGAGGGGGGGGGACACGGGGCAGCCCACGGGAGATGGGACAGGCATCTTGCACCCACGGGAGGAGGGACAGAGAAACCCACAGAGGAGCGGACAGGGCCACCCACGGGAGAGGGGACACCCACCTCGCACCCACAGAAGAGGGGACAGGGCCACCCACGGTAGAGGGGACACCCACCTCGCACCCACAAGAAGAGGGGACAGGGCCACCCACGGGAGAGGGGACACCCACCTCGCACCCACAGAAGAGGGGAGAGGGCAGCCTATGGGAGAGGGGACAGAGCAGCCTACGGGAGAGGGGACAGGCACCTCGCACCCACGGGAGAGGGGACAGGGCACCAGAAAGCACAGGGGACTCCCCTGCACCCCTCCCAGGTTCCTTCCTTCAGAATTTCAGGACTCCCATATGCTCCCCACAGGGGACAAGGGACCCTGCTTCCCCGTCCTCCTGCTTCAGGGACAGAACACCTCCCTGCCCAGGGGGCCACGTCCTCCAGTGGAATCAGCATTTCAGCCCACGGGTGTGGGGAGCTGCGGGAACAGGCACGGGGTTTCCAGGCTGACGTGAGCAGTGACGTTTCCCCATCTCTCAAATCTCTCCTCAGCTCTAACACTCACATCTGCCTCGTGGGGCTTCGGGTGCTGAGTCGAACGGGAACTGGGTGGGAAGGGCCGAGATGAGCTGTGCCAAGGGCTGCGGGGGGCCAGCGAGGGAGCCTGACTCATCCCACGCCCATGCTGGCTCCCTGCCGGCCTCGGGGTTCCTGGCAGAAGCTGTCCCTTCAGAGGAGACACGGCGACTGTGGTCATGGCACTTCTGGGCACTGGCCTTCCCACGCATTGGGAAATGGTTTCCTGTGCCTGCGCTGCTCTGGGGGGAGGTGGGTGCATGTGTGGGTGAGACGAGCATCAGTGCCAGGAGAGGGCTGGGCCCAGCGCAGGGCCAGGATGCTCCTGAGCATCCTTCTTCAATGCTGTGGCTACCAGGAGGGTTTGTCCCTCTCTCCTTCCAGCGAGGAGTGCAGCTCGGCTCTCCTTCCAGTTAGGAGCCCAGCTCAGCTCTCCTTTCAGGAGGAAGAGGGATTTCACCCCGCGGAGGGCAGGGATGGATCTGGCTGGTACCAGGCACTGCCCGACTGCCCTTGCAAAGGGCTGCGCTGGAGCAGGGGTGGCAGTGTGACCCCCACCCACCCCAGCAGCAGGGCGTGGGCCGGGTGGGCTTTGCCCTCTGGGCTCACTGGGCCACCCTAAGGCGACACTGGTGTCAGGGCTCCTCTGTCACCGCTGCAGAGCCACATGTCGCTGCATGGGGAAACCCAGCTCCTCCACCTGGCCCGCAGCTCGCCGGGTCTCCTTTCGCAGCCCGCTGGATTTCCTTTCCAGCTCTGAGTCAGAGAAAGTCACCTCTCATGGGGAGGAGAGACGAGACTCCTGAGAGCCGGTGGGCTGCTGGGGGCTGCAAAACCTCAAAATGAATAAGCAGAGGCACAGTGCCTGGCCCCGGGCTTTCCTGCAGGGCACGGAGACAGGGGCACGGCCGCGTGGCACAGAGGGCACACAGGACCACACAGGGGTATATGAGCCAGCCACGCTGGCAGGGGTTTGCTCTCCTCATTGAGCCTGTCCTTGGTCCCTTTGCCACAGAGCAAAGCCTGCCCATGCTGCCTGCGCCTGCTCAGGGTGCGGGGCCGCAGCTAACCCAGGGTCTGCCTGCAGCACGGCTCTCTCCCTGCCTGGGAGGAGGAGGAGGTGGTGATGCCAGCACTGCGGATCTGAGTACCAGGAGCTTGGGGAGTCCCAGTTTGGGGAGGGGGAGAGGGGCGGCAGGTAGGACCCCCCAGCCCAGCCAGCATTGCGCCACGCTCGCCGGTGCTGCCACGGCTGGGCTGGCACCCTGCTGCACTCGAGGCGGTGCAGGAAGCCGCGCTGCTCGCCACACCACGCCAGCGAGGAGGGGATTTCCAGCCGGCTGCACCTCTGCTGGGGCAGTGCCCTGGCTACCCCTGTGCCCCTCGTCCAGGCGAGCCGGGGGCCATATTCCAGGAAAAGGGCCTGGGACTGACCGATGGAGGATCTGCATCTCCCCTTTCTTCCTTGAGAAGCGGGGCGATGGCAAGGGGCAATTGCATAGCCTCTCTCAATGGTTTGCACAGATTACATCCAAGGCCGGGAGATAATCGTAGCCGCCGGCTCGTTAGCCAGCCCCAGCCCGACAGGATAAGCCTTTATCAGCCGGGGATTTCATCTCGTGTGACAGCCGCGCGGTGACGCGCAGGACCCGTGGGATCTAATTACCCCGGCATCAGTGAAGATGCTCAGGAGCTGGTTTCCCCGCCGTGCTGCTCGCTGCACCGGAAAGGTGAAGCTGCTTAACCCTTAAACTTTCCATGCCAAAATGAGCTTCAAAAGGAGTCAAACATTAACTCACAGCTAACCTTCCCCTCTCCTGGGTTTTTCCAGTTGTGCAAACCAGATCTGCCAAAATAAATATATTTTACGGTGCAACAGAGCTGGGCTGGAAGTGCCATTGCTCAGTGTTCGTCCCCACCATGGGTTTACAGCGTGAAGAGGGAAACCCTGGGTGTAAACACCTCAGCACTGTGTGTCCCAGCGTGGGGCTGACAGGAGGGTGCAGCCATGCACAAGGCACACCTCCATCCCAGGTGTGTGGTCCTGGGGCACAGGGCCACCACCCTACTGGGTGCTGGAGCAGCAAAGGGTGCCACAGAGCCCTGGCCTGGGGGCAAGGGAGCGGGAGGAGCAGCCTGGCAGGAGCTGGGAGGAGAGGGGGACCCCACAGCAGAGGGTGCAGGAGCAGCAGAAGATGATGCACCCCCAGTTACTGTGTGGGCTCAGCAAGGCGGGAGTCAGGCTCCCAGCCTGCCTGGGTCACCCCAAGGCATCTCCCAGCTCGGCAGGCAGCTGCTGGCAGCGGGGAGGAACCACGGCCCCGAAGCTCTGCAGAGGTGAAACAGGAGTGGGTGTGCGGGTCCTGCCAAGGGGCTGTTTACAAAGGAACCTCCGGGCCCCAGGAGCAGCAGCTGCTGCAGCACCCCTCCTGAATTACCCTAATGTAAACAAAAGCGTAGGTTTAGGGTGCCAAAAGGTGGAGCATGGCGTGGCACACCAGCCCAGGGCAGTGGGTATCATGCCATCTCAGCCACCAGCCCTTCCTGCCCCTGCTGCTCCGCGTACCCCATGAAGCACCCTCGGTGCAGGGGGCCCCGCACGGCCTGAGCACTGGCACAGCAGGTGCTGAGGGGCCCTCGGAATGCTCAGCCAGCTGCTTCGCTTCAGCCGCAGCCGTCAGGCAGGGGTAATCGAGAAATTATTAATTACTGATGGGATGGGCTGGCCTGTCCCATGCTGATGTCTCCTCGAAGCAGCCAGGGCAGAGGCAGTCCCCGCTTCCCAGGAAGCTCCTTCACTTTGGTACCCCGTGCCTGGCACCCTGTCCAATGCAGAGCTGGAAACCTCCCTGCAGACACCTGTCCCTGTCCTCATCTCTGTCTGGCTCCTGGGGGACACTGTCCCCTGTGGGAGAGGGGTGGCAGGGATGGGAGGGACCCAGAAACATGCTCTGGCTCCCAGCATGGGGGATGCTGATGACCCAGCTGGGTGTCCACAGCATCTTTCCCACCTGGGACTCTGCCCCAGGGAAAGGTGTAAATAGGACAGGTCTGGGGAGGAGCTGGGACTTGTGACACCCAGCTGGTGTCAGGCTCTCAGTACTCCTAGCAGTTGGAGCCAGCAGGCTCTTGGACCCAGTGCTCCTGGCAGGCTCCAGCTCAGGTGAGTGCAGAGGCTGCAGTGAAACAGGTTCCATGTGAGTGCCTGACCTCTCCTGCAGCAGACCCTGTCCCCACAGAGAGCCCTGCCATGGCACCTGGGTTTCTGACCTCTCTTGTAACCTTCCTGTAAGGCAGCAGGGTGGTGCCCCGTCCAGGCATGCCGGTGTCCCTGACCCACTGCGTTGGTTCCCCACTCCTCCCTGGGCTGCAGAGAGCCACCAGCAGCAGCCTCCAGACCTGCCCCACGCTGGGACCTTCCTCCTCAGCGTCCCCTTTTCTGATCCGGCCATCGCAGTGGAGTCAGGCTGTGCCCCAGGCAGACTGTGGAGAATAGGTGTTTATTACTGCGGGGACATAGAAAGTCTTTGAGCATAACGGCTTAAGGCTCTGCTTTAGTGAGGTCTGGCCAGGTTAAACGCTTAGTTCCCACCTTTTAAAGATTGTGCCCTGGGATAGGTGGGAATGGGGTGCAATGGACTCCTAAAGCTACAGTGCTCGCCCAGGGCTTGTGCTTGGCCGGGCGGGAGCTGGACCCTTGCCTGGGAGCCAGTGCAGTGGCGTTACCTGCTGCCGCACCCGCCTGCCCCTGCTCTGCCGCTGCCTCGGCTCTGGAGCTTGTGCTGCTGGTGGGAAAACCGCTCCAAGGGGAGCACTGGCTCTCCCGCACCCTGAGGCCCATGCAGTGGGTACTCAAGTGCTAAAGCTGCTGCTGGCATCACCTGGGTGCTGGCCCCATGGCAGGAGAGACCCCCTCTGTCACTCTGCCCCAAGCAAGAGCCCGTGGTGACCTAGGGGCTGTCAGCTGCCTTTTCACCAGGCGTCCCCAATACGCTGGACATGAAGAGGCTGAGCCCACCGAGCACTGCAGAGCCTGGCAGTGCACACGAATCCCTCCCCGATAGCTGAACGCCAGGACAGAGGATGGCACGCTCGCACCCCAGAAGAGAAGAAGAAGCTGGGCTTGGAGCAGCTCCCCTGCACAGTGCTCCCCCGGCCCACTGCACTGCGGCTCCTCCGAATCTCCCATGCTGTTGGGTGAGTCTCGCTGCTCTCCCTTGGCTGGGGTCACTTCAGACAAGCTGGGATGCAGGAGAACGTCCTCTTCACCCGCAGCAGGAAGGGAGTCGTGCTCCTGATGTCTCTAGCTCTTGGGACCAGTCCTTGCACAGCTCCCTCTGTCCTGGATGGTCCTCCTCTCCCTGCTGGCAGCAGGGCCTTTATTTCTTCCTCGTCGTTGAAAGGGGATGTCCCATATCTCTGCTTCAGGTACCTGCGGACCTAGGGAAGGAGGGAGAGGCAAACTAAGGTGCCTGCTTCCAAGGGCAGGTCTAAGCCTGCCAGCAAGGGGAGCAAGGAAGCAACCTGGTCCCCTGGGGACTCGTCCTTGCTCTGAGACCCGTGGGCAGGCTCAGCTGCAGAGCAGAGCACGGGTGGCAGAGGCTGGTCCTACCTTGCGGGCTGCGCCACCGCCAAACTCAGCCAGCTGCTGTCTGAAGCCGGGGTTGGGGTTGGCAACGGGCCGGATGGTTCGGATGGCATCCAGCACCTCCTGGCAGCTCAGTTCCGTGACGACCATGACGTAGGCGACGACCACAGTGGTACTGCGGGAGATGCCAGCAAGGCTGGCAAGGGAAAGGGCAGAAGAATTACTGCCTGCAGCACACCCTGACCCCACATTCGCCCCTTCTTCCACCCTTGTGCTTCAGCTATTTCGGTTCCTCTTCTCCAAGAACTTGCTCTCCGGGAGGCCTGAGCCCTTCCAAGGTCCTCTCCATCACTGCCTATAAATACCCACTCCTCCCTGGGGAAGCAAGAGCAGCGGCCTCTGCCTGGCTGCCTGCCCCAAACCCCGATCTTCCCGCTCACTCAGCTGCAGCGAAAAGCTGCCCTGTCTCCAGAGCTGCCTGGATCTCACTCGGTTTCAGGGACAAGCCACAGCCATGGGTGGATCCTGGGTGGATCTGTGGGCATGGAGCCCTCTGGCACAGGCTGGCTTTGGTTAGGGGTCTGCAGCCAAAGCAGGGGTCTGGGTCTTTTTTTCTCTTGCTGTGCTGGGGGGGACATGGCATTGGGCACAGAGAAAGAAGTGTTACCAGTGGACGAGGCAGTTCCCTCCATGCAGGCGACACTGGTGGATAAAACTGATGCATTCCTTGAAGTGCCTCTTGCTAGAAGGAAAAATAAACCAGACAGAATAAGGACTTCAGGGGTGGAACAGGAATTTTAGGCTGCAGGCAGAGCACCCCTGAGGGTTTGAGGATGAAGCACTAACATAAACTGTCTGCTGCTTTACGGGCACCACGAGCAGCTGCTGAGACCTGAGCAGCTCAGTGCTGTTGTTTCCCAAGGGAAGGTGCATGGGCCAGCTCATGCCGTGCTGGGGACGGGAGCAGGTGCCGCTGTGCAGCTGTGCTGGGGACGTGTGGGGCTGCTCAGCTGCCCTGGGACTCCTGAGCGGTGGGAGCTTGGCTGGTCATGCTTCCAGCCGTGCCAGCACCCGTGGCTGGCTCCACACCCTTTACCCATACTCCCCCCTCCAGGCACCTCCCAGGGGAGTGCTCACTGCTCCTCTCCATCGGTGCTGCAGAGGGGCTGCCCCTCGCTTTGTCCCAGGGATGGGACCCACTCCCCGGCGGTTACTGAGCTGGGATGCTGTCATGGTCCAAAGGTGGAACCCAGCACTGGGGCATCACGCCTCCAGCCTGCGGGTTGTTGCACTTGAGGAGCTGAAGGTGGCACCTCAAGGGCTTGGTGTGCCATGAGCCTTCACCCCTGATTGCCTTGCAGAGCCCAGATCCCCCGTGTGCCCCGAGCTGGCCCCAGCCTCCCAGGGGTACTCACATATTGGCCTCAGGGGTGTCAGGCAGGGGGATGCGGAGGTAGGTGATGTCCTGGAAGACACAAAAGGAAGAGGAAAAACTTGGGCGCTGTGATCGGGATGTCGTGGGTGCTCACAGCTGGTCTGGCAGTGCCTTCGCTCCTCACCCCAGTACTGCCTGCAGGGCTTCGCTCCCCCAACACAGCATCCCCCTGCGCTGGGATGGGGTCACTCTCTCCCTTGGCAGGAGCGCGGGGAGGGCAGTGGGGGACAGGCAGCGGGTGGGAGGGGGTGGGAAACAAGATAATGCTGGAGAGCTGGAAATAGTTTCCCATTCAAGGCCAGGTTATAGTCACAAGACAGCCAGTTTCCCAGAGCGGGGGTGGATGCCCAGTTCCTCTGGGACTGCTGGTGGAGAGAGGGGAGAGGTGTACATGCCGCGGGGTGCTCAGAAGGGGAAGGAAGACGCTGCTGCATGGAAGGAGATGCAGAAATCTGCACAGTGGTGTCAGGCCAGGATCCTACCTGCAGCAAGGGCTGGGGAGATTCATGGATCGAAACGATGTGGGTGATCTTGTTCCGGCTTAGCTGCTCTAGGTCTTTGGCATCTAAAGAACAACACTAGATATTGGCATGTATTCATTTCTTATCCTTCTCTGCCCTCAAGCGCATCCACCATGCTCCTTGTCCTGGTCCCCCACGTCCCCAGTGGCC
>RSEF01000020.1:9727923-9740515 GCA_003993805.1 Himantopus leucocephalus
GGGGGAATAAGAGGGGGTGGGGGGACATGGGGTGTGGGGGAGCCCACAGGGTGGGACTCGGGGAGGGGAGCGGGACACGGAGGGGGACGCAGGCCCGGGGCGGGGGGGCCAGACCGAGGGGGCCAGGCCCCAGGAGGGACCCAGGCCGAGGGGACACGCCGTGGGGGTCAGGGGCGCACCGGGGGTGGGATCGGGCCGGGGGGGGGCGAGGCGGCAGTGTCGGGGTTCCGGTCCCGCGGGCGCCCCCTGCTGCGCAGCGGCGCGGTTGCCATGGGGACGGGCGCGGCGCGGCCCGGCAGGCCCAGGCCCAGGCCCAGGCCCCGGTGCCGGGGGCGAGGGGGTAACGGCTTTAAAACCACCTGAGGACGGTGCATTGTGATAGGGCCTTCAAGTCTCGTTTGTATCCGTGGGCAGGTTTAGTTGTGACAGGTAAATGCCCCGTCCTCTCCAGGGGGTGGCTTCCACCATGGCACGGGTGGCTGAGCAGGATGTGTCCCCGCTCTGGGCCTTCACACGCACCAGCCGTGGTGTGGACAGAGGCTGAGGGTGGTTTGTGGCACTGGGCCATAACCTATGGCGNGGGGTAGAAGTCGGGTTAAAGCTGCCTGGCCTGGAGGGGAGTGTGCTGACTGCATGGGAAGGCTACAGTAGAAACGGTAGAACATGGGTGGTAAGACCTGCTCTGTTCTAGCTCCCCAGGTTCATGCAGAGGTAGAGAAAATTGAAATTGAGCCTTCTCCTCCACAAAGAAAAAGTAGTTCTCAATGGTATCTGTATTATTTTTTTTTTCCTCCTCAGAGTACGTGGTGCAGTTGATTCCCCAGAAGCTTTGCAAGGGCAATTAAAGTGAGTCAGACTATGGGAGAATTTGTTGCGCTGAACCTTAATTTCTCTTTCTACCCAGCTGAGTCAGATGAACTGCTTAGTGAAGAATCTGAAGAGGTTTTGGAAGCAGTTAGAAAAAGAAGCAGGAAAGCTTGAGACAAGATGTGCCTTTATTCCGAAGACCTTCAAAATGCCTTCAGAGTACCATTTGTTTGTGGAAGAATTTCGCAAGAATCCTGGCATCACTTGGATTCTGAAACCAGTAAGTATGTGCTCTCCCAAGGAAAGTGAGACAGAGATGAATGGATGCCTTCGTTCTGCAGAGGAAGAGGAAAATATGCAGGAAATCCACAGGAAGAACTGGGCAGAGCAAGGTGGCTAGGAGCAGCAATGCTCCTGGCCAGTGTCCTGGTCAATACGTACTACCAAAACACTTCTTGTGTAACAATTTATTTGAGCAGTGGAAAGACAGCTCAGTTTATTTGTAGAGCCAAAATTAGCTCCATGGTGAAGGTATAAAGTGCAGAGTTCTTGTGTGGAGGAACAGACTGTGCTCCCAGGGGTTCTTGCTGTGGGGTTATGGCCAAGTTCATGCTCTGAAATCTTTCAGTCTGGCTGCAGGTGTGGAAGAAGGTGTCTGTGTGCAGGGCAGCTCTCTAATTGGGCTTCTGGTTAATCAGCATTCTAGGGCAGCCCCTAAAGATGGAGCTATAAAAACATCTGTTTGGTTTTAGGGAAATCTCACTCCGTAAGACGTCAGCCCGTCTAAGTCCAGCCAACTTCCTGAGCAGAATTCCATCCTGAGAATGTGAAGACATTATGGGAGATTCCCATGAGCAGCCAGGAACTCATGTTTGGGTGGATTTGGTTGGCATTAGCTTCTCTCTGCTCTGCAGTTAGAGGCCTGAAGGGCAGCCTCATGCTCCAAATCACATTTCTCCCCCCAAACCTATGGCTATCTGGAGCTGTGCTGAATGCAGCAACTTCCACTTCAGCCAGTGTCCTGGGGACCAAGGAAAGATTGTGTTTCCTTTAGATATTATGACAATACGTGAGGCTGACAAACTCCTTGCTTCTGCCAGATGATTCAAGCCATTTAACATCAAGAGTATCGTGCCGTGGTGCATAATTAAAATACACCCATCTGTGAGACCTGTGAGCGAGCAGTCACTTTGCTTTGCGCAGTAGGTCTGGCGAGGAGGCTGGGACAGGAGGATTCTCCTTACCCTTCGAGTCAGGCCTATCGGTAAGGGCACGCTTGTGAGAAGTGAATGGGAGGTAATTATGCAAACTAACATGTGAATTACAGCCAGGAGGATAGCAGCTAGTGATTATCTAACTCTACAAATGGGAACGTGTTAATTGGCAACAAAAAACCTTATATTAAGCTGATTTTATGCCCACAACCTCAATTAACATCGTAAATAACAAGCACACACTAAACAAGGAATGTATGAAAAGCCTATGATTACTGAGATTATACCAACAACTTAAATGAAATAGTTTGTGGCTGACCTCAAAACTCACAGACAAGTAAAAATAAACTCCATGCTACTCCTTCTGTCAGTCTATGCTCTTGAGCAGCCCCATGTTGTGAACTCTCAGGTTGCCTACTCCCACGCTCAGATGCAGTAGTAGGTCAGGACATGCCCAGTGCCACATCCTGGGGCTGCAGGAGTCTGGACCTCCTTGGGAAGGTGCCTTAGGAAGCCTTGCTTCCCGGGTGGCTTATCCGGGCCGCTCGTCACTCACTTTTAATGCATCGTGCAACCTAGGCTGTCTTCAGCATTGTTCTGCTCTTGCTTGCCATAGTTCTCTGACAGCTTTCATGACTTTCCTGTTTAATTAAGTTCTTCTATAACATACACAAATTTAAAATGTGACTTAACAGAATTCCCAACAACATATGTTGCGTTACTTACATTTCTGCAAGCATGTGACAGAGTTTGTTTATTCGGTACTGTGGAAGTTCCCCATAGGCTGGCTGCCTGCTCTGCCCTTTCCGCCAGGAATCCTCCTAACACAAATCTGAGCTTTTTGCACTAGAGAGCTGTTGTTGGATCCCCCTGCCCCCGTAAATAAATGTGCTTGCATACAAACAGATGATGAATCAGGTTATGCAGGGCTTCTACACTGAAATTCTGGGATAGAGCAGGAAATGCGAATGTTAAAGCCAGTAACTCTGCCCTCCCATCCCTTTGTTGGCAGGTCACAAGGTGAAGGAATTTTCCTGTTCCAAAAATTGAAGGATATCGTTGGTTGAAGAAGGTGAGAACGACTCTCTGCCTTCTCCTTGGGGAATATGCAACAGGCATTTTGGTTTTTTTTTTCTCTTATTTCATTCTCTCCTTCTGCTGGTGACTTGTTCTGTTCTCCTGTGCCTGTCTTGTGCGATACTCCTTCACCATTCCCCAGGGCAACAACAAAGTTTTTTACTGTGGCTTTTCCCAAACGGTCAGATACTTCATCTGGGATCTGACTTCTTACACTTTATGTCTGTGGCTTGTATAAACTTCTGATCGTAGGTACGTCTAACACTAGGCAGCAATATCAGCAATTCCTCTGCACTTCATATTTTGAAAATTTGACTTGAGTTTATGTTCTAGTGACACCTGTAAGGGTAAACCACCATTATTATGCCAGAAATGGGTTTCCTTGCCTTAATGCCCAGTTGCTCCTTTCCTCTTCTCCCAGTACATCCCACTGAAGGCACGGTTATCCAGAGGTGGATTGCTCACTGTTCTAATACACGATTTACTCTGAATAGCAGAGATGATCACTGTGTGCTACCTGTCTGTGTGTGCTGTAAAGAAGGGTGAGAAAAGGAATGTACAATTCTACTGCTTGGTATCGGGTGCATCAGATGAACCTTGTCACTTCGGACCCCTGCAAACACCTACAGGATTCAGCTGTCCTGTCGCTGCTGCTGTCACCCTGTCTCTCTCCTGTCTTTTTTCATTGGAAAACTGGTGTCACCAGATCACTGGAAATGTCAGTTTGACAAATCAGCTAGGACCGAAGCTGAAATGTCAGTCCTGGTTTTATTGTTAGTGGTTGAATGTTGGCAGCCTTTCTTCTTCCTTAGCTTCACAGAATGTAAGGACAGGATGATTCATGGGAGAGAACTATTTGATTTCCTGTGTGTCACACTTGCTACTGTATTGAGTTTGATAGCTTTCATTTGATTAACACATCTTCCTGAAAGGTATCCCACCTCAATTTGATGGCTTAGGAGACAGGAAAATCCATCACTTCTCTCTGTGAAAGTTCAGCAGAGTTCATGCTTGCTCTAAATGATCAAAAGCCTTCCCAGACTGGGGGTACAAGCTGCCTTGGGTGAAGGTGTGCTGAGGTTTGGAGATGTGCTGACATGAAAAGCTTTGTGCCAGCCATGAGGTACAGTACTAGCTCAGGCCAGTCACTCTTTCATTTTCCAGATACCACTCTCAATTACTTCTGATTTTTAATTTTTTCCTGCAATTTTTAGGAAGATACCACCATGCAGTATTATATTTAAGCTCAGATAGCTGAAGTCTGTGATTACAGACAGGGAAGATAATTAATTGGCATCGGGGCAGAAGAGGATTGTTTAGAGTGAGAAATCCGTATTTGCTTGTTTAGTGTCTGTTTGCCTTTGATCCTTATCTCTACTTCATTCCAGATATTCGTCTTACAAATGTGGCAGTACAAAAGACTGTATGTGATTATGATCCCAGGAAGGTGAGAGATACACACTGTCTGCAGACTATTCCCCTGCTGCCTGCCATTGGGGCTCTTCTGGCAGATGCAAGCGTGCTGACCTCATCCTGCCAGCTGCCATGCCGTGGACGTGTGCTGCAGCCACTTAACTGCGCTGCCTTGTCTCCTGATACCCATAAATGTGATTTCATTGATAGCAGCTTCAGGAGAGAGGCTGGGTGAGCATTCTGCTTTAACTGTTGCTTTGCGGCTGTCTGTGCATCTATAAGGCTGATCTTTTTGACTTTAAACCTAACATCTCTCTGGTTAGTGCTTTTCTGAGATGTAGATATCTTGCAGCTTAGCCCTTCGCTTCTAAGACCTCAGCGGTACAACAAGGTTGACATTGCTGCACACAACTGTCACTGTTAAGCTTTCTCTCTCAAGAGGTGGCAGCTGAGCGAGAGGAAGGAAAAAAAATTAAATGGGATGTCAGATTCCTCATGAATGTGAGATGAGGGTCAATGCTTGAGAGTGATGGAGGATGGTGTTGAACTTCCCATTTTATGGGCTGCTCCCTCCTATAAATCTCTCTTGTCTGTATGGAAAGGAGAGTCTTTGCAATACCCTGATAGAAGATAAGACATTGATTGCTGTTAGGGAACTTCTCATGGAGACCTAGGGATCTTTTTTCCCCCCGTAGCTGTACAATTGTCATGCTTGAAGAGTTTAACTGCATTGTGGGGCTGGTGCCCCCTATCTTCTGGTCTCTGGGTTTTTACTAAGAATTCTCGCTGGCCTGTGGAGACTACAGGGTGAGGACTGAAAAAAATTGTGTGGACTAAATGTGTGGTCAGCTGTTGGGAATGGCTTCATATAATTGTGTTTGGATGTCTCAGGGCTGCTCGTAGGTGATTCATCAGCTCAGACAGGGCTCGACCGCCAGGTGTGGGGCAGGGTCTGTGGAAGTTCTCTTTGTGGATATGGACACCGCTTTCATCCACAGCCTCCAGAGCGTTCAGGTGATTAGCAGTGACAAACACTGCTTTGAGCTCTACAGCTATGACATCATAATCCATCAGGATCTGAAACAGTAAGGGTGTTAATAAACATAGAAGGGGTTATAGTATCAGGCCAGCTACTTTCCCTGGGACAGGGGTGTCTTGTGACGCTTCTGCGTCTTGTAGGTAGGTGCTTGCAGGCGGGCTCCGAGTGAGCCAGTCTGGAACTGCAGGTGAAGTGTAGAGAGGTTTAAACTGTTTTACATGAAGGGAACTGGTGTCCAGAAGAAATACAGCTGTTTTTGCTTGGAGTATCAGAGTTTATTAGCTGGGTGCAGCAGCCTGTAACTTTGTCTGTAGGATCTCTCGCACTGTGTTCTGAACCCCTGCCAATTTGGCTATTTCTGGAATATGTTCCCCTCCAAGTACCAGCATATCACAAGTACGACAGCACTTGCCAGAGATGAAGGGTTACCATCATCTCTTCTCCTGCTTATGTATCTTACAGCAGTGCCCCATCAGCACTGATAAACCTCCAGCCGGTGCCATTCGGCTGCCAGCACTAAACATGACCCGTGTCTGCGGTACACTGGCTAAAAGACAGACCCCAACTGAAAGAGGTCCCTCCTGCCAATTGTGGAGGAAAGGACTCCACAGGAGCTGAGGGTATTAAAAAAAAAAAACCAACCCAATTAAAACCCCCTTAAAACATAATTTGACTCTAGGTTGTTTGTTTGGGTTTTTTTTAATACAAGTTTTGTCACTGGCTAAGTGAAAAACACGTATCGTTAAAGTTCAGCTGAAATTCTCAGAATTTTATCTGCTACATACGCAACCCAAGTATTGCAACAGCAGGAACCCGAGAGTGCAACTGACTTGTAATTACAGGAGTTGAGAAAAACAGAAACAGCAAATAGTACTTCAGAAATGACAAGCAAATAGGACTATTTTTCTTTCAGCCTTAATCGTTTAAAGTGCAAGCAGTATCATAGGTAAGGAAATTTCCCTTAGATACGATTTATGTTGACGGTGCTCTGCTACCAAATGTCTTCTCTAATTTATTCTTTTTTAACTCTTCCATCTAACAAGGCATGGTAGCTGGTATACCTGTTACAGCCCTGTGTCCTGTCAGCATCAGTCCAATATGTCATGTGGTGCCACTGGGGACAGCTTTATTTCAAATGAGCAAATAAATGCAGCTCAGCTGTGGTCCTGGATAGCTCTAATTTGCACAATGTACTCAGTTCATAGCCTCAAACCAAATGACTCCTTAGGCAGCCTGCACATAAAGAGCTGGAGTAACTTCAGTTGGTCAGGAAACAAATGAATCGAAATGAAAGTCCTCGATGTCATCACGGGGCTCAGATAGCGCTGCTGGGCTCTCGTAGGAGAGCTATTTGAACACTGTGTTGTGCTAGGAAACTGTTCCCAGGAGACATCCACATTCCGCCACTAAAAAAGGGTTAATGCTCATTCTGTGAATTCTCCTCAGCACTCACGGCTTCGGCTAGACTTTGGTTTTCACATGTATGTCTTTCTGGAAGCTAGAGGGTTTTTTTTTCTTTAGTACCATCGAGAACAGGAATAGAAACTTTGCAATAAGCTCAGAATGTTCTTTGGCTCAGCACATGGGAAAGAGATTTGGGGTTGGATTTCCTATTGCTTCACACTTACTCCTGCCTGCTAGCAGGGTAATGATTTTGTAGACAGGCGTTTCTCTTAGATGAACCATTGGCAAAACTGCCTGTTTCTTCCTCATTTACTGTTGTTGTATCCCCTCAGCTGGCGTATGGAGGTGAATGCTTCACCCTCTCTCACTGCCAGTAGCCAGGAAGACTGTGAACTCAAGTGTTGTCTTCTCAAAGACACACTTCATATTGTGGACAGGGAGAGCAGGCGGGCAAAGATGTTCATTACCTTGTAAGGGGTTTTATTGAAATGTTTGGAATGGATAGTCTGGTTTCATGTCTGTCTTGGCAACTGTTCATAATACTCTAACCTTTATAGCGATTAAATGATGAGTTTCCAGAAACAGAGAAAGTAAGCAATCACGCTGCCACTTCAGAGTGGGAAAACAAAGCAGCACGGGGCTGCAAAGGGAATGGAGTGTGTGTCAGAGCTGGGACTTGTACAAGAACTCTCTTTCAGAGGCCCTTCTGCATTGTGCCTCCCACACTTACCGCTTCTGGAGTGCTCTGTTCCAAGCAGCTTGTCTTGCAGCGTTTTGTGATTGACTTTACAACTGTGCTAACCTCAGATATTAATAGTAGAAAGATGTCCACTGCTTTCAGCTGTCCAGCTTTGTCTCTGATTGTCTGGGAGTTTATTCCTGTGCGCAGACAGATAATTGTCATTGCTCAGGTACTTCAGTATGTGTATTTGATGTTGTAGGCTCATGGGGCAGAAGAAGCGTGTCGGAGGCTGTGACCTGATACGGAACGATGGGCCTGTCAGCAGAGGGGAAGACCTGGGTACTTTGGTGAATAAGAACGTCATGACAAACACATGTTTAGGCGCGTACTCATCCAGCGCTGGCAGAGTGCGGTGCTGAGTCCTTAAGCTATCTGCACGTCAGCAAGAGGAGAGCACACACCTTTCAGGAACAAAAGAACCAGAAGGGGCGTGTGAACTCTTATGGGATTAAGAGACCAAAAGGAGCAAATGCTTCCCAAAAGCGGATGTAAGTAGTGATTGGGCTGCAGAAGCACTGTTGAAAATAAGCATGTAAACATAGTGGGAACAATTTAGTTCATAGTCCTGCTTTTCAAGCGTTAAGTCACAGCAGACTTCTTTGTATGCCAGCTTTGCTGCAAAAACCGCTGTGCAGTCACCGTGGTGACTGTTTACTGCGCACTTTTGTGAACCTAGTTGCGTATCTTACTGTTGGGAAGTAATACTCAGATTCTGAAGTCATGCTTCTGAGAGGCTGACATGTGTTGTAACTTTATTCTGCAGTACACAGCTGAGTGTGCCTACAATCATCTCTGGCTGTAGTTTCTAACTAACAAAACACGAGTACAGCCTCACCTGAAAGTGGGACGGACATTACCCACCTCTATGGGAAGGAAGAGTAAGGTGATGTGTAACTCCCCTGTTAACGTTTTCATTGCAGGGTGCTACAATGACAGGAAGAAACAATTGAAGCAGCTTTTCAGGAATCTTCCTGCACAGCAGAAAGCGTAAAGCTGATCCCGAACCTGGGATGGGAGAGATCACCATGGATGAAGTTCGCGCTCTCTTCCTCATATCGGGCAGCAGCCGTTCCCACTTCTCTTAGGAGACTACTGGCTCAGCACAAGGTGCTGGCCTTCTGCTTTTGAAGGTTCCCCAGCTTGGAAGCTTGAATGAAATATTTCATAGTGGCTGACACAAGACACAAGGGATGTTGGCTTCTTGGCTGTCCATCTGCACTCGCAGAGCTTACTTCTGTACAGTGTAAGAAAATAAAGGGGCTAAACAAATTCTGTACAGCAAAACAAAGCTCTTGGGGAAGGCAGGCACCTGGTCCTCCTACTGCTACTACTATGGAAACATGTCAGAGCAGAAAACCTGTTGCCATGATACTGTAAAAATAACCTCGCCATCACATGTTGGGGAGACGCTGGCTGGCTGTACTACGCGGGTTATGTAAGAGTGCGGCTCTGACACCAGGACTTGGCACTGTGCGCTGCCGCTCGCTTCCAGAAGAGATGCAATTTTCTGAAAAAGCTACAGGCAAGATAGTTCAGCTAGTAAGTTGATGTTATTTTTAATCTGTGTATCTGAAACTTAAGCCTGAAGTGGACAGCCTCGCTTCTTGCAGTTGTACATTTAGGTTATGTGGCGTTAGCTACAGAATTTTAAAACTTAGATCAAGCCATGGTAGTTGGCTTTTTAGGTTTAAAGAAATCACACCTCAGTTTTAAGGAGTCTGAAACAAGGTATTTTCGGAACTCTGTAATTTGAAGAACGTGTGGAACCGAACAAGGCAGTGCCAGGCTGCCTGGAGGAGGCACTTCTGACCTGTCAGGCTGGAAGGTGGTCAGGGAGCCAGGAAAACGGTGGTGCCCTGTTTTAAGTTCTGCATGGCTGCGCAGAAGGGAAGAGAGCAAGGGATCAGGCCCCTGTGTTACACATGCAAGGTTTGACAGAACAGGTGAGCTACCTCAAGAGCTGGAGAAGGAAGGACAACTGCCATGTTTAAAGTTTTTAAATTCTATCCAGAAATATCTTTATGGAAGTTTAAAAAGGAAGGGCTTGGCAGGACCCAGACACTTTCCTGTACGCAGAAAAAATCAAACTCTCTGTAATCCATTAGTAATTAAGCTTATTTAAAAAAAAAAAAATCTTGTGGTCTTAAACAAGTTGTGCTGGGGTAGCAAGTTCAGACTAAGGAGGGTAGTGTAGAAGACAATACATGTTAAAACCTTTGAAGAAACCAATCAATTGTCCTTTTACTACAACACAGGCTCAGTGACTATTGCTGCTCAGCCATCTTCAGGCTGCTTTTTAAAAATAAACATGCATTTTATCCTTTCATCTAGTTTTGAAAGCCTCCTTTCTGTGGTCTCTTGTCTTCCAGCTTAACAGTGGAACATGTTTTCCCAGTGAGACTAAAAGGATGCTGCCTCCCCCTGTCCCTCCCTACAAATCTTAAACAGATTCCTGACATGCTTCAGATGTATAGTTTGGCTTTGTTTTAGTACCACAGGCGCGCACAACTCCTCTTCTGTGCTTCGGGCACGCTGTGGATTCCCAATTCCTCCTACTCCTGTTCCCAGCATTACAGTGAACCGACTCTGAAGCCAAGCTCCAGAAGCGCTCGCATAAAAACCCAACAAGAAATGCACACACAGAGTTAGGAAAGCCTCACTATTCTGATTTTAATAATCCCCTTTCCACCCCAGCCAGGGGCGTTTGCTCATTACTGTGTCCCAGCTCATGCCTCCACATGGCTCTGCCACCCGGGCTGCAGCAAGGAGCAGGAAAAGGTTTATGATCCAAGGAAACTGCAGTGTCGTAGCTGAGGAGCCAAATGCTTTCCAGCACCCACCAGAGATCTCGCCCGAGGTGGGCTCCAGGCACACTGATGTCCTCCTGCAAACCCCAAAGGCTGCGGCTCTTGCAGTGTGAGCTGCACAGGTGACAGCCTGAATACGCACTGTGACAATGGCGCGGCCACCTCAGCCCTCCAGGATGCGATTGATTAGCTTCATTTCCTCAGCGGTCAT
This sequence comes from Himantopus leucocephalus, assembly GCA_003993805.1. NCBI lineage: Eukaryota > Metazoa > Chordata > Aves > Charadriiformes > Recurvirostridae > Himantopus > Himantopus leucocephalus. Next base: position 9,738,638 of record RSEF01000020.1, read on the forward strand.
GGGGTTCAGGTTAAATCCCTTCAGCTCAGCTTTACCTGAGAGAACATGCAGAAAAATCAGGATTTTGCTGTAAAATAAGTGAAGCAGTCCATGTGAAACTCCAGAGGANGCGGTCATAGGGTTCAGGTTAAATCCCTTCAGCTCAGCTTTACCTGAGAGAACACGCAGAAAAATCAGGATTTTGCTATAAAATAAGTGAAGCAGTCCATGTGAAACTCCAGAGGAGCTGTGGGGAGGGCAGGGACAGCCTTGGAAGCTGATGTGGGGTCACCCTGGTGTGATGTGGGAGCCCCATGTAGCGTGCTGGTGGGTGACAGCTCCACACCAGGAGCTGTACAATACTGCTGGAGCAGGGCAGGAATTGCAAAGCCAGTGGGAAAGTGGCTGCAGGAACACACAGAGCTCAGGAGTTTCTGCACCCTCCTCCTGACACATGATGTGTCCACTCCCAGGTACTTAAGAAGGTTCCAGAAGAGGAGTCTTTACCTTGAGCTTCGAAGAGGCGGTTGACCTTCACGCGTAGCTCTTTCCGGAGGTTGTTTATCTCCTCATCCAGATGTTCCTGGTCTGAGACAAGCGGGACAGGAGTGAGGAGGACTGCGGGCTCTGGGGTGAAGGCTGAACCTCCCGTGGGCTGCTCGGCGTGGAAGCCCAGGCCCCGGGGGACAGGAGAGAGCACTCCCCCAGCTGCTGCGGGGTCCCACCCTGCCCTCCGCTGCCCACGGGGCTGAGCCCCAGCTTGCTTCGTGCCCGAACGTGCTGCTCAGGACACTTCCCGGGACAGCCGAGCGGGGCCTGCGACCGCCGGTGGGAGGTTTTGGGCACTTCGAAGCCCAGCGCTGGACAGAACCCCGTTTATTTTTCTAAAATCTTATCAGGGTTAAGACTACATGCACAGAAAGCCTTTGGGGCTGCCTGCCTTACCCTTCTGCAGCATCTCCTTGGTCTGGGATTTTGGGAGCTCGATGAACATGTTCCCGAAGCAGACCATGGCCTTGCCTGACGGGGGAGAAGAGGAAAAGGAAAAAAGGAAAAGGAAAAGAGGAAAAAGGCTTCGTCAGAGACGCTTTTCCGCGCGGTCCCGCAGCCGTTCCTCGGGCTGTGGGGCCCACGGTGGGCGCAGCCGGCCGGGCCCGGGCCTCACCGTCGGGCTCCGGGTCCTTCTGCAGCGCCCGCAGGGCCTCGCGGTTCCGGTTCCGCTTCACGTCCAGGTCCACGATCTGCAGAGGGAGAGAGGCAGACGGGGCTGGGGGCTACCGGCGGCGGGGGAAGGGGGGCAGCCCCGCCGGGGCTACCGGCGGCGGGGGTGAGGGGGGTGGTCGGTGGCGAGGCCGGGCCGTACCTGCTGCCGCGCCGCCAGCACGTCCTCGGCCAGCTCCTCCACCTCGGCCAGGTAGCGCAGCACGAAGGCCGGGTCCCGCGCCATGGCGCTGCCGGGTCCGGTGCGGGTCCGGTCCGGGTCCGCCGCCGCTCCCCGCCGGTCGGCAGCCGCAGCCGCGCGGGCGGGTTCCGCGGCGGGAGGGGCCCGGTGGCAGCTCGCGCCCCCTCGCGGCCTCCCCGGGGCGCTGCCCCACGGCCCCCGGGGCCGATTCCGTACCCGCGGGATGGGGACGGGCCCGGCCCCACGGGACTCGCCGCCCGGCAGAAAGACGGAGCGTTCGGTGCGGCCGAGCGGCGCTGAGAGAGTGTGTGTGTGTGTGTGTGTCCCGGAGCGGCTCCGAGCTGGGACCCCCCCGCCCCACCGCGGGTCCCCGCGCGCGTGAATTATTTATGCCTTGTCACAACCCGTCCCCTCTCCCCCCTCCCCTGCCGGCACCGCGCTGCTGGCTGCTCTCCCTCGCCGCTCTCTAGCACGGTGTCAGGCAGCTGGGCTCTTCA
>RSEF01000020.1:9745129-9768349 GCA_003993805.1 Himantopus leucocephalus
GGGGGTGGTGGTGTCTCGGCGGGGCCGGGCCGGGCCGGGCGGCGGGTCCCGGCCGGCGGGCGCGGGGCGAGGCCGGCGGGGGCGGGCGCTGCCGGGGCGGGCTCGGCGGCGCCGTCCTCCCTCCGGAAGTCTCTCCCGCTCCCTCCTTTCTCCTCCTCTCCCCCGACAACATGGCCGCGAAGTCGGACGGCGGCGGCGGCGGCGGCGGCCCGGCCGTGCGGCTGGAGAGCCCGGAGGGCGGCGGCGGGAGGCGGGCGGGCGGTGCGGTCCCTCCGACGCGGCGGTACCGGCTGCGGGACGGCTGTTGGGTGCTCTGTGCCCTCCTGGTCTGCTTCGCGGACGGCGCCTCGGACCTGTGGCTGGCGGCCCACTACTACGTGCGGGGGCAGCGGTGGTGGTTCGGGCTGACGCTGCTCTTCGTGCTGCTGCCCTCGCTGGTGGTGCAGCTGCTCAGCTTCAGGTGGTTCGTCTACGACTTCGCCGCCAGCACCAAGGACAGCGCCGGCAGCACCAAGGACAGCGCCCGCGGCCCCCGCGGCTGCTGCCGCCTCTGCGTCTGGCTGCTGCAGGGCCTCATCCACCTGCTGCAGCTGGGGCAGGTCTGGANGGGGGGAAAGGGGGGACTGGGTGTATGGGGGGGCCGGGATGGGGCTGCTGCAGGGCCTCATCCAGCTGCTGCAGCTGGGGCAGGTCTGGAGGTATGGAGGCATGCAGGAAAGGGGGTACAGGGGGGTCAGGACGGGGCTGCTTGCAAGGCTTCATCCAGCTGCTGCAGCTGGGGCAGGTCTGGAGGTACGGGGCACTGGGGTTAGGGGGGGTGGGGATGGGGCTGCTACAGGGCTTTGTCCAGCTGCTGCAGCTGGGGCAGGTCTGAAGGCATGAGGGTATGGGGGTAGAGGGCGTTCCGGGGACCAGGATGGGGCTGTTGTGGGGCCTCATCCCCCTGCTGCAGCTGGGGTAGGTCTGGAGGCATGGGGGTCATGGAGCCAGGCTGGAGCTGGAGGGAGTGGCAGGGTGCAGCAGGGACATAGGTGGAGATAACAGGGTGCAGCACAGAGGACACAGGTGGGGACAGCAGGGCATGAGGGGGAAGTGGGTGGGGATGGTGAGGTGCAGCAGGGGCCCAGGCAGCTGGGGGGAGCATGGGGATCACTCCCACTGCAGCCACAGCAGGATGGGTGGCGGGGGAGAGCCTAGCTGTGAGTGCGGGTGGGTGTGGGCAGGAGCTGTGGGTGCGGGCAGGAGCTGGCGTGAGGAGCTCACAGCCCAGCTGGGTGGCACTGGCCTGCTGTCCCCACAGCCGACTGGTACTGGGCCTGCTGGGGGGCCTACCTGGCCATGGTAGCCGGGTGCCAGAGGCTGTGGAGCGCTTCTGCTGGGTACCGAACACCTCGGGCTCGGATCCTCCTCCCAGGTGCCTCCCTTTGCTCCTGCTCAGAGCTGACTGTAGTCTGCAGGGTTGCGGGTGAGGAGGTATCGTTTGTCCCCCAGCCCGGCCCAGTTTCCCCACCGGGGCTGTGTTTCTGCTGCCTGACCCTTCCTGGGCCTGGGGGAAGGCACGCTGTGCAAGCAGGGTGAGTGGCAGCTTGGCAGACTCAGGCAGGCTCGAGGCCCTTTGCCTGTCTCTCCACAGACCCTCCAAAGCCCAAGCTGATGATTTATTGGCACCTTCCTCCCCTGTGCTGTGGAGCCGGCACAGCTTCCTCCCAGCTTTGCTGAGCTTCATCCTCAGGGCGCCGGGGAAGAGCCATGACTCTGCCACCGAGCTTCTTCCCGGGGAGGGTGGTGCTGGGAGGGGAGTGGAGACAATGGCAAATTCCCGGAACAATGCTCTGAGCAGGCAGCGCTCCCGGCTCAGGTTTCGGTGCTGTTTCCCCTCCTGAGCTACTGTAGTACAGAGGCTCCTCCACTCCCTGTTGTTGTCTGCATGCGTTTGTTCGTTCATGTGCTGCCCTTCTTGGGATGCTCCTGGAATGTCTAACTTTGTTTCACATTGCAGCATGCACCATGCTAGCGAGGCTCCTACCCCTTCCTTCCCCAACACAGCCACTGCCTGACCCTCCCCAGTCCCAATCCATCCCCGTGGCAGCTCTTGGGGTACGTTGGCTGCAGGATGGCTGCAGACCTCACCTTAATGTGCTGGAGGAGCTGGTGAGGGAGAGGACTGGAGCTCTGAGCCTGTAATCGGTCTTGGCCATTGTGGCCTGCAGGCAATTGCCTGGTCCTGGCCTGAGTTGGGGCCAGGCTGCAGTTGGGGGCTTTGCTCCCGGTGGTGTCAGCCGTGCTCTCCTGATCTGCTGCACCACGGAGGCTCTTAAGCCAATTAAAGCAGTAACTCTCAGCTCTGACCCTCCAGGACATGTTGGTCTCAAGCTGCAGCTGAGGCTCTTTCTAATCTCGGGATTTGGGATTAGCTCGGGTGACCAGTTAAATGCAGTTTGCTAAACCCATTAGTGAGGTTGGATCCGGTGCAGGTGGATGTGGCAGTTACAGAAGTGTAAATGCTGCATGTGAAGGCAAGGCTTTTCCCTGGCCAGGGCACCATGCCCCTTGCCAAATATCCCCCCCTTCCCTGATTTACCTGCCTCCTCCCTGCCTTGCAATCACCTCGGCAGGTCTCACCCCTGCCAAATCCATCGCTGCACAGCCTCGAGCCCCAGCTGTGACAAAGACCCCCAAATCACAAAATACAGCTGCTTCGCAGCTGCAAAGGCAGCTCTGAGTACTAACTCTGAGATTGCCTCAAATTAAAGCTGCTGCAAGAAGCTGCTGAAGTTAGTTGTCATCAGCGTGTTCATGATGCACATGCAAATACTCTGCCACGGATGCTCTCTGGTGACAGTGACGGTTGCATGACCATGTGCTCATGTAAGCAACTTTTTGGGTGGTTTTGCCGCTCAGGAATTGTTATCCACTCTGCTCACAAAAAGTCACCAGCTTTTTCCCCCAAGAAACACCAAAGGGAAGGGATGCTGTGCGTGCCATGCATGCCTCCACCTGGCAGCCTGCCAGGGGTCCCCTTACCACCTCCATGGGCCAGCAGCTGGCTGGTGTGTCTCTGTAGGTCCCACTGCCCTGGGGACAGCCCTGTCCATGTCCATTGTGCCCTCGTGTCAGCTTTAGCCCGGGGTCACACCTGGTTTGGCTGCCTGGGGGTCACCAGGGCCAGGCCCAGCATGTCCTCTCCACCCATAGGTCCTCCCCGAAAGCCCCCCATCAGTCTGTGTCCCCCATCCTGCGCTGGCTTGGGGACCTGGTGCCACCCCTCAGTTCTGATGTCAGTCTGTTGGCAGTCCTGTGGGGCATGGATGCCCTTGGTAGCTCCCTGGGTGGGCTCATGAGAGGTGGCGGAGCTGGGACCCGCATGTTTCCCTCCCATGGCCCCTCTGCTCCCCAGGGCTTTGTCCCACCTGCTCAGGAGCCCTGTCAGCCCTGGGAGCACCCGGCTTCGGGGTGTCATCTTGTCCTGCTGCAGGACCCAGCGCTGGGGTCGGTCACTTGCTAGGTGTCCCCACCCGGCACCGATGCGCAGGACAAGGGGCTTTTTAGGGCCAGACAAAGCCTCTCCGTGAGAATGAGTGGCCTCGGTGGCTCCTGTCTGCCGGGGGGACCCAGGGCACGTTGGGGTGTGAGAACAGCGGGACATGGGATCTTTCATCAGCGCTGTGACGTGCCAGCTGGGCACACGTGCAGCTCTCCCCGATGACCTGACTTGGAGGGATGTGTAAGGGATTAAAATAGCTGCATCAGGGAAGCAATTTTCTCCTCATTTAAATAAAGGATTAAGGGATGATATCCCAAATTACCTTCTAGGAAAATTGCACTCCGTATCACTCACTCTTAGACTGGGGGGGTCCCTCATCCTTTTCCATCTGAGGATGACAATTAGTGGGTTTGGTTATAACTAGGGCCGGGCTTTTCTCCTCACACTTTTTTTCCAACACTTGGAAACTGGGGTCAGTAACTGGAAGTTGGGGGCAAACGGTGATGCTGGTGGCAAACCCAGCCGTGGTGGGGCTCTGGAAACCTGGCCATGGCAGGGCTCCGGCAAAGCCGGTACCCGCCTGAGCCCACCACCTTCCTGCTGCAGGGGCTTCGTTGGATTACTCTTTGTAATACAAAGGAGGGAGCAATTAGCCCTGAGAGCTCTCGCGGTCGGTTTCTGCCTCATCATCAGTTTTTTGAAAATTAAATGATTTTTTTTTCCAGTGATTGATTCTGTATTTCCCATGCAGCTGCTGCGGCGCTGGGTGGGTAAGCGCTTGCCGTGCGCTGTCAGCGTGGGGATGTTTCTCTGGGCTGAAACACCACGGGATGATCAAATGCATAACAAATAAGAATCAACATTTCATTCTGGCAAGTTGATGGGAGATGAAATCTCATTTTAATGAGATCTGTGGAGCTGACAGGAAGACAGGAGGATAATTGTGCCCCTTCTCAAAGCTTGGGGGAGGCTGCAGGTCACTTGTTGAGCGGCTGAGGAGCCGGGCACGGCGCGGCTTTGGGGTCTGTGCACGGGCAGTCGCTGTGCACTGCAGATGGCAGGATCCTGGTGCTGACGGGCCCAATTAGCGAGGCTGATTACAGCGAGAGGATGAGGTCGCCGGTGTCCGGGTCTCACTTGTGCGTGGATGCCCTGGGACCAGCAGCGATGTCATGCAGCATCCTGGGCTCTGCATCGCTTCTCCCATTGTCATCCCTCCGCACTGTGCCTTCTGTCGCCAGGGGGGTCCCCTGGTTCACACCCTGCCCAGCGAGGGGGGGGGGTCCACCCCTGGGCCCTTCTGTGGGGCCAGGAGCGGCACCTGGCAGGGAGAGGGACTGGGGGGCAGCGGCCGCGGCGGTGCCGCGATGGCAGCGCTGGCCTGGCCGGCTGCAAGCAGGTGACACCAGGGCGCAGATCTGTGCCGGGAGCCCTGTCGCAGGGCTGGGATCACTGGCATCATTGCGCCCCGTGTTTTGCCGCGGGTGAGTCCCAGCTGTGTTCCCTGCCCTGTGCCCACAGGTTCACTCCATGCTGCTCTGTGCAGGGGCTGTTAAGCAGAAGGAGGCAGGAGCGCGGGACAGGCTACGGCAAAGGCTAAAATTAGCTAATCCCCCTCAGGTAGGGGGTTAAAGCGTCATTTTGACACTGGCACAAAGAAGCCAGCGGGGGCTGGGAGCTGGGCTGGCCGCGGGATGGCCCCTGCAGCCATTGGCACCTGCTGAAACTGGGGCGGAACTACTAAAATCGGGTTATTTGCTGACAGCAACTTTTTGTCCGGCAGCCAGCTCTCAGGAGGGCTTTTTGGGGGTTCCAGCAGGGCAGGTGGGAGGGGATGGGCAGGCGGTGATGGGGCTGACACAGCCTTGCTGGGGAGGATGACGGGAGCCCTGTGGGACCAGCGTGCCCACCCTGCCCTCCTGCATTCTGAGCGAGCCGGCGGGGCTGCCCGGGGTGGGAGCAGATGGCAGCGGGGTGGCATGGAGGCCCTGGTGGCCCCAGCTGATGGCCCCCACTGTCGTCTTGGGGCTGTGCAGCCCAGGGCCGGGAGCACCTGGCCATCCCCGCAGCGGGAGCAGGGCCATCTCCTGCCTCCTCCCGCTGACGTATGAGCCGAAAGTGCTGGGATCAGGGTTTCTCCCGCGCTCCAGGCTAATGGAGTCGGCTGGCAGCGCTTTCTGGAGCTGATGGAAAGGCCATCGCTCTACGTGACCGTTTGACTCGGCTGGGAGGAAGCCTTATGGCCCGATGTCCTCCAGCTTCATCTTTCTGTTTTCATCCTCGTCCAGCTCCCTCTTTCTCCTGAAGCAGTGGAGCCGCCGGCCGGTGCTGCAGGCAGGGCTGCCCGGGGATGCCCTGCCCATCCGGCCCCGTGTCCCCTCCTGTGGTGTGTGGATCTGGCCCTGTGCCGTGGGGAGGGGTCCCTGGTGGCGGTGACTCAGCCAGTGCGTGCGTCGGTGCCACGCACACCTCCACTGACCCCCAGCCGACAACCAGATGGCCAGGGCCAGCATGCGCCCGCACCCGCAGCCCTGCCAAGAGCCCAGGAGCTTCCCGCGGGCACCACGGCACGACCAGCTGGTGCCTCCATCCTGGATGGGGCAGGGGGAGGCAGGGTGGGCTCCACGCCAGCTGGGACAAAGACGTCCCCTTTGAGAAGCACCAGGGGCACCGTGATGGCCGGGTGGGCAGCGGGATGACAGCCGGGTGGGCAGTGGGGCGATGGCCAGGGGAGCCCCGGGGCAGCGGGGTGCTGAGGTGGCTTTGCATAAACTGCCCCTTCCCGGCATCTCTGGGCCCGGGGTGGGACAGGGACGTGCTCAGCATTGCCACTGCCCCGTAGCCCCCCTGCACCCCTGGCATGGGGGGCTTTCCATGGCCCCAGATCAGGGGGGAATTGCTCGCTGGAGCGGGTTGGCAGCGGTTATGGGGCATGCCTAGCATGGGCAGGGGTAGGTGAGCTCGGCTACCTGGGCAGCAGGGGCTCGTCTCACCCTCCCACCCCCTCTTGCGCAGGTACCTCCGCACGCTGTACCTGGGGCTGCAGAGCCGATGGCAGGCCGAGCACCGCCGCCGCCACTTCTACTGGCGGATGATGTTCGAGAGCGCGGACATCAGCATGCTGCGGCTGCTGGAGACCTTCCTGAAGAGCGCGCCCCAGCTCGTGCTGCAGCTCAGCATCATGGTGCAGCAGAACAGCATCGAGCCGCTGCAGGGTAAGAGACATAGCCCCTGCGGCAGGGGATGAGGGCAGCTGGAGGGGGGACCCCAGGCTGCCACAGGCTCTCACTGCCCTTCCCCGCTTTGTGCCCCCAGGGCTCTCGGCCTCGGCCTCGCTGGTCTCTCTGGCGTGGATGATCGCCTCCTACCAGAAGGTGCTGCGGGACTCGCGGGAGGACAAGAATCCCATGTCCTACAAGGGGGCAGTAGTGCAAATCCTGTGGCACCTCTTCACCATCGCTGCCCGCGCCATCGCCTTTGCCCTCTTCGCCTCTGTGTTCCAGCTCTACTTCGGCATCTTCATCGTCACTCACTGGTGCATTATGACCTTCTGGATCATCCAGGGCGAGACGGACTTCTGCATGTCCAAGTGGGAGGAGATCATCTACAACATGGTCGTGGGCATCATCTACATCTTCTGCTGGTTCAACGTCAAGGAGGGACGGAGCCGCTACCGCATGTGCATCTACTACATCATCACGCTGTCGGAGAACGCCGCCCTCACCGTCCTCTGGTTCCTCTACTACGACCGCAAGACCACCTCTGACTTCGACGCCTTAATCCTTGTCTGCGTGGTCAGCTCCAGCTTTGCCCTCGGCATCTTCTTCATGTTCATCTACTACTGCCTCTTGCACCCCAACGGCCCCATGTTTGGCCCCCACACCGGGGGCTGCATTTTCCGGCAGCGGCCAGCCCCAGTGCCGGGGTCCCCCACAGACGCCGTCACCAGCCCTCCCCGCTCACTGCCGCGGACTACAGGGGGGGAGCGGGGGGACGGGGCGCCGGGGGAACGGGACAGCTGCGTGCCCGTCTTCCAGGTGAGACCCTGCGCCCCGCCGGCACCGGCTGCCCGCGCCCCGCGGACAGAGGGGCCCGTCATCCGCATTGACCTGCCCAGGAAGAAGTACCCGGCCTGGGACGCCCATTTCATCGACCGGCGCCTGCGGAAGACCATCCTGGCGCTGGAGTACGCGTCGCCCACCACTCCGCGCCTGCAGTACCGCACCCCCGGTGCTCCCCAGGAGGTGCTGGAGTACGAGACCACCGTGTAGTGCGTGGGGCCGCGGCAGGGCCCTCCCGGTGCCACCCCGGCCGCCTCGCGTCTTTGCAGCCGTTTGCCTTTCTGTTGGGTTTGCCGGTGCTGCTGTGCCGCCACGCTGAGCGCCCCACGGGTGGGGGCCGGGGAGGTCTTTTGGTGCTATCCCCCCCCGTGCCACCACCCCGCAGCCGAGACCCCCATTCCACCCTGCAGCAGCCACCCCAGCTCCCCCCGGGGCTCGTCCTTGCCAAAATACCTCACCGGTGCCTGAGGCCAAGGTGGTGGGTGCTACGGCCCCACAGTGCTCGACCAGGTCGGCGGTGCAGGATGGGGACGAGGGGCACCCCCAGGCTGGGGGCTGGGGGCTGCAAGGGGGTTGGGGCATGGTGGGGCACGGCACAGCCCAGGTGGGCAGCACATGGGGACACGGGTGCCGGGGCTGCCCCATGCCTGTGCCACGGCAGGGCCATGGGGCTGGAGCACAGCTGCAGTGGGGTGTTCGTGGGGGTCCTGCCACCCCCAGAGAGCTGGGGCAGGGGACAGCCGGGGTCTGACGGGCCCACCCATGTCTTCTGCCTCCCCCCTGCCCTGCAACGCCAGCCATGGGGGAGCTCCCTCATCTCCATCCTTGGTGTCCCCACCCCAGCTTGGGGTTGAGCCGTGCCCCTGCTCTACGGGGTCCCTGCTGACCTGTGGGGCGCAGACCCTGGGCGGGGGAGATNACCTGTGGGGCGCAGACCCTGGGTGGGGGAGACCCTCGCAGGTGGGCACCGACCCTGCTCCCCCCGGCACTGAGCTGGGACCCTGGCTCCGGCTGGGGTGGCAAGGGATGGCTGCAACCCATCATCCCCCCCCGTCCCCATGGGAAGCGCTTCATCTCATTGGGTTTGTTTTCACCTGAATAGTGACATTTTGTGTGACATTTCTACCTCCGCTGAGGCCGGGGGAGGCAGGGCCTGGCTGGCACTGCTGGGGGGGGATGGTGCGAGGGGCATTCCCGGAGCTCCCCAAAGCGGGATTCACCCCACGGCCATTCTCCCCTCCCGGGTTTGGCATCCTTTCCCACCCGGGAGCGTTTCCATCCATCCCTCCATTGGCATCAGCCCCCTCCAGCTCCCCAGTATAGACGTGAGCTGGGATCCTGCCTCCCCCTGCCTGCCCCTGCCTGCCCAGAGGAGCGGGGCTGCCCCGGGCTCCGAGTTTGAATGTGTCCCCTGGTCCTGGCCGGATCCGTTGCCGTGCCCCGACCCGAAGGGCTGTGCTGAATGTACCCTGTTCCCCCCGGGGCAGGGCTTTCCACGCGTGTGTGTGCATGTGTACGTGTGTGTGTGTGTGCGCGCAGGGGGCTGGCAGGGCTTTGCAGGGCAGGGAGCTGCCGGACCCCGCGGCTCTGCATCACCTCGGCCCCTCGCCCCCCCGCACCCATCATCCCTGTGCCTTCCCCACACCCCCCCGTGCCCCCTGCACCACCTCCTCAGGGTCCCATCTGCCCCGTGCCGCAGTGCCAAGCCCTGGGCAGGGGAGCGTGGGCAGCCCCGCACTGGTCCCACCGTGCCATCCCATGAGAAACCCCATGAGGAACCGCGCCGGCCGCGGGGAAGGCTGGTGTTGGGGGGGAGATGCCTGGGAATGGCTCTGGCTGCCGCCCGCCAGGCCGGGGCACAGGGTCCCCGAGGGACGGCGTGGGTGCCCATCCCCATGGCACGGGGTGTGTGGTGTTGGTGGCATCATGTTGCTTTTGTTTCTCATTTCTCTGTAGCTGGAAGGCCGGGGTGACAGCGGGCTGGGGCTGGCCGTCGCTGGGGTCACTGGTGCTAACTGGTGCTAACTGGAAGCCTCGGAAAACCTTTTGAAGGAGGGTGCAGGGGATGGCTGGGGGTGGGCAGTGGGCCAGGCCCCCTGCGACCCGCACCCCTCCTTCACCGCCGGTAATGGGCAGACCCCGGCGGTGGGTGCTGACCACGCCAGGGGCAGCGCCGGTCATGGGGTGGCTCTGTTGGGGGGGTCTCTTTTCCTCAGGGAAGGTCGGGGGCAGCGGCCGGGGGAGCTGGGCTGGGGCCGGGGCTCACCCCGCAGCCCCCTTGTGGGTGCCCAGGCAGCAGCGGCTCCTTACCAGGTCCCACTCACAAAGCCGGGGAGCCACCAAGGATGGGGCCACATGGGGGACCCGGGAGAGGTGTGGAGCAGCTCCTCTGGCTCCCCCCAGCCCCATCCCTTCTCCCCGTGCCCCCAAGGGCAGAGAGGAGCCACCGGTTGGGGCTACCTGCACCCCCCTTCTCCATGCCCTTCACCCCCGGGGTTTGCATGGGGGACCTTGGGCCACGCTGGCGGGACAGAGGGACACTTTTCTATGCACTCAAGCCACGGTACCCTCAGTCCCGGGCTGCTCCGGGCAGGGGTCTCAGCAGAGGTAGGCAGCACCGAGCTGTGCAGGGGGCACAGGGCAGCCATGGCACCCGACTCTGGTCCCGGAGCTTGGCTGCCCTCCTGCCACCCAGCAGGCTGCAGGGGAAGCCAAACCCAGTGTCCCCGTGCCGGTGGCAGCACTGGGACCACGGCGAGGGGACACAGCCTGGGGCCAAGCTAGGTGCTGTGGGATGGGGGCAGCTCCAGGGGTGCTCAAGCTCCCACTAGGGATGGGGGTCCTGGGGGGTGGCAGTGGGGCCATCCCGGCTTCAGGGAGAGGGGAGAGGTTTGGGGCAGGGATGTTTGTTCCCAGAGGGGCCTGCCGGGGGGTCTTGGCCGCCTCTCCATCCCCCCCGGCGCCGGGACCTGGCAGCCGCTGTCACGTACTGTAAATACTCTGTGTGCCACCTTCTTCTCTGGGACCCTCGGCGCGGGCGGGGGGCGAGCGGTAGGCCGTGGTCCGTACCAAGACTTTTTTGTATACCACAAACTTTTTGTATATTTTTAATTTTGCTGCAACATGAGATATTAAATTCATTTCAATAAGCCCTGCCTGCGGGAACCTGTCCTTGCCAGCACCTCCGGCTCATGCCCTGGGCTCCGCACCAGGGCAGAATGTTGCCCCTCCGTCCCGGGGTGCTCGGGGACACTGGGGGATGGAGCAGGGGGGCTGCAGCAGTGCTGCCCATCTGGTGTAGGTGGCCCTGGCCGGCGCTGGTGGCCGGCAGGGAAGGGGTGCGCGGGCAGGATGCAGTGTGCCGGGGAGGAAGCCGCTGGACACAGCCCTGTCCCTGTCGCCAGCGCTGCAGGGACAACCTCCTCCCTGCCAGAGGACCCAATCCCCGGCCGACCCCCAGACCCACGGGGGGCTCAGGCCCCATAGGGGCTGTGGGATGGGGTGCTCGGTGCAGCTGCACGGGCTCCAGCCTGTGCCGGTCCCTGTGCCAGGGTCCCGCGTGGGCTGGGCAGGACGGGGCAGCGAGGGCCGGGAGCCCCCGGCGCTGCCCCACGAGGATGGGGCTGCCGTGGGGCTGTGGGGCAGCGGAGCCGTCCCCAGGCCCAGGGGGGAGCCCTGTGGCAGCGAGGGGCAGGGGCTGCTCTGCAGCCAGGTCCCGCGGGCACCCCCAGTGCCAGCCCCAGCCCCTGCTCCCGTCCCACCCCAGCCCACTTCAGCCCCTGCCTCTGCCCAAATCCCAGTCCAGTCCCAGCACTAGTTCCAGCTTGGTCCCAGCACCAGTCCCAGTCCAAGCCCCCACTCCAGTCCCACCCCAGCCTACTTCAGCCCCTGTTTCTGCCCAAGTACCGGCCCAGCCCCACTCCTAGTGCCAGCCCCAGTCCCAATCACACTCCCTGTCCCAGTCTCATCCCCAGTACAAGTACCAGTCCCAGTCTCAGTCCTGTCCCAGTCCCAGCCCAGGCCAGCCCAGTCCCCGCACCCCCCAGGAGGGGCAGGAACTCACATCCCAGCCGTCCTGGTGGAGTTTCCGACACAGGAAAAGGCAGCGGCGCCGAGCGGGGCGGTGAGGGCGGCCGTGCCTGGAGGCAGTGCCGCGGCCCCGCCATGGACTGCGAGGCCAAGAAGGGCAAGAAGGTGCGTGGGCCTGGGGCTGGTGTCCCGGGGGGCTGGCGGGAGGGTGGGAGTGGGCGAGATACACGGGGATACTGGGACGAGGGGCCCCCCACCCACTCCTGTGGCGCAGCGGGGAAAGGTGGGATCCCCACCCCCTGCCCCCCAAACCGCCCAAATGGTGCACATTTGGGGTCAGAGAGAAGACCTCCTCGGGCGCTGGGTGCCCGTGGACCCCCTGCATGGGTGCCAGGGTTGGGTGGCCGGTGCTGAGGTGTTGCTATGCCCACTCTCCCTCCCAGGGCTTCGTGTCACCCATCAAGCGGCTGGTTTTCCCCAAAGCGGCTCGGAGGCCGGCGCTCCGGAGCAGTGTCCATCGGCGGCCACTACACTCGGTGCCCCTCTATCCCCCCGATTACCTGATTGACCCCCAGATCTTACTGCATGACTACGTGGAGAAGGAGGTGAAGGTAAGGGGGTGGGGGGTCCCCAGGGATGCTCAGGGTCCCTGTCTGTGCACAGCGGGGGTGATGAGGCCACCACAGCACACAGAGGGCCACCACCCACGGTGGCCAGGAGGGTCCTGGTCCCCTCCCTGCCTGGGCAACACCCAGGGAGGGGGAAGGTGAGCTGGGGGTGCAGGGAGGCCCCCCCCCCTCATTGTAGGGTCTCCCTGCACCCCAGGGAAATGCATTCTGCCCATGTGGATGTGGGTGCTCTGGGGGAGGCTCTGGGCCATGGGGTGAGGAGGATGTGTAGCTGCATCCCCCTGGCCCCATCCCCCGCAAGCTGCCCTGGGTTTTGTGTCTCCCCCTAGTTTTTAGGCCACCTGACATGGGTGACAGCCTCCCTGAACCCCTCCAGCCGGGATGAGGTTCTGCAGCTGCTGGACACAGCCAGGGTAAGAGGGGTCCTGACACCCCCGGTGCACCCCCCCTACGCTGCTGGGTGCCCTCATGTCCCTGGCATTTGTTCTGCCTCCGCAGCAGCTGAAGGAGCTGCCGCTGCAGACGACGCCAGAGCAGGACAGCATCCTCAGCCTCTCCGCACGCTGCCTCCTGCTCACCTGGCGCGACAACGAGGAGCTGATCCTGCGCATCCCCACCCATGAGATCGCCGCGGCGTCCTACCTGCGTGACGATGCCCTGCACCTCCTCATCCTCAAAACCGGTGCGGGTGTCTGGCTGGGGCCACTGGCTGTGGCACAGCTGACCCCAAGCCCCTGGTGTCACCAGGGCACTAGGGTCTGGAGCCCAGGGGGTTCTGGGGAGGTGCTGGGTCCAGCTGGGGCAGCAGCATGGCCTGAGCTCAAAAGCCCACACTGGCTCGGCGAGGGGCTCGGCAGGGGTCTGCTTCCCTGGGGCTGGAGGGGGGCACTGCCTCAGGGTCCCCACCATCCCCGCTCTGTAGGGCTCCCCGTCCTCTGGGTCCCCACTGCCCTGGCAGGCAGGTCCCAGCTGCGGTCCCAGCCCCAGTTGCCGTTAATGGCAGGAGGAGAGGAGGCTGGAAGCGACCCCTGTCCCCCAGTCCCCCACCGCACATGGAGCCCCAGGGGGACACAAGGGCTCCGGCGCTTTGATGAGCAAACCCAGGCTCAGCTGCCAGCCACAGGCAGGGTCCCCGGAGAAGGGGCTCCACCAGGCTGAGCGCCAGCCTGCACAGGGACTGGTCCCCTAATCCCCTGCCCTGCTGCCCCCAATCCCCCTGCCTCAGCCCTGCTGCAGCCCCCCTGTCCCCAACTCACTGGTGCTCCCCGTCACGTCCTCCCCTCATCCCTCTGCATCCCGCCCAGCCAGTGGGATGGGGCAGCCAGGGCCTGGGGGCCAGGCAGGGTGGGCAGCGCAGCCCCCCGCCCTGATACCCAGTCTCTCCTCGCTGCCCCAGGCCTGGGAGTGGACCCGGTCCCCGCTGGAGCGCACCCCGAGGTGGCCCCAGCCAGTATGCCGGAGGCTTTCCCTGCTGAGAAGCGGCCGGGGGGTTCCTGGCCGGAGGGTGGGCGGCTGGGGGGCCCGATGGAGCGGCGGCACACCATCTGCAGCCTGGACTGGCGGGCAGCGCGGGGCGGGCAGGAGGGCCGGCAGGGCGGCAGCCTGGAGCGGCGACGGGGCGGCAGCTGGGAGCGGCGGCAGCGCGGGCGACCCTCAGGCAGCTGGGAGCGGCGGCAGCCCTGCGGCGGCAGCTGGGAACGGCGGCGGGCTGGTACCGGCGGCGGCAGCTGGGAGCGTGGTGCCGGCTTTGGCAGTTGGGAGCGGCGGCACGCCGGCAGCAACCCCCTGGACCCCCAGGAGCCTTGCCCTGATGCCTACTCCAACCTCGTCATCCTCGCTGTGCCCAACAGGGTGAGTGGCCTCAGCACACGGCCACTCACCGGCACATGGCCACCCGCTGGCACGCAGCCACCTGCCCACCCATGGTCCTTCCCTCCCTCCCTCTGTCCCACTGCAGGATGCCGGTGAGGAGTCCTGTGCGCTCATCTGCCAGGTCTTCCAGATCATCTACGGGGATCAGAGCATCGAGTGCGTGGACCGCGCCGGGTACCACTACACCTCTACGCCCACGCGGCCCTGGCTCTCCAGCAGGAGTGAGTGGCTGGGGATAGGCACAGGGACGCCGAGCAGGGTGGCACGGGGCTGACAGATAGGGGTGCGGGGGGCAGGGGCCATGGCAGGGTCTTGGCCCCACTCTCAGACCTCAGTTTTCCCTCCCCAGGCGAGAGCTGCCGCACAGACGGGACGTACGGCTACGATGCCGACTTCAGCTGCTGCAGCTCCTTGTGAGTCTGGCTCCCCGCAAGGTGCCCCTGCACGGGGGTGGGTGCCCCAGCCCCAGGGTGGGCGCCTGTCCTGGCTGCAGAGATGCCCCAGCCCTGCCAGAGGGTGGGTGCTGTGCAGCACGGGGGGGTAGGTGGACACACAAGGGGTGCTGGCACCCGCTGACCCCCGTCCTCTTGCAGCAATGGCTCCCACGAGACCTTCGAAGCGTATTACAGTGGCACCTCCTCGCCCTCCTTCCACCGGTCCCACCACAGCCTGGCCACCGCCTGCAGTGGCAGCGACCAGAGCGGCGCGGGGCTGGAGCAGCTGCAGGACTACATGGTCACGGTGCGGGGACGGGGACAGGCGAGGGGCCCTGCGAGGGGGCCTGGGCAGCTCTGAGCCCCCCCCGCACCAGGGAGCAGCCGGCGGGGTGCGGAGTGGGGGTGTGCACAGCTGGTGTCCTCAGTCCTGACCTGTCCCCGTGTCCCCGCAGCTGCGCAACAAGCTGTCGCCGCAGGAGATCCAGCAGTTTGCTGTGTTGCTCCGCGAGTACCGCCTGGGCACGCNGTTCGCTGTGCTGCTCCGCGAGTACCGCCTGGGCACGTCGGTGCAGGAGTACTGCGGGGAGCTCCTGCGCCTCTACGGGGACCGCAGGAAATTCCTCCTCCTGGGTGAGTGTCTGGGCTCCCACTGCAGCCACTCTGTGTCACTGTGTCACCCTAGTGATGTCCGTGCATCTCCTGGGGACAGGGCGCTGGTGCTGGCTGTGCTCTGGGGGGTGTTGGGACCTCGCTGCATGTGGGGAATGGGATGGGACGAGTCCCCCCCAGGCAGCTGGTGGGGCTGGCTGGCATTGTGCGCCAGCGCGGCGCACCCCGGCAGGGTCACCCTGAGATTCACGGTGCCGGCTCGTGGTGCCCATGGCAGGAATGAGGCCCTTCATCCCCGACCAAGACATTGGGTACTTTGAGACCTTCCTGGAGAGCATCGGCATCCGGGAGGGCGGGATACTCACTGACAGCTTCGGCCGCATCAAGCGCAGCATGAGCAACACGTCGGCCTCAGCTGTGCGCAGCTACGACAGCTGGTCACTGCGCTCTGAGTCCGAGTCCTTCAACCGTATGATCACGGACATCACCCACGACATCGAGGCACTGGCGCGGGATGAGGAAGAGGAGGAGGAGGAGGAAGAGGACAACTACCTGTGAGAAAGTGCTGAAACCCGGCGGTCCTCTTCCAGCTCACTGACGAGGAGCTGCACCTCCAAGCCCAGACTTGCCAAGTGCCCAGGTCTGCCCCGGTGCCTGGGACAGGGGATGTTGTCCCCCTGTTTGTCACCATGGGAAGGGACAGGGGCTCTGCACTGGCCTGGCAGCTCTCAGCAGGGCTGACAGCAATGGCAGCGGGAGAGCTCCCAGGTGGCAACGCCATGTGCTGTAATTTCTGCAGATTGCAATTAAACACCGGCATTGGGAGTGGAGCAGGTCCTTCCTGGGGGAAAGGCCATGCTGGGGTTAGGGGGGTGGCTGCGGTGGGGGGCAAGCTGGAGAGGGGTGGGGGGTGCTGCTTGCAGCCCTCCCAGGCACTGTGCCACTGGCACCCAGGCGCTGGACACCATGTCCACCCTGGTGCCACATGCAGGTCACTCCTGGAGTCAGGGAGCTCCCAGCCGTGCCAGGGTGGCCTCGAGTGACGGTCCTGGCAGCATGGGACCCCAGGGAGCTCAGAGCAACGTCAGGGACCAGTGAGGGTGTGCTGGGATGGAGGAGCTGGTGGCCACAGCTGACCTGGGGGCTGGGGGACGCTGAGATGCAGGGTGTCCCACAGGCAGCCACCCCCCATTCTTGTGAGCGACGTCCCTGTGACACCCGGCCAGCTGCGGGGCCTCCGGTGTTTCACAAAAGGAAGTTGCTGCCCCGGGACCTGGGTTCCTGCAGCCCTCCCACTGCCGAGGGATGGGGCCGCTGCCCCCACTGGCCAGCTGGCCCCTGGCTGATGGCCCCTAGCCACTGTCCCATGGCCAATGTCCCATGGGCCATGTCCCCCAACTGATGGCCCCTGGCCACTGTCCCATGGCTGATGTCCCCCGACCAATGTCCCCCAGCCACCATCCCTCAGCGGGGGCTGTGGGACTGCACTACTCCTCAAGGCCCGTGCGTGGGCAGGCAGATGTTCGGGTTAACAGTGGCAACTTATTTTTCCTCTTAAAAAATTTACATATGCAAATCCTCATGCAGGTGAGGCCCTCGCTGCCCTGGCTGTTTCCTCTGCTGCTCCGGAGCCAGAGCAGGGGCTGGGCCCGGCCGTGGCTGCCCGCGATGGTCGGTGTCACAGCGGAGCCGCAGGTCCCTTTGCTGCTGCTGTCCCCATCCCAAACCCAGGGATGCTCTGGCTGACCCAGAGCAAAGGCTGGAGCACCAGGGGGCTGGAGAGGGGACCCGGGAGGACCTTTGGCATGGGAACACCAGGGCCAAGAGAGCCACAGCAAAGCCCACGGCCCCCCCGGCCCCTCCGAGCTGGGCTGCACAGTGTGGGTGCCATGCCCTGCACCCCCCCCAAGCCCTGCACCCCGTCACGGGGCAGCGCTCGGGGGTTTCCTCTTTTCTTCTCCCTGGGGATGGAGAACCAGGCTCACGCTGTGGCCACACTGCGCCCCCCGCCCCCCCACTGCCGCCCGCGGCCCCACGCAGGCAAGAAAACAACCCTGGGGGCCACGGGTGGAGAGAAGGGCTCTGGCACCCATCGGAAGGACGTAAAAACGACCCCGACGGCAGCCGTGCCGGGGTGTCCCTGCGGGCAGCGCCGGTGCCCTGGGAAGCCGGTTCCGCTGCCTTCCGACCACGGGATCCCGCTTGGACGGGGCGGTCCTGTTCCGTGTGTAACGGGGGTCGCCGCTCCCATCCCGGTTTGGGCACCCTGGGGCCCGTACGGGGAGGTATTGGCCGTGCCCTCCCCGTCGGGGGGTCCCGCGGCCCCGGGATGGCCCGGGAGGGGCGGGGCCTTACCGGGCGAGGGGGCGTGGTCTTACCGGGGTGGGCGGGGCGGGGCGGCGGGCGCGCAGCCGGGCAGAGCACAGCGGCGGCGGCGGCAGCCGCAGCTCCGGGACGGGGACCGGGACCGGGACGTGTCCCGGGAGGGCGGCGGAGGTGAGAGCGGAGCGGGGCCGTGCGCGGAGCGCCGAGGGCGGCGGGGCCGGGCGGGGGAGCCCCGGTGCTGGTCCCGGGCAGCTCGGTCGGTCCTTGCCCCGGGCCAGCTGCCGCTGCCTCGGTCGTGCTCCGTCCCGGCCCCGTCCCGGCGCCTCTCGGTGCGGCGGCTCCTGGGTGCCCCGGGGGGAGGCGATGCCGGGGTGTCCCGCGGTGCTCTCCCGGGGAGGTGATCCCTGCCGGTGGCCTTGTAGGGGCTGTCAGGGACCTGCCACCGCCTGCCCTGCCAGCGAGGGCACGGGGCAGCGAGGGCACGGGGCCATGGGCAGCCGTACTCTTGGAGTGATGGGCTCACCCCATCCCACCTGGTCCCCACGGTTGGGGGACAGCTACACGGGCTGTGGGAAACGGCTCCCTGGGCTGGGACACAGCAGGAACGGCTGTTCCCGCTGGCATTCCCTGTGCTGGCAGGCCTCAGTGCTGTATCACTGGAGCCGGTGGGAAAGCCATGGTCACTGTGTGTGGCAGTGCCCCGGGATGCAGTGGGGCTGGGTGGCTGTGGGACGCTCAGACCCCCCAGAGGTGTTTGAGATTTCTAGGGCCGAATGCTCCGACCCGGTGCGGGACGAGCAGAGCAAATACCTGCCGTGGTGCCGGCGTGGGCTGTGGCTGCGTTTCAGCCAGGGGCTGCATGGGTTTGCTGGGGGGAACCGGTGCTGGGCTTTGCCAGTGGCCGGCCCCACGCCTGAGCCCGGGGCATCCCTGGCGAGGGGGACATGCTGTCTGGGGCTGCCACTGCTGCTCCTGCTCTGCCCTGGGGAATGGGGCCAGCTGAGGTTTTGGCATTCTTGGAAGGACAAGGAGTGACCGTGGGGTGGCTGGGAGGTGACAGCAATGTCCCTCGAGGGCCGTGGGAGTGAGGTGGTGCTGCTGGTGCCTGGCTGCTCCCTGACCAACGCCAGTGATGCCATGCACATCACGGGGCCCCTCTCAGCCCTGAGCTTCCTCCTTTGCTGTCACCGCCGACACCTTCTCCTTTCTCTGCGCTGAGGTCTCCCCCGGACAAGGGAAGTGCCTTTGCGGGGGGTTTCCCCCACGCTTGCTGCTTCTTGCAGCATGTTTTCCTGCTGATGTTTCTTGGGGAGCTGGAGAAAGTTGAGCATTTGCATTAGCCCTGGGCTGGTGCCTGTTCGAGGCAGTTCCACCCTGGCAGAGAGCAGCCAGGGAGTGCAGTGGAGAGCGGTGATCCACAGCAATGCGGGGGCCACAGCCGTGCTGAGGGATGGGGAGACCACAAGCACCAGCGGTGCTGGGCAGGGAGCCCCGAGCAGCGGGGGAACCCCTCCGTGACAGGGGTCCTGCTTTGCAAAGATGCTCTTTCCCACCATGATGCTGAGCACCTGCACCCCCAGCCGGGAAAGGCCTTTTTGGGGAAGGGCTGTGAAGCTGCTCCATGGCAGCTGCTGTCACCTGCCCAAAATTCACCTCCTGTGAGTTCTCCTTTCTCTGCACCAGGAGATCCCTTTTCCTTTCCAGCACGCCACTGAGCACCTTGCTGGGTGTCCCGGTGCCCCACGGCTGCCACCAACCTCGGCTCTGACGTGGGAGTGGAGCCCTCTCTGCCCATGGCAGTGCAGCCGGGTGGGCATCGTGGCCACATGTCGTGTGCTGGCGCCGTGCTGTGCCGGGAAGGAACTGCTGGGAGCGGGGCTGGAGTGGGGCTTTTGCCTCTGTCGCAACTGCTTCACTTCCCCTCCCTTGGCTGTAGGATGGGTTGCGTGAGGTCGAAGGAAGCTGCCGTCCAAGAGATGATGATAAAAGCTGACCCCGACCCTGGCCTCAGCTTCCAGCAGGGCCACTACGTGAGGGACCCCACGGCCACCAACACGAAGGTGAGTGGGATCTGCCAGGCAAGCCGGGGGGGCACAGGGCTGAGCCAGCCGCTCTCCTCACTGGAGCTGCCAGCATCTGAGAGCGTGAGTGCTGGCAGCACCCATGCTCTGGGGCTGGGGGCTTGGCCATGGGATGGGAGCCCAGCCCATGCTGGAGCAAATCACAGAGAGAATCTGATGGGAATCAAGGAATTGTGGAAAAAGGGAGAGAAAAATGAAGACGTTGGGAGGGGACAGGGATGCTGGTGCTGGGCAGGTTCTGTTGGGCGGTGCCAGCACTGCCCCTTGGGTGCCCTCCTGTCCCTGCTACTGGGGGCCAGGGCCATGGTGGGGCCGAGACCCCCATGGGGTACAAGTCTCTGCCACCCGCGACATCACTCTTTGGTTTTGTCCCACTTTCCAGAACAATAATGTCCCCAGCGTGGCCGTGTCCCCGCCTGAGGATGGTAGGTACAGGGGGTGCTGCAAGTGGGTGCACAACACGGGAGCATGTGGGGGAACATGGCCGGGTTCTGTCCAACCTGGGTTGAACGCTGCTGGCCCCGGCAGGATGGGAGCTCTGGGCCGTGCCATAATGAAGATGGAGGCGCTGGGTGCTACGGGGGTCCTGGCTGGGGTCCTGGCTGCATATGACAGGGGTGGCTGGGCGCCCGTCCCAGCACGGGGAGGGGTGACCAGGGAGCTCCCTCACTGCAGGCGCAGGGGACAACGTGGTGCTGGCGCTCTACGACTATGAGGCGATGCACACTGGAGACCTGAGCTTCCAGAAAGGGGAACGGCTCAAGGTGCTGGAGGAGTAAGTGCTGGTGGTGTCCCCCTTCGACAGGGTCTCCTGAAGGCTTACCTGGCCCTGCTGTTTTTTTTTTTTTTCTGGAATTTGCCCCTGGAGGAGCCAGCAGTGCCTGCTGTTGGGTGCCGTGGCCCGACCCAATGCTGTCTCTGTCACAGGTCGGGGGAGTGGTGGCAAGCACGGTCATTGGTGACGGGGTGTGAAGGCTTCATCCCCAGCAACTACGTCGCCCGAGCTGACTCACTGGAGACGGAGGAGTGAGTCCATCCCTCAGTGGCACATCCAGGCCCCACGTGGTCCTGTGCTCCCTCACTGCAGCTGTCCCGGCTCCTGCCCCTGTCCTGTCCCCAGCCCTGACCCACATCAGCCTTAGCTCTCCCAACCCCGGCAGCGTTCGTTGGTTCCTTTGTTTCTGCTGCAGGTGGTTTTTCAAGGGCATCAGCCGTAAGGATGCGGAACGGCAACTCCTTGGCCCTGGGAACCTGATCGGGTCCTTCATGATACGGGACAGCGAGACGACGAAAGGTCTGAAGGGGTTCCCGCAGTGGGAGATGCCTCCCCAGCCTGGGGGCTCTGCTTTGCTGCGGGGCAGGGACTGGGGGTTGCGTGTACCTCCTGCGAGTGTCCCCGCCCGTGGTGCTACCACATGTCCGAGTCCTGTGGTGGGGACAGGGGGGACGTGACCCTTTGAGGCTTTCAGTGTTTGTGGTGCAGGTGCATCTGGCCTCGTGCCTGGGGCCGAGGGTGCGGTGGCAGCACGGTGGGGATGGGGACTGCAGTGGTGGTTTTGCCGGGCGATGGCACCACACGTGCCATGAGCACGGGATGGCCGGTCGCAGTGGGGACGTGCCCTCTGCATGGGGGCTGGCAGCTCACCCCTTCCCAAACAGGCTGCTACTCGCTGTCGGTGCGGGACGGCGACGACCTGCATGGTGGCACAGTGAAGCATTACAAGATCCGGACGCTGGATAACGGCGGCTTCTACATCTCCCCGCGCAGCAGCTTTGATACGCTGCAGGAGCTGGTCCAGTACTACAAGGGTGAGCCCCGGGGTGCCTGGCTCCCCCACTCCGGACAGGGTTTTGTCCCCAAGCCGACCAGCCACCAGGCGGCTGGGGCTGTGCAGAGGCTGAGGGGCTCCTGCCCTCGCTGTGGCTCTGGCTGTGACATGCAGTGACTCCCAGACCTTCCCCTGGTGCAATGCACAGCTTGCTGGCCATCACAGCCGTGGGTGTTGGTGTCCCCAAACGACCACAGTGCCCAGAATTCCCCTCCCAGGGCAGGTCGGTGCCCTGGCTGCACCAGTGTGGTGCCGTAATGCCCGGCAGGGCAGAGCGATGCCAGCAGGGCTGGGCTGTGATGGCCGGTGTTCGACGTGTCCCCAGTGTTTGCAGTGGGGCGCGTGGTGCCAGGACATGCCCCGCAGCCACAGACACTGTCATGGGCTCTGCTTCGAAGCACAAATCGGCCGGTGAGACAGGCCGGCTGATGGCTCTCGGCTCTCCCTGGCAGGGCAGAGCGATGGGCTGTGCCAGAAGCTCACCTACCCCTGCTGCATGCCCAAACCACAGAAGCCCTGGGAGAAAGATGCCTGGGAGATCCCTCGGGAGTCACTGAGGCTGGAGAAGAAGCTGGGAGCCGGGCAGTTTGGAGAAGTGTGGATGGGTGAGAGCAAGGGGGAGGCAGCTGGAAGGAAGATAAAGGTGATGGTGGAAGAGGAAGGGTGAGGGATGGGAGAGGAGGTGGAGGGATGGTGAGGTGGAAGAGACAAGGAGGGAGTGATCTGCAAGAGGAGAATGGGGAAGTGGAGGTCACCCTGACCTTAATGTAGGTACTGCTCAGGGCTGGGTGGATGGTGACAGCCCTGTGCTGCGCGTGGTTTCCAGCCTTCGTGCAGCAGCTCAGTCTCCAGGAGTGGGTGCTTTGGCTCCACAAGCCAGTGCTCCCAGTGCCTGGGCACTGGGCAGGCTGGGAATGGTCTGTTGTGCTGCCCCACAGCTACCTATAACAAGCACACCAAGGTGGCGGTGAAGACGATGAAGCCAGGCAGCATGTCCGTGGACGCCTTCCTGGAGGAGGCGAACCTGATGAAGACGTTGCAGCATGACAAGCTGGTGAAGCTGCACGCGGTCGTCACCATGGAGGAGCCCATCTACATCATCACCGAGTTCATGGAGAAAGGTGCTGCCCGTGCCCCTGCATGGTTGCCACAGGCCAGGCCAGGCGGTGGTACCCAGGTGCCCCAGGGATGGTGCAGGATCAGCCCCTCCTGCATCCCTGGGGTTGGCCGTGGGCTCTGCACCAGCTGCTGGGGCACTGGGAGCAGAGCCGGTTCCTGCTGCTGCGTGTCCGAGCGCTCTGGGGCAGGGTGCTGGGCAGGGGGATGTGGGTGACAGCCCTGGGAGAGGGAGGGATGGGGATGGGGGCAGATGAGAAGAAGCGCTCCACAAGGCAGGAGGGAGCCTGCAGCGGAGCTTGCTCCTCCGCACAATCTGCAGGATCGGGGTGGGGGTGTCAGGTGTGTTTCCTGACTGAGCCCCAGCATCGTGCTTGGCTCCCCGGGACCATGTGCCGCCCACAGGACCCGCACCACCCCAAGGGTGGGCGCAGGCTCCGGCCGAGCTGTCAGCCCTGGCACTGTTCCCTGTCCGCAGGGAGTTTGCTGGATTTCCTGAAGAGTGATGAGGGGAAAAAGCAGCCGCTCCCGAAGCTGATCGACTTCTCTGCCCAGGTGAGGAGGGTGCAGACCTTCCCCAGCTCCCCACTCCTGCTCCCCCTTGCCCCTGAGAAGGATGAACGGGGGATGGAGGAGCTCAAGAGCTTACGTGGGACTTGGGGCAGTGCCTTGTTTGAACAGACAAACACAGGGGGGTGGAGGGGATGCAGGAAAAGTGCCGGCGAGGTTTCCCTACAGTGCTGCCCTC
>RSEF01000020.1:9768449-9794186 GCA_003993805.1 Himantopus leucocephalus
TGCAGGAAAAGTGCCGGCGAGGTTTCCCTACAGTGCTGCCCTCACACCCTGCGGGCAGCCAGCTGCCTGCTCGCCCTGCGGGTCAAGCTGTCTGCGCAGCAGCAGGCGTGTGTGAAAGGAGAAGTGGTGGCTTTCTCCCCGCTGGCCTGTTAACTGCAGCACGGATTCCCTCGCCGGAGCTGCGCGGAGCCTGGGGGTTTTTGGCCAGGCTGCTTGTTCCGAGGATCCGGGAAATGTGTGTCTTCTAAGGCTGCTGTGGTTTCTGCAGCCCTCGCAGCCCGCAGTGCCGTTGTGTTTTGTGGAAGTCGCGGGGGGTGAGGGTTGGAGCTTGTTTTTACTGCCCTTGTTTTTACGTTCACACAGTCCTTTCTCCGGGATGTGCCGGTGCTGGTCGGTGTGGCCTGTCTGAGCCCACGGCTCCCCGGGGAGCAACCATGAGAAAGCTATCAATTTCTATCCATCGCTGCTGATGTGATAGTTACCTGCAAGCGACATGCTCTGTGCGAACAGAACATCTGCAAACTTGGCAAAAGCCCCACAAAGCCCCGCACAGCCGCACGCCCGCCCTGTGCCACCCTGGCACCAGCTGCGGTGCTCCAGGGCCACGTCTTAACACCCGCTCGGGCTGTGCTCCTGGGCAGGACCCACTTAGAGCTGTGGCAGCGTTAAGCTTCAGGGGCTTAATAGGAAATCCACAGCAGGACCGTTTTGCTGCATTCACAGTGCCCGGGAGGCTGAGCTGGGCACGGTTTCTAGGAGGGAGCGTAGCGTGTTATGTTACCCCACAGGAATGCCTACGGGAGGTTTGTGGTTCATTAGAATCATCTACCTGCCAAAGGGCTGTCGCGGGCTGTGGGAAGGCAGCTGGAGAGGCAGGACAACTCAGTGAAAATCATTTCGGGGATATTTTCAGGAGCGGATTTTGAGTACAGCTGAACGTGCTGTTATGCGTCTAGCTTCGTGTGTGCAACCATTTGTGCAACCACTGTCTTGTCCCTGCTGCCTCTGCAGTGTCCCCAGATGCTGGCCAAATCCAGGGACCCTTTGAGCCAAGCTTGGTACCTCTAAGAAATAATTCATAGAGGTACCTGTGCAACAGGAAAGCCAGGACGGGAGCCTGGAGCCCAGGGGCTTAGACCAGGTCACTGGCTACTCGAGCCGGCTGCGCCAGGGTCTGCTGATCAGCTGTGCACTCGTGCACGCCATCTGTTCCCAGCAAGCTGGCTCTTGCAAACCGCCCGGCTTGGCTCCGTGACTTGGAGGGGCTGCTTTCTGCAGCACCGAGAAGCAAAGGCTGAAGCGCTTTCATGTGTAGGCAGCAGGCGTGCAGGCAGGCAGGCAGCTGGCAAGCCTGGCGCCCAGGTTTGGGCTGGGGCTGAGTCACTGCGAGCAAAACTGCGCGTGTGGTCATGGAAATAATCCTTCCGCTCTTGCAGTGCTTGTTTACTTCTCTATTTTGTGTGGAGCTCTGTGAGCAACTGTACCTTACTCTGGCCCAGCTTGTGTGGGTGTGACGGGGATCGGGGAGAGTGTCCCCTCTGGCTGCTCCAGCCCCTTTCCCTCCCAGATGCTGGTAGCATCCAGGCATGGGATGATTTGGCACAAATCTGGGGTTTGGTCATGCTCACACCAGGTCATCTCTGCATTGATCGGGACTAATAGCTGCACACACACTCACAGCCGCTGAGTGCAGAGACTTCAGAAGACGGAGTAGGGGGGGGATCTTCAGGGGTCATCGCAGCCCCCGGCCAGGGAGCAGGACTGACTCTTCACAAAAAAAGTCTTGAAGACCCCAGGCATTTCCCCACCCTCCTTAGGGAGACGCACCNCTGGCTGACCCTCTGCAGCATTTAAAGTCCATTTGTTGTTGCCTTAGTCGAGAGAGAGGATAGTTTACTCCCTGCTTCCCTCTAGCAGTTGTTGAGGTATTTGGAGACTGCTCTCATGTCTTCTCTGAACAGAGAATGATTTACTCCTCTTCACGTCTGCATGGCTGCGGTTGAAGCAGTGGTACCTTGCCCTGTGGACATCCACAGACACTTGCTCATGAGCACACCAGCTCCTCGGACGCCAGTTCTCGCTGGTTTTCTCATGCGTGGGCTTAAGTGGGTCACATTGGGCTGGTCATGCAA
Source organism: Himantopus leucocephalus (assembly GCA_003993805.1). Lineage (NCBI taxonomy): Eukaryota > Metazoa > Chordata > Aves > Charadriiformes > Recurvirostridae > Himantopus > Himantopus leucocephalus. Next base: position 9,770,582 of record RSEF01000020.1, read on the forward strand.
ACCCGGACCTCTTCTGCAAGGGATTCCCTGCACGGAGAGTGGTTCCTACCCAGGAGAGTCAGTCGCATCTCCTGTGACTCAGCCTCCTTTCACGCCCTTTCCAAGCGCTGGCCAGAAGCAGTTAACCTCTTTCCACTCGTGGTAACAGTCACGCTGGGGACGTTGTGTTATTTCAAACAGCCTCTTTGCATTTTTCTCTTCCCCCTTTTTTACAGATTGCAGAAGGGATGGCTTTTATTGAGAAGAGGAACTACATCCACAGAGACCTGAGAGCTGCCAATATTCTGGTGTCGGCAATACTGGTGTGCAAGATTGCAGACTTTGGACTGGCCAGAGTCATTGAAGACAATGAGTACATGGCCCGGGAAGGTGCGGGAGCTGCTGGGGCATGTCTGGTTGCTTTCTGAGATGGTGAAGGGTTGTGGGATTCCCTTAGAGCCACTTATCATTGTGTCACCTTGGTGGCAAGGACCCTGGGAGGGACGTGCTTTGTAAATGGGCAGAGGAGGGAAGCTCCTCTCATTTGCATCGCTTCACATCTTCCTCTTCTGTTTGTTTGTTTCTTGTTCCCCATATTTCACCACCACTTTCTCAGCGTTTGAGTTAGAGCCCATGTTTCCCATTGGATCTCTTTGTCCAGGTGCCAAGTTTCCCATTAAATGGACTGCACCAGAAGCCATCAACTACGGATCTTTCACTATAAAATCAGACATCTGGTCCTTCGGGATCCTCCTGACTGAGATCATTACCTACGGGCGCATCCCATACCCAGGTAAGGAGGTGAAATGCCTCCTCTGATCCAGTTCCAAAACACATGCTTCACCTTCTAGGCCCTATCCACAGCATCCGTTTCTCCATGAAGTTAGGTTGCTGAAAACAGAGGGAACGGTGAGAAATCTGAATTTCACACTGGGAGCAGAGCTCAAAGATGGTAGCACAAGGTCTCAAGGTGGCAATTCTGTCTGTGAACCATGGAGAGGAGCCCAGAGCATGAGACAGTCTCTGAGTAGTGTGCACCCCGCATTGTTTAGACAAGAGTTCCCCTAGGATGGACAATTAGGAAGATTTTCTCCCTGGGAGTCCTCAGTGGACACCAGCTGTTTTCACCGACCTGAAATCCGTGCTGATGTGACATGGGCCCCCTCTTCTCACTTTCCACAAAGCAGAGCTGGGACATCTCCTCTGGGGAGCCCATGAAATCAGTCCAGGCAGTGATGACTTTAGGGCGTCCACTGCTTTGGGGAGAAGGGCAGCTACTCTATATACTGCCTTGGGGCTGACCCTGTAAGGAGGTCCTGAGCTCCTCCAGCTCCATGGGAAACCAACAGTAGCCTGGATCTCTAAAAGATCTCATCTTCTAAAATAGAAGATCATGTTTTTAATGGGAGAGGATAATTGACTTGCCCCAGGCTGTACTGCATGTCCCTGGGAGAGCAGGCATCGCACACCACAGGTTCCGGGCTCACGGGTTTGTGTCACAGCACTACCCCATGATTTTCTGCCTCCTGCAGATTAAGCATGTTTGGAAGCAGCACATCAGTTCAGGGCTGACAGCTGGGCGAGGTGTTTTTGGGAAGGCTCGAACAATCTGTGCATCATCATCATTAGGAACCACCCTGTATTTTATACTAATTGTTTCTTTTTTCCATGGGAAATTATTCTATACAAGAAAACTAAATGTTGCCACAAACTGACCATGAAGGATGTGGGCTGGCATAAAGGGTTGTTGGGGAAGGACCAATTCTGCAATCACACTTATTTTTATCAGTGACACTGGAAAGAATGGCTCATTAAAGACTCAGCAGATGGAGAAGTGTAGCCTTTATTTTGTGGAAATTTATACAAAACAATTACAATTCCCATCTGATCTGCTCAACTGGGTTACAAAACTGCATGCGACAACTAACTCAGCATCTCAGTTGTTCACGTGTTTCCCCGACCGGGAGTAGGAGCTCCCCCTTCCCAGCCTCTCTAACCTGTCCTTTATCTTGCTAGTGACATTGCCCACAGGGTGAGTAGTTTGGGAATTGGGTGTTTTTTGCCTTTTAAAGAAATCAGTGATAAACTATGAAACGTTCACCTCCCCTGTTTCTCCAGGGATGTCGAGTGTGGAGGTGATCAGGGCCCTGGAGCACGGGTACCGAATGCCCCGCACAGAGAATTGCCCCGAGGAGCTGTATGACATTATGATGAGATGCTGGAAGATCAAACCTGAGGATCGTCCCACCTTCGAGTACACGCAGAGCGTTTTGGAGGATTTCTTTACTGCAACAGAAAGCCAGTATGAGCAGCAGCCATAATGCAGGAAGCTTGGTGAAGACAGCGGATACCCCACACTATGCCTGCCGTGTTAGCACATGCACCCTGCTCTTCCCTGTCCCACTCGTGATCTGCCTGCGCACGCCTTCCTCTGCCAGCCTGGCCCAGGAGCCAGAGCCTTCTGGTGTAGCTGGGCTGGAAGCAGGGGTAGGAGGAAACCACGCTCAGGCCAGCCCTACCGGGCTGCTGGACACAGGGAAAAGTGACACAGGGCCGTACCTTGTGCCTTTTACACGTGCCTGAGTGCCTGCGAGGCAGCTGCTCCGAGAAGCGCTGGCTGGACACTGGTTGTCTGCACTGGCAGCACCATGCAAGGAGGGCTGGGGCCGGGCCTGTTTCAGCTACAAAGAAAAAAACCCCAGATTATTATTACTTTTTTTTTTTTACTCCTTCTGAGATCTTATCGTGCTGTTTTGCAGAAGTAGGTGCTTTAGCTGCAATGGCCTCGGCGAAATGCCGTTACACTCCCGGTGTGCTGTGCAGCGCCCACACCTCCCGGTCCCCGTGTGTCGGGGAAATCCAACATGGCACACTGCCACGCAGCACGTCGGCTTGTCCTCGACGCAGGATCCTGGGTTTTAAACATCAAGTGTTGCAAAAACATGTCTCTCTTCTTGCCCACCTTCTGAACTATTTTTCATGCTATCCGGCTCTGCAGTGCGCGAGTTTTGGCGAGGCTGTGCCAGCGAGTTGGGCAGCGTGTGCCGCAGGGTACGGACAGACGCAGATGGTGCTTTACAAGGCAGTCCTTGGACGGATCTTCCCCCGCCTTGCCCGAGGAACTTCTCCAGCCACGGGCAGCCCTAAGGCAGCCCCGGCCCGAGGAGCCCCCTCCGTCCGTGGCAGAGCCCGGCTGCTCCGCTCATGGGCCTGAGTTAACATCTACTGGGGCACACGCAGCATCGGCAACGAGCCCCGTGTTCCTTGCACGCTCATTTCACATTGTTGTTTATTTTTAGTATTTAATGACGGGTTATTTGGGGAAAAGGAGGAAGTAGTATTTTTTTTTAAAGATTGCCCTGTACCTCTTACAGCAGGCAGCTTCTAGGCCTGTGGTTATATTTTCCTCATAAAAAGAGGCAAACACCGTTGCTTCTGTGCTTTTATATCAGCTTTGGAAGCTTCTTTTTGAAATCGATAAAGTATTTATAAACCTCTCGTCTTTCAGCTTTTCCTCACGTTCTCCAGCCCGGGCCGGGGGGGACGCGGATGGGGCGAGGCTGGGGGCTCGGCGCAGGCCCGGGCGGGCCCGTGGACCGGGGGGGGCCGTACCGGAGCGAGCGGGGCGGCCCGTTCCGCTCCTCTCTGCCCCTCCGCACCGAACGTGGCTCCCGCGGCGTCGCGCCCGCCCTCAGCGCGAAAGGCCGCTGCCCTCAGCAAAGATGGCGGCGCGGGCTGCCCCTTACCCGGCCGGCTCCGCGGGGCCGCAGACGCGCTGGGGACCTGCCCGTGGGCCCCTGGCCCGCTCCGCCCGGCAGCAGGGCTGGGCTCGGTCCGGCCCCGGCGCCGCCTGCACCGGCAGCGCGGAGCCCCGTCGCCCGTCCCAGCCCCGGCCGGCCGAGGCCGCTGTCGCCATGGCGATAAGCCCCGCAGCCAACCGCGCGCCGCTTCCGCTGACGTCCGCCCCGACACGTGGATCCAAGATGGCGGCGTCGGCGGCGATGGTGAGTGCGGCGGCCCTGAGCGGCCGGTGGGGCCCGGCCCGGCGCCGGTGCGGTCCCGCGTCTCGCCCGCTTCCTCCGCGGTCCTCGCCTGGGCCCGGCCGGCGGCGCGGCCCGGGGGTGGCCCCGGCGCGGGGCGCTGCGAGGGGGCTCCGGCTCGGGCCTGCACCGCGCTGGGGGGGACGCGCCGCCCGGCCCGCAGCCGCGCCGGCCCCTCCGCGTCCCCTCGCCCCGTCCCCGCGGGCTGCGCCGGCTCTTGGCCGGGGAGGGCTCCCCGGTTCCGCTTAGGGCCTTGTAGCCGTCCCGCGTCTCCCCGGGGGTGTCCCCGCGGCCCGGGCCGCGGCTGGCGGTGTCACCGGAGGAGGGCCGGGGCGAGCGGGGCGCGGCAGAGCTGGTGTTCGGTGTCCGCCGGGCCCCGCGCTCCTTCGACAGCAAAAACTGGCTGCGTTTCCACGATTCGCGGCGTCGTCTGAGCAGGAGAGACGCGGGGCCGGGGGGCTCGGCCGCGGCGTGAGCAGAGGCTGCGGGCGCGCTCGGTTGCAGGGAGCACCGGCCGCCCTCTTCGTCCCGGTGCAGTTCTGTCGAAGGGTAGTGTTGGCCCGAACCAGGTGCTCACGCCAAGTCAAGAGGCTTTTGCGTTGTGTGGGGTTTTCATAAGTGTTTGGCAGCGATTATCGACTTGGGGTGCAAAGAGCTGCTTACTTCCCCAGCATCTCTATTGTTATTATGGAGTTACTTCCTGAATCCCGGGAGAGCTGAAGATGTTTCTGGTGGGAATTTGCTAAGGTAGGTGAGCATCGGTGCCACCTCACGGAAAAGAAAAGAGACGTTAATTATCTGCCTGAAGTCTTGTAGCAGAAAAATGGTTTTTCCTCCTTGCTTTCATGGAAGGATATTTCCTTGATAATGTGTTGTAAGAATAGCTGTATGAATAAATGATGTGTGCTGATACAAAGGTTGGTGTTGGCCAGGGTGTGGGATGGGAGGTGACTCATGTAGCATAAAGATTGGCAGAAACTGGAAGGGAGATTGGAAGAGCGGAGGTTTTAATTTATTTTGCTTTAAGCATCTTCATACTCTGCTGGCTTTTTCCCAGGCAGGGAGGAGGGAGTGTCTGAGCTGGCTTTGAGAGCTGAAGATGGTCCTAGTGGGAATTTCCTTGTAGCCTTCTCTTTTATGAAAGGCAGAGAAGAGTGCTAACAGCTCTCCTGGTGTCAAAGGAGTTCTCTGAAATCAATGTGAATGCAGCGCTTGTCTCCTTTCGAAAGGCTTTCAGTGACTCTTCCAAGTGCAAGGGTGAGCTGGGCAGAGATGCAATAAAGATGAGCTTGTCCAAACAGTTGTCAAGAACGTCTAATGAGGCAGCCCTCAAAAAAGGGGGCGAGTGTCAGGCTGGCACCTCAGAGGGAGTGAAGAGCAGGTGCCGTTAGTACTGTGCGTGTCCTGTTAATGTGCCTGAGGGTAGAATAAATATTACATGTGGGAGACAGGTTCAGTTTGCTCTGTTACATGTGGGATTTTTTCCTCCCACAAAGTAGTGGGTTATGTCTTTCCTCCCTTTCTGTCATTGTATTAAAAAATTTCGGTAAGTTGAACAGGATATCAGAGCTTTGTGAATCCAGCTGGACAAATGTCTCTGCATAGGTTGTGTTTTCCCTGTTTTTCTTCGAAACGGTCTTTGAAAGTGGAAAAGCTCTTTATTATGGCTGTTTGATGTCCCTCTGTGGAAAAGAAGTGGGATGATGTCCATCGTCCCATTCATATGATAGCCATCGCTGTCCCTTCCTACTTCCTTTTCCTTCCTTTGAGCCAATACAATGTTGTGTTCTTAAGTTCATATGTGGATTATAGAGCTGTAAGACCTAAACCAGCCCTGATGCACTACGAGCCCTATGAAAACGCTTGCAGAATGCTTGGAATTGCTACTACTTGAAGGTTTCTTCAAGTTGTCAGTCTACAGAAAATGCTTGCTGGTAACTTGGGCAGGGATGTCCTGGACGTGAATGGCCTGGCTGTGGGCCAGCTGGGTTACGTTAGAGCGTGTTGGCAGAGTGCCACAGGGAAAAGCTTCTTGTCAGCTTCTGTTTCCCCCTTCCCTTAAATGAATGCCGGAGTTCGGGCTCTGGCGGTGGTAGCTGCAGGGACCACAAGCCATAGGGGAGCACACACACGTGCGTGGTAACGGCATAAATGCACGTTGTAGGGTCTCTTCGTGCTTGGGCAGGCTGGGATTTAGCTAAGCAATTCTTCTTTTTGGCAGTGTGTTTTGTAAACCTTTTGTGAATTTGCAGAAAATGGCAATATTTTTGAAGTCTTTCTAAATGAGATAAATTGGAGAAACCGTGTCCTGGAATTGTTTGTAAATAACAAGTCTTGTGATAATTATCCAGAAGTACCCTTTTGGAGAGGGTTTGCGTGCAAATCTCTGTCCTCCTTGCTGTGCATAGGACAAGAAATACTGTGTTAGAATGGCTGCAAGTCAGGTTTGAGTTAATTTATCCTTACAGCTAAGTGCTTCATTCTAAAGTTAATTACAGGAATAGATTTTCAAAATCTTTCAAGTGAGATCCCACAGACTTCAGGATAGTTGCTGTTGCCTTTAGAGGGTGGGTGTGCCAAGTTATGTGGCAACAGGGAGAGCGGCTGCTCTGAGGGGTGGTTGGTGTAGCTGTGGTTGCAGCAGTGCTGGCAGTGTCCTGTCTGCACCGTGCCAGGTGTTCCCCGGGGTGACGCTCTCTGCCTGGTCTTGTGCTGTGATTTCCCCAGGCTGCTTTCTGCCAGTGCAAGAGAGCTGAGTGTGACTTCTGTTGGNCTTCTGCCAGTGCAAGAGAGAAATCTGAGTGTGACTTCTGTTGGGGTCCTGTGTGCAGATGGAATATAGTGACATTTGAATTTTTTATTCTTTTAGGGAAAGAGAGAGAGATTACTTCTGTCATTTATGTCGTATCCTCCTAAGAAAGGGTCTTTTGGAAGCGTGTGTCTGCATGTACATCTATAGTAAAATAATAAGGTTTAGTCAATCCAAGTTATTTTTTTCTACGTGCAGTTGGGTTTTGATCTGGAGTTGTGTGTATTTGTTGTGCTTCTTGTTGCTTTGTTGTACGATTTCCTGGCACCTCGGATGCAAGACTGTCATTGGAGAGACTTTTTTGTGCGTGTGTTTTGAAGTGTAAGTAATTGGTAAAGGTCACGGTGGCAGTGTCTCCTGTCTGCTGGAAGTCTGTGCCTTGCTAGCGCTCTGTGACTGAACTAAAGCAGAGTTCAGTCCTGCAAGTTTTGACCTTGCATAGGAGATAACTTAGCTTGCAGGCATCTCCCAAATGAGATGATTGCCTGGCCAGGCCCATGAGTTATGCAGATGTTTTGGCATGTGTCCGTGTTGTCATTGCTGAGCTGCTGTCTTCATTTGGAGAAGATGAAACACATCTGTCAATATGAAAGCAAAGATCCTGGTAAGAAAGGCCCCTGGCTTCAGCCTGCACGTGCTCTGCCAGGCATGAGCTGCCGGGTTAGGAACTCGCACTGGGCATTTCCTTCAAATTTCACTTCCAAAGCTCCCCTCACCTGTTGCATAGCAGCGTTCCCATTTCTGGCTACCAAATGTTTTTTTTTCCTGGCAAGGCTTTCCATAGTCCCCCTCTTGTATTTCTGTTGCCTGGTGCTGCCTGAGTCATCGTCGTCTGTATGCAAAGAGCCTGATTTCTGCCAAAGGTGTCATCAAACATTTCATCTTTTACGTGCTTGCATGTCTCCTGAGCTCCTTCCAAAGTTCTGTCTTTATCTTTTCATCTTGCAAGCTCTTCGGGGCAAGGGTGGCACCGGTGTGTTTTTGGTTTTTATTAAGTAATAGTGTGCTGTGTATGTCTGGCACTTTGGCAACAAATGAAGCAAGATAATTGCTATAGGTCGCTGGCTGCTGTAGAGCATGATGTAGCACTCCTTCCTTCCAGTGCTTCAGTGGGGGCAATAAACACAGATTATCTTCCCTCCCCCCCTGCCCCCAGCCCTGACCTGATGCAGGATCCCCATGACAGAGCTGCTTTTTGTCCACACCTGTCTTGTGAATGTTGAATGTTTCCTCTGGCGTTGGGGCATGTTGACTGTGCTCCAGCGCCACGCTGAGAAAGGCGCTGTGGCTGTAGCAGCGCAGCAGTCTGCCCCGTCCAGCCAGGAGGAGCGGGGCTGTTGGCGGTGCCAGTGCCCCGCGGTCTGTGTCTGCGCCCAGAGCTCCTGCCAGCGGCTCTCTGGGTCCCGGATCCCAGCTCCCCTCCGCCTTCCCTGTGGATCACTGCCGACAGGGAGCAGCCATGCCGGGGCTGGCTGTTTGGGGCAGGCTCTGTGGGTGGCTGCTGGGACCCTGGAGCTCGATGTGCTTTATTCTCTGCTGCCCATGGTATCCAGCTTGTATCCGCAGGCCGACGTTGTGTTTAATTCCCTCACAGCCGGCCCAGATGGTGTTAACTGGTGGCAGGGTAGTGCTGAACCCCAGGCCCTGCTGAGCCAGAGCAGGCACCAGGCTGGCGATGGCTCATTTCAGTCCAAGCCCATCTCGCTTGGTCAGAACATTTCTTCTGCCTTTCCCTTCTATATTTGTCTCCCCACCCCTGACTGCAGAGCTACTGCATGTAGGTGGATGGACAGCAGGTCACAGAGATCCACTCTGCCTGCCCTGCCGAGGACGTGCAGGGGAAGGCAGCAATTGGGTTTATTTTCACTTCTTCATTAGCTTGAGAGACTCTGGGGTTTGTGTGGTTTTCCAATGGTGCCGTACACACAAGGAGTTGAGAAGAATGGGCTGAAGCTAGTAATACAATGAGATTATACCAGAGCTGATATTCTAATCCAGCCAAGCTGCTGCTGTCTAATACTCTTTAAAGCTCAATTTTCATTTCACAGCCTTCCTGCTCATACTCGGGCTGGGCTGGGTTACCTGAGGTAATGGTAGGGACTGAGGAAGCAGTAAAGTCCATTAAAGGGTTTGCTGCCGCTGCTGGTGTACTGGGTCTGGTTTGTGTTGGAGCCCCTGTGGAACTGATTGAACCTTCCAGCCTGACCCATCTCCCCGCTCCCTGAAAAAGGGGTGAAAACTTTTTTGCCGTGTTACTGAGCTGTGTTGCGGTGCGGAGGGGTGAGGAAAGAAGAGTGGAATAGGAGGGAAGGGTGATGCGACCATCCTTTTGGATGCAGCGAGCGGTTAGTTTGGTGTCAGACCTTACCCTACACTAACTACTCCACTGTAGGTAGTGGCGCATGAGCATCAATCCGTCAGTGGCTACCGGGTAACTCCTGATATGCAGAGTTGACAGAAATCCAGTGCCAGGGCTATGGCGCTCTTCTCTGGTAATCCATGGGGTTTTCTAACACACGGGTGTTAGATGGGTGGGGGTAGAAAAGTCAGGTGACAGCCTGCTAGGTGAAGCGTGTTACAGATAAGAAGTGCATTTTTCCTGTGGTTGAGCAAAGCCAATGTTTTCCATTGCAGATGAAGAGACAGAGACACGCAGAGTGGAAAGTGACTTGATGACAGTCACAAAACAAAGTTAAGAATAGCTTTTCTGAATTTAATTTGTGTTTAATCACGTGACTGTACAGCCTTTCTAATGTCTGGGATGAACACGTACAGTGTTGTTGCCCATCTCTAATGTTGTTCCCATGTTTCTGTTGTATTAATGTTTCTTCTCCCTTTTGCAGGGAAGGCTAAGGTATATGCTGGTCTTGCTGCTGTTGTTGCTGCATGGTACAGACTCTTTCTATGTACCCGGTGTGGCTCCTATCAACTTCCACCGCAATGATCCCGTAGAAATAAAGGTAGGATGAACTTAGATGGAGCTGTTAGTCTGTTAGGTTTGGGTTTTCCTGTGGTTTGTTTTTTTCCTTCTTTATATCATAGCAGCTAATTGGGACTAGAAAGTCAGATTTGGGGATCCTGTTACTAAAATTTTGGGGGCAGATATTTTCTCTTTTTCACAACATTTGTGTAGGGTGTTGGGGATGAGCAGCCCTCAGTGGTCACTGTTGTCATCTTACCTTGTAGTTTCCGACATGATTCTCTTTCTTGGTTCTGGTATCTTCTACCAAATTTCTTCCACAGTTGCACCAAAGTCCTCAAGATGTTGCTGTATTTGGGAAAAGATGCCTCTTTCTCACTGTAGCTTTGAAGTGAATTTAATCAGAGATTTTTCTCCAGCATTAAACTGACTCCAAAGTGCTTTTAGAGGGTGGGCCTTTAGGTGATACATGAATGGTAGAATAAAGAAATGGTTTGAATCAGGCCTTTTCAATTTTCTTTTCTACCCAGCTTGCTCATGTTGTGTCTTCAAGTCAAGTGAAATCCACGATAAGCCCTTTCCAAGGCATTTGTCCTTGGGTGTTGCAGATCTTACAACCCAGGCTTGCTGAAGAGCTGTCCCTGCGCAGTATAGCTGGTAGTGAATGATGGACCTGCTTCACCCGTACGGAGGAAGCCAGGCTTTGTTTCCAGACATCAGCAATTTATAGCCCATTTCATTTATTTTTCTAAAGCTGTGGCCTCTGTCTCAGCAAAACCCAGCACCCCTGGGGATGCTGAGGTTGGCTGCTCCCATGTGAAGCACAACACAATTTGCTCTCTGGCCACAGGCTGCTAGACATAGGCTATTTTTAAGCAAATGAGACTTGCCTGTGGCTACAGTAAGCTTCCCAGAAGAAGGGGGTATTGGAATGGCTGCTCTCAAAGGGATTTCATGAGCCAAATGCTTCCTCAAGTGATAAGGCAAGTCAGCATGTTTGCCAGTCCTCTTCCAATAAATGAGCTTGGCTGTGTTACAAAACACTTCTGGTTTTCGGAGCAACTCTGGCCTTGGCTATCATGGTATGTCTCTGCACTTCCCTTGTGCCATTGGTTGGTGGGAACTCTCCAGAAATCTTGGGGTTTTGTCACCATCCATTGTCTTCCCAATCTGATGGCTCTCTGGCTTTCCTTACAGAGATAAAAATTGTTGAACTAGTCATATCACTAGACGCCAGACCTCTAGGTCCAGTGTGACATGATTTTTTTTTTTTTATGGAGGAAATAACTGCAGTCTTGTACGAAATGTGACTCTTGAATTTCGTTTGAGCTCTTTGTTGTTTCTTAGGTCTCCACTAAGTCATAAGTTTGTGAAACCAATCCACTGTGCTGCTTTCTTCAAGTGTTTCTTTGTCTGTGAATGAATTGCTACTAAATCGTAGAGAATGCACAGCTAGGAATTGTGCAAAGGAAGGGAAGCCGGAGTTCTCCCTGGAACATCTGTCTCCATTTTTTAAATTTATTTTATTTATTTAACAGCTTCCAAAAGTGAGCTTTATTGGAGGTGTCTTGAAGTAAGCTTCAGCTTTCTGGCTGATGCTGAGATGATAGGAAAGTATCTGAATTCTTTCATGGAGATAATCCTTCTGTTCTTCCTCCAGGCTGTGAAGCTCACCAGCTCGCGAACCCAGCTACCATATGAGTACTACTCGTTGCCCTTCTGCCAGCCCACCAAGATAACGTACAAGGCTGAAAATCTCGGTACGTATCTGTTGAACAGCATGTTCCGCAGCAGTAAGTGGGCTGCCATTTATGAGCTGCGTGAGGGTATGTTTACAGGAGTAAAAGCAATTGCAAATGTCATCTCTAATAAACTGTTTGTGGAGAGCCTGCTTTCTCTAATGTGTTAAAGCTGGCTGTTTGCAAACTAGGATGTCCATATATTGGAAAGAGGAAATGCCTTTCCTGAAGGAAGGCATGTAACCTGCTTTATAAGTAGTGCTTGATACTTCCAACAAAATAGCTAAACTGTCCTTCGATCTTATCCTTGCACCTGTGGTAACAAAGGAGACTTGCTGTTGTCATTCCAGCTGTACGGTACGCTGCCAACCCAGTGGCAGGATCACTGGCGAGAAGCCTGGCAGTCTTCAACCCTGCCCTTATTTTCCTGTTTTCCAGGTGAAGTTCTTCGGGGGGACCGAATTGTAAATACACCTTTCCAGGTTTCCATGAATGTGGAGAAGAAATGTGAAGTTCTGTGCAACTTTCCCAACAAGCCAGTCACTCTGACAGTGGAGCAGAGCAAGCTGATCGCCGAGCGGATCAGGGAAGATTACTATGTCCATCTGTGAGTCATCTCGAGCATGGGTTTGTGTCAATGGGGATTCTGTGTTGTGGACAAATTTGATCTGAAATCTGTGTTTTCAGCATTGCTGATAACCTCCCTGTGGCAACACGGCTGGAGTTTTATTCCAATCGTGAGGAAGAGGACAAGAAGAAGGAGAAGGATGTGCAGTTCGAGCATGGATACAGGCTTGGGTTTATGGATGGTAACAAGGTAAATAAACCAGATGCTGTTTGAGGGGTGCCTGGAGGAGATCTGGGTGTCTGTCAGAGGGTGTTAGAAGTCTACCAGAGAGTATCAGAATTGGGAATGCAACCAAAAGGTTTTATAAAGAGTGGAAATATGAGGGAGAGGTCTCTTATTGGAAGAAGGGGGTGGGTGCTGGACTACTGGTATGATAGCCAGGAGTCCTAGCTTTGACTTGCTGTATAATGTTGTACATACTCAGGCAGTGGTTTCCCCTCAGCTGATCAAAGGCAACGTACCCTAAAGGCTACCTAATCTTTGACGGTCTTGGAGTATCTTGTATTTAAAAAAAAAATTCAAGTGTTTCTTGGAGGAAAAGCTGCTTAGGTTTGCAAATGGAAACTTAGCGTGTGTACTCCTGCAGATATTTTCCACGATTGTGTGCCCTAAGGTTAGCTGTTTGACTTAACAGATGCTTCTGTTTATCACACTCAAGTGTTTGGTTGCACACGCAGCTCTGATAGCTTGAGCCTAAGTTCTTGCAGGTGAATGAACCTGCTATGCCAGCTTGGGGTCGCTGTGCTTTGTTCATGTAATAGGTGATGTAAGAGCCTTTTGAAAACGCAAGCTTAGGGCAGCTGTGGGCCCCCACGGAGTCTGGGTAATGTATGTCTGCCTGGTGGAAAAAGCAGACAGGAACCTCGGGGTTGTAGCTACTGAGATCTTTCCAACTTAAATTTGGTGATTCTGCTGCCACTGAATGCATAGTTGAGATGTGACACATAATGACATTTTCCAGGCCAGAAATAGACCAAAGCATTTTCCCTGATGCCTGGAGCGGTTGGGGTGTTATCTTTTCAACATCTCTGCTCTCTCCTCTTGTTGATTTAGTCTTGAAAAGTGTTAGCCTGATCTTGCTCTGTAGCGCAATGCATCTGGGAACAGTTGGAGTCTTTAGCTTTCTGCACTGAAGCTGCTTTCTGCAGTTGTTGCTTCTAAACTTTGCCTGTTCCTCCTCTGGGGTACTAACATTTTATTTAATGTCAATCTGTTTTAGTTCTACCTGCACAACCACCTCTCCTTCATCCTTTACTACCACAGAGAGGATGTGGAAGAGAACCAGGAGCCCACCTACAGGGTTGTGCGCTTTGAAGTGATTCCCCAAAGTATTAAACTAGAAGGTGAGAGACTCTTCGGGATGGGAGAAAAGGAGAAGAATCTCTGTAGGGCCAAGAGTTGAAAGCCACTGATGTATCAGGGTGCCAGTTGTTGCTTCTGTTATGGTCTCTGGGCACAGAAATAAGGGAGTCTGAATTATAAGAACAATAAACCCCTTTGTTGTTAAGGAAGTATCAAAACCAGAGAGATATTCTTGAAATGCAATTCATGGAAAATTAATTCATATAAAAAGATTGGAGTTTGGGGTTTAGAAGTTGGGGTTTTTTGCACTGTGTCATCTAGCATGAAGTATGCATGGCATCTGGCTCTTATTGTGGCCCAGATCTCCCCTATGGGGGCACTACATGCTAGTCCAGAGACCCACAGAATACTTGGAACTGTTCTAGGTGGATTGAATGTTAAAATGGTTAGGGGCAAAACACTCCTACCTCAGTGAGCTCAACATGAAACAGGTGTCTTGAAGGGAAGTTGCTCATTATGTGTATCATCCCATGCAACTCTCCTCTGGCAGCAGCAGGCTCTGTTGGAGAGGTCTTGTTTCTCAGCGTATCATGTGGAATAGAGGATTTGTTCATGATCTAAATCCTTGGCTTCAGAGCCTCTGGCTTTTATCCTTCCAGCCTTATGCATAGCTCTCCTTAAAGTTCGTTAATGGTGCTCCACTTCTGATCGTAGTTTTGCAAACTGCAAAGCAGGTGAGAAAGGAATGAACGCTTCCCCCGCAGTCATTGCAGCCCAGTGCCTTAAGGGTACTTGGGGCCAGGATGATCAGTGGGAGAGGTGGTGCCTCAAGGGAAGGGCTGACCTAGCGTGTCCCATGTTTTCCCCTACAGACTTGAAGGCTGATGAGAAGAGTATGTGCACCCTGCCTGAAGCTACAGGCTCTGCCCCTCAGGAAATAGATCCTTCTAAAGAGAACCAGTTACTCTTCACCTATTCTGTCCACTGGGAGGTGAGGGATTAATGGGAAGCCGGCTGGCAGCTCACTAGCGCTGGGTGGCTGGCGGTCGGTGCTCCAAGTGTCTGTCACAGGGGTGTTGTGGAAGACATTGGGAACGTGCTGGTATGAGAAAAACTTTACTGTTCTTTCAGGAAAGTGACATTAAGTGGGCTTCTCGCTGGGACACCTACCTGACCATGAGCGACGTGCAGATTCATTGGTTTTCTATCATTAACTCGGTTGTGGTCGTCTTTTTCCTTTCAGGTGGGTGAGATGTGTGGGATGAAGAAGGCTTTACCATTAATCTGCAGGGAACTTTCTTTAAGCCTCAGCTGCAGGTGGCTTGATGAGGATGTGGCCATGTCTGAACCTGATCAGAAGGGGCGGGAAACGGACATTAGCACATAAAATCTCCTGGTTCAGGCAGTGCCCCATGGGGTCAGACGGTTACCCACTTCTGCTCTCTGACTGGGGTTAGTTGAGGGAATAGAACGTGGTTAATGCACATCTTGCATGTCCATATTTAAGGAGGAAAAAAAAAAACAACATAGGAAAGCCACGGTGCGCTATTCCTGCTGGAATACTGCCTTCCCTGCTTCCTGGGGTTTTTTTTCTGTCTTTGCTGAAGGCTTGGGGGGGATGGCTAATGACTCAAGGCCTCCTCTCCCCATCAGAACTGTGTGTTGGTGGGCCATGTAGTGGCAGAGCGTGAGAGCGGCACAGCCACGTAGGAGCCTCTGAGCTAAACTCGGTTTGTGCTTGTTTTCAGGTATTCTCAGCATGATCATCATCCGGACTCTCCGGAAGGACATTGCCAATTACAACAAGGAAGATGACATTGTATGTGTTTGTTCTTGGGGCTGGGATCAAGAGGGTGGGAAGCATGGATGAGGAGGGAGCTAGTCTGAAGACTTGGATGTATTGTCTCTTTCCTTGCCCCTGTTTTGCTTCGAGCTCTGAAGATGGGAGGGGCAGTTCTGTCATGTGCTGTCATGACACTTTTGGCTCTCGGTGTACAATGGCAGATTACTGGTTCAGATGTCTTCAGACCTAAGTAATGACAGCAGACAGTTCCGTAAATGCGTGCCCTGGCTCTGGCAGATCGGGTCTGAACTGTTTTAAGCCCAAGAGGAAAGAAGTTTGACTACAGTGATAAAGTTCTGTAGAAGAACTGGATACAGGGAAATTAACCTCTTAGGCTGGTTGTGATAGGATGTTCATTTCCATTGTTAGACTGTATTCAGATACCTTCTTTTTCTGCTGTTGCTACAGGAGGATACTATGGAGGAATCTGGTTGGAAACTTGTGCATGGTGATGTCTTCAGGCCTCCACAGTATCCTATGATCCTCAGCTCTCTCCTGGGTTCTGGAATTCAGCTCTTCTGCATGATCCTGATTGTCATCTGTAAGTGGCACATGTTTGATGGGGTAGCTGTAACAAGAAGAAGAACAATGCTCGAGGGCATTTGTAGCTCCCATTGACTTCAACCTATGTTCACCTTAGCTTGAGTGAAGTTGCATAAGGATGCGTCCTGTTATGGGGCTGATCAAGGCAATAGACCTGTGCTCAGCATTTGAGCTTCTAGATAGCATTTCCCCGCTGAAAACATCTTTTTGTGTTTATATTGCCTGTTATCAAGATAGGAGTCCTGGGTGATAGTGGGCTGCGAGACTTGCACATGTGCTGTGCCTTCTGAGCTGTACCTGCTGAAATCTCTGGGGAAATTGAGGCTAAAGTATGGTCTATAGCTTGAGATCAAAGCTGTGGCTTCCTCTCTCTGGCCAGTGCTGGAGGCTGTGGATGCATTCTGCTTTGAAGGAAATGAGATCTGTGCAGAAGGCAAAGATTCCAGGCAGCTGTGGTCTGCACATGGGACGGGCCCCTGTTCCCCAGATGCTGGCTAGCACACGTACATCAGAGCTGCTGTTCTTTGTCCTTTTTTCCCAGTTGTTGCTATGCTGGGGATGCTGTCGCCTTCTAGCCGGGGTGCACTGATGACTACTGCCTGCTTTCTCTTCATGTTCATGGGGTAGGTGTCTCCACTGCTTCCCACAGCAGTGCTGTCCTGCCCACCCTTCCTCTCTTCAACAATGAAAGCTAATTTGCTTTGTCTTGGCTTGTTTCTGTCCAGGGTTTTTGGTGGATTCTTTGCTGGCCGCTTATACCGGACTCTGAAAGGACATCGATGGAAGAAGGGAGCCTTTTGTGTGAGTCTTGTGATGTTCTGTGCTGTTTATCCAGGTTTGCTGATGGCAAGATGTGTGGATAAAGCTCCATGCCTATTTGTGGATAGCTGGGCAAAGCCTGGCTGTACTGCAGAGATTTGGTGTGGATTGAGTCCACGTAGCTTTACATAAAAGGGCAAACACCAGAGCACGTACTATAGTAAAGCAAGAGGATTGTCTGAGATCCTCCCCACAGCCCATCCCCGCTGTGCTGCAGCAAAAGGGATGTTTCTTCCACATGTGCTTTGCCCCAGCAATGGATTCATTAAAGAGAAACATCTGGTTGATTAGTCACTTGTTTTCTCTTAACCTGTGTTTGCTCTTGCAGACAGCTACCCTGTATCCGGGTGTCGTCTTTGGGATCTGCTTTGTCCTGAACTGTTTCATCTGGGGGAAACACTCCTCTGGAGCGGTAGGTACCACCTTCACCCTGGAGCCTGCTAGATGGGAGGAGGATGACTGGGCTGTCAGGGACTTGCTTAGTTTCACAGTACACACCACAGTAAATGTGGGTGTCAGTGCAGTGGTTGACTGGAGAGTTGGTCTGGCCGGTGACTTTGGTCTCCAGGGCAGGTGAACTTGCTGTCAGCCTCACTTTTGTGACTCGTGATGTAATTCCAGGTGCCTTTCCCTACCATGGTGGCCTTGCTCTGCATGTGGTTTGGGATCTCCTTGCCCTTGGTCTACCTGGGTTACTACTTTGGATTTCGCAAACAGCCGTATGACAATCCTGTACGGACAAATCAGATTCCCAGGCAGATCCCGGAGCAGAGGTGGTATATGAATAAATTTGTTGGGTGAGTGATGAGTGTCTAGGAAATATGGTGAGTTAAACCCCCTCTCCTCAGTCTCCTTGGGTTGCTGAACATCACCTTCTGCTGGTCTCTGGACGCAGACAGGTGGCAGATGTGTTTCCTTGAGTAACGCGGTATCAGAGACAATCTTGACAATTTTGATGTGGTATGACTGGTGCTTATAAAAGTGGTATGTGCTCAACAGTGGGAGCAGCTGTGCCATTTACTGTGTGAAATTTATTCTAGTAATCTGGAGCTCTAGAGCTTTTGCTAGGAGCGCTCTGTGTGCTTACAGGGGACTTCTAATGGCCAGACAGTTATATTGTGCTGCTTACGATTTTTCTTTCTCTCTCTATAGGATTCTCATGGCTGGTATTCTGCCTTTTGGAGCTATGTTCATTGAACTGTTCTTCATTTTCAGTGTAAGCATTTAACCCACTTTGCTCCTGAATGGGATTCCTCTTGTGCCAAAGCTTTTGAAAGGGAGAGAGCTTCTACTGGAGCAGTCTCCTATTCCTGTACTTACTGGAAGGGCTGTCAGGTTCCCTCCAGGCCGTTAGTTGTTGTTTCCAGAGAGAGCTGGGCTGTGGGTCTCTTCAGACTGTCCTTTTGCTGAAGACACCTGGAGATGTCTATGGGACACTCCTTGGTGATTTGAAGGATGGCAGTAAAGATGAAAGTTTACTGTAACATTACGTCAAGGAGGTGTGCTGCTCTTAAGACATTCACTGAGCCATTCCAGCTGCTGCCCATTTTTCACCTTCTATGGATGGGGAGGAATTTGCTGTTCTGTTGCTGGGGAGATGGAGGGGAATGAACAAGGTACCTCAGAGCTGTCTTTGGGCACCTTTTTGCAACCTGATTTCTCTGAAGCAATGTTGTGAAATGCATTAGAACTGCAGTTTCATCTACATAAGGCTGAGGGGTTCCTCGTTTTTCCTTGGGTTAGCAGCTAGAATTAGTTTCACATTCACTAATTGATCACAGTAGCATGGAAACAAATTTCTGCTGTGTCTTTGTTTCAGGCAATCTGGGAGAACCAGTTCTATTACCTTTTCGGCTTTCTCTTCCTGGTGTTTATAATCCTGGTGGTATCGTGCTCCCAAATCAGCATTGTCATGGTGTATTTCCAGCTTTGTGCTGAGGTGAGATTTTACATTTCAAGTTTTGGTAGCTCGGGGTACTTGCTCCTGGAAAAGCAGAGGTCACGTTATTGCTGCTGCTCAGCAGAAGTCTAGTGTGCCCCAGCTTCACAGGTGTGATTGCTCTTAACACCTCTTGACTTCAAGGAGAATTGAAGCTACTTGATTATCTGCTAGGCTGGGAACTGTGGTTTCATACCAGAAATTATGCTGGGAGCAGGGTATTTTGAGTTGACATCTCGTCCCAAAGAAACTATTTCATTCCATCCACATACAAAATGAAATGCAGGGCCGGAGGCTGAGCCGCCTTCTTCAGTAGCAGATGCTGTGATACTGCCCTGGCTTTGCTTCACTGTCAGCTTTTCATCCTCTTTGTTTGGAGACACTTCTGTGACAAGATAGTTCCCCAGCCCCAAACTGTGGTTTTCCTTTGAAGGAAAATGGGTGGTGTTCTCCCTGTCCCAGACAGTTCACAGGTCCCCTGAGACAGTGACACAGGAAAAGGAAGCCTGTGGGATAATGTTGAGGCTTTTTACCCTGTCAGGATTACCGCTGGTGGTGGAGGACCTTCTTGGTGTCTGGAGGATCTGCCTTCTATGTGCTGATCTATGCCATCTTCTACTTTGTGAACAAGGTATTGTCATTCCTCTCGTATGAAATTCCCCTTTCTAGAGGGGATTGTTGGATTTGGGAAGGGAAATGGTGGGACTGCGTAGTCCTAGTCTGTCCCCATGCCAGCCCAAGGCAGCTCACCAGCCAATGGTGCTAACAGTCCTTCCAGAGGGAAGAGAAGGTGGTAAGTGCCAGATGCCCCTGCCCGCATTACCTGTGCGGAGCGGTGTTCCCTAACCCCGCCTCTATGGGGATCTTTTTTCAGCTGGACAAAAATCAAGTGGAGGGTTTCCTCCCTTTGTCAAAGGCCGCCTTGTAGAGGGCACTGGCTGGTTTGGGGAGCTAACTCTTGTTACCTCTACTTGATTTTGCTTGTTTTTTCCTCTTCTTCTGTTTTAGCTGGATATTGTTGAGTTCATTCCCTCCTTACTATACTTTGGCTACACCGCCCTGATGGTCTTGTCCTTCTGGCTCCTCACTGGCACCATTGGCTTCTATGCAGCCTACATGTTCGTCCGGAAGATCTATGCCGCAGTGAAAATAGACTGAAGATGCACAGACCCAGCAGAAAGTAGACACCTCTGAATGCGTGTCCTCCTGGGAGTGAAGGGGACATCTTCTCCCAACTCTTTTAAGGAAACAAAATCCAGTGGGAGAGTGACAAGAGAAATAAATAACTCCTCGTTTTGGAATGTAACTTTTGGCACAGTGTACATGGATTCTGGGCTACTTCTGGGGGGAAAAGGGGTCTGTAGATACCTTACATTTTAACTTTATTATCCTGTTCCATATTTGAGGGAGTTTTTTAGCAGAGAGATATCCCTCTGTATAAGTAAACCCCCTTTTTGCTAATTCATCCTTCTTTTTTATGTTGATGACGAATGGATTTGAGACAGCAGTGGAAACACTTGTGAAAATGTTTTCTTCCAGCCCCTAGGGTGCTCTAGGATTCAGGGAGACTCTTCAGACAAATATCAGACTGGGTTTCTTTCCTGCCTTCATGTCTACACAGAAGAGGGAGCTTGACTGTGGCAAAATAAAGAGAGCCTAAAGGTTTGCCCAGCATGAACCTGGTGTGCTCTGACCGCGGAAGTCCTGGCTTCGGCTTGTTTACAGTTTGATGGAGGTGCCATTCGGAGCCTGGGAAGTGCAATTTCACCCTGAGAGAGCTTGAGAACTGCAACCCTCAGCATCACTCCTCCCTCCCTCCCTCCGGCCTTGGACAGCACGGGCCACTTTGGATGCCTCCACTGGAAGGGCTGAGGGAGGGTGGGATTTCCTCTCTTTTGGAAGGTGCAGCCAGCTGCAGCAGGATGTAACGTTCTGGTGGAAGTGGCAATTGTGCTGGTGCCAGAATATATGACTGGAAGGATGCACGAGGTAACTACAAGAGTTTGTTCTGTCGATAGCTCTGCTCCAGCTGTGTGAGGAAATGAGGCAGGCTTCCTTCCCGGGAACCCCACCGGGATTGCGCAGAGCCCTGCAGAGAGAAGGCTGCGACACGGCTGCTTTAGTGCCAAGAAATCTGATGCAGTATTGGGTCTCAGCTGCCGCGAGGCGTGTGCAGGTCGTGCAGAAGGGGCTGGGGACAGAGGGAATGGCCCCGAGGAGTTCTCCCATTGCCAGGAGTGGGCTGTCTCACTACCTGCCTTGTGCTCCAGCTGCTCTTGCTGCTCTCTTCTCCTTCTCTTAGATTCTCTACCTCCAGGGAACAGAAAAAGCGTATACCCCATAGCTGTATTTTGTTCTTCTCCACAGAACGGTCCAAGCCCTCTGGGGTAGCCGATGTGGGCTCTTCTGCAGCGGGCTCTTCTTTTTCTGTGGCTTGATTCCTGAATCAGCCCATGGGAAGCTCTTTTTAAAAGAGGTTAATTTTCTTTATGTTGGTCACTTCAATGATGTTTACCAGTAAAAAGGTTCCACATTACAGTGAAGGCTCCCTCCATCCCCAGACTAGCTGGATTCAGTCAGGGCTACAGGGGAGAGGGTTTGTGGGTTTTTTAGTGAGATCTATGAAAGTTTTGCTTCTTGCTGTAGTAAGCAGTAAGGTCTCCAAATGACCAGCTGCCACAGGTGACACCGTTCCAACCCAGAACTGTCCAAAGCCCTCCCTGTCACCAGCACTGATGTGCACCCTTGAGGGGTTTTGGGCTTTTTTTAACCCCAGTTGCCATAAGAGTTTCCACCAGGTCCACGCAAGGACCTGTGCTTCTTATCGACGGCCTTGTCCCCTGCGGGGATCTGGCTTCCCAGGCAGCTTGACTCCCCGGCACTGAGTCTTTCCAGCCTTGCCTAATAGCTCCTTCAGCCGCCCATCATGCCAAAGTCTAATCAGCCAGGAATCAAGGATGGAAAAAGGGAGCAGGGGATGCACAAGCCAACTGTGCTGTGGAGTCCTGCGTCAGTTCTGATTTGAGATCCCTCTCTGAGATTTTGGTTGATTTTTTTTTTGTTTTGTTTTGGTTTTTTTTCTCCTGCCCCTGCCCCAGTGGGGAGGCTCAGCCAGCATTGATTTCTCTCCCTTCCCCAAAGTGTTTTCTCTGTATTCTTTGTAATTTTTAATTAATGTATGTATTCTTTGTGTCCTATTGTAAATAAATCTGCCATTGTCCCGTTGTCCTGCTCTCCTGGGTTCTCCTAAGCCACCTCTGGGGATTTTGTTTTCGTAACACTTAGCCTGTTTGACACCCGTGTGGTCTTTGAAATGTGACTTGAGTCAGAAGCACAGCTTGGAACACATTGTGGTTTTCTTTGTAGAATTTTTCTCCCGGTAAACTTGACTGAGCAGAAAGTTTCTCTCAGCGTGGCATGTCCTGTATACTGCCGTAGGTTGTAATTAAAATGCCACCAGTCAAGGCATTCAGATCTGTTTCTCACTGTANCCAGTCAAGGCATTCAGATCTGTTTCTCACTGTACAGCTCTCGTGTGCTGCATGGTAAGACCACTTAAGCAACTTGTCTCTCATGCGTGGAATACGTTGTTGGACTTGTGTAGCGCTAATGGATAGAGCAGCAGGACTGTGGGATGGCTGACAGGCTGGGAGTGATGGGCAAATACACAGTGCTTTAGAGCAACAGAGGTGAGAATACAATTAAGAAAGGAGCTGCCGTTTCTTTAATCTGAGTAGTATTTTGGAGGTTTGTTGGTGCTGCGGAAGCTGGACCTTCATCATTAGCTCCCAATTTGATGTCCTTCCCAGTGCCTGTGGGGGGTGTATGTGGCTGGAGAGCAGCAAGCGTCCCTTAAAGATGCTGACTGAGGGAGGGAATGTGAATTTGCTTTTTTTTGTTATGTTTTGCCCAGCAGAGCAACGGATGTGCACAGCCGTGGCTGGTAACAGATTGCGGGGATGCCAGTGTTAGGGGTTGCTGAAAGCCTGTGACCAGCTGCTGAGACCAGAGCAGGCAAATGCTTTTAATCAAAACTCAGAAATCATCAGAATAGTCCCTTCTCCCCTTAAAAAAGGCAAAGGAAGGCTTCAGCTCCACCAGCAGGACAATCTGTGCTGAACTTGTTTTTCATTCTCAGGCAGAGTAGAGAAGCAGTGCTGCCGTAGCCGTCTGTGTCCTGTCATTGCCCTGTGCTCTGGGGAAAGTGCTGCTGAGGCACGGCATGTTTTACCAGTGGCTGCATTAAGAATGAGAACTAAATCCTACCTAGAAAAGTATCTGAA
Organism: Himantopus leucocephalus; assembly: GCA_003993805.1. Classification (NCBI taxonomy): domain Eukaryota; kingdom Metazoa; phylum Chordata; class Aves; order Charadriiformes; family Recurvirostridae; genus Himantopus; species Himantopus leucocephalus. The sequence goes on from RSEF01000020.1 coordinate 9,793,426, forward strand.
CACTGAAGATGGTTGTCAGCTTTTAAACCATGTTCTGAAGAGAGATTCCTAAGAGGGGCAGGATGCTCTTTGCCCTTACTTGTCTCTATCAAAATGTTTCTGCGGCTGGTGTCAGCAGACGGCTGTAGCTTAAGCTTTAAGGTTTAGTTCTGGTTCTGTTGCCTCTGTGCAAGGCACAGTCCTGGGGAGTGGAATGCGTCGAGGTTAACAAACATTATTCTCCTTGACAGGAGGTAATGGTATCGGCTGTTGCTACATCCCCACCAGGATACCGTGACCTTTTTTGGGGGGGGTAGTCTAATTCTTTGCTTGAAAGAAACTTAAAAGTCTGTGTGGATTCGTGTAGGGAACTGGATCTTTGACTTGCCCCAGGTGTCTTCTTGTCATTACTGAAAAACAAACAAACCCAAACCCCCATTCCCCTCCAAGACGACACCTGGGGCAGATAATTCAAATGCTTTTAATAAACAACTTCATTATAAAAAATGCTTTCAATTTGAACTTCATTTTGTAAGACAATAAAAGAGCTAATTTTAGTGATGAACTGTACATTTCCTAATGGCACTTATTATTTTTACAGTTTTAAAACCTTGTTTACAGCCCCCAAAATACTCCATTAAAAGAGGTTATTCACTGTGTGTAAAAGTGCTAGAAAGTTTGTTTTTAGAAAAACAGTCGAGCTTTAACAATGGGAAGCTTCTGGCTTCGGCAGCTGTAGCTGCAGGAAGGGAGGTCAGGCACTGGGCCTGTCGAAATCCAGC